>CM050405.1:49145390-49652890 GCA_027580255.1 Therioaphis trifolii
TTTCACTCGTACTCCGCTACACCTGTGGTCTACATACACTACCCTCAAGAACAGGGTTACTCAGGTGATAGTGTTAATTGTATCTTTACATTTTATACTTATTTTATAAAGTTTATAATATATTCGTTGCACCTTTAATACACTAGGTACGTGTTAGTTTTTTTGAACGCAGGTCATAAGTTTCTTGGACCTGTAAAATATAACTAGGAAAACTTTATTTATATATTATTTAAACGACCCGGTTCTCAAGACCGGTTAGTGTAGTAGGAATTAGCCAACCAACTGCTCCTTAAGTGGATAGAATAATATATAGATATCGACAGCCCCTTCATTCGAATTCAATCGAATAGAGCGAGGGAGGTGTGTTGCAATTTGGTGGAGGCGCCGGGTAAATTGTCCCCAAAATCTGTTCATAATTACTAGCACAATACTGACCCGTGTTTTCTGAAGGAGGTTAATGTTTTATGGTTAATATTATAGTACTTGATTAATTTTTTTTCAAGCAAATGTTCAAATATTACCTCAAAAGAATAGGTAATAATCAAACTATTTATATTTCGCAACGTACTTGGTCAATTTTATATTTGGATAGGTCAATTGAAGTCAAAAATTTATGTCCAACAGAATTTAAAGAATTATTTAAAACTGTTACATACACACAAGTCGCGGAAGCTTTTTCAAATTGTCGTAATATTAAACTACCTAGTGGGGTTTTACAAATTGAGGAATTCAATTTTGGAATTATTTATGCTCTTGAAGTCCCAAATAAAATTACAAAAGAAGAATTTTTAGCAAAAACATTAAAAGAAAAAATCGAATCTTTAACTAAACAACATTCGTTATATTTATATTATTTTCTGTCAAACGACGAGCTAATTAACATTTTGAGGTATTTTAATAAAGAATTTCCAATAACTAGTAAAGCCGGAGACCTACGTATAGCTTTGCGTAAAGTATTAAATAACGACGATAACGAAGAAGAAGACGATTTTGAGTATCACGCAGGGAATTTAAAAATCAATCCTAGATCACCAGTTTTAACTCGGTCTAAATCAAAAACCAATTTATTAGAAATAGATAATCTTACAAATTCAATAAAAGCGTCACGAATTTGTTCGACTAGTTCCGAAAACAGTTCAGTAGAAAATATAGATATAGATAAAACATCGAATAATTTGCCAACTCCAATAATTCCTATCAAATCTAATACTAATTTTCAAATTATGTCGAAACCAATTTTCTTTAAACCAGAGTTTTATAATGGCGAACCTGAAGAATGTATCAACGATTTTTTTGAGAACTATAATTTAATATCCGTTGCTAATGAGTGGGCTGACGATAAAAAAGCTATGTATCTACCTATTTATCTAAAAAAAAGCGCGAGAGCATTTTATCAAAATTTTATTATTAATAATCCTACACCATCGTGGATTCAATTAGAGACAGCACTAAAAGAACATTTTGTTTCACCGGGTAGAACTAGAATGTTAAAACTTAAATTAGCAAATAGAAAATTAAAATCAACAGAAACCGTTTCGCAATTTTTAGCAGATTTTCAATTATTGGCCCGTAAGGCAAACCCAAATATGACAGAGTCCGAAAAAATTGATTTAATTTTGGAAGCTCTCCCACCTGATTTCTATAACCCGATTGCATTAATGAATAACAATACACTGTTAGATTTACAAAATAATTTACGAAAAGTAGAATCGGCAAAAGCAACTGCAAATGAACGAAATAATATACATAACTATGATGCTCTTAAAGCAGAAATAGAGTCTTTAAATCAAAAACTGGTAGAACAAAATGCTTTTGTGGCAAATCAATTATCATACAATAATAATGGAAATATCAATAGAAATCAAAATAATTATAAAAGATATAATAATAATAATAATAATAATTACGATAATACGAGTTATAATAATAATGGTAATTTTAATAATTACGGAGGAAGGAATTTTAATAATGTGCAGAATAAGTCTAATAAAAATAATTATAACCATGCAAATTCAAATTTTAATAGAGGACAAAACTTTAATAATAGAAACTCCATGATTAATCAAAATCATAAGGCAGGTTATAGAAATGGTAATAATATAAAAAATCTTAGTACTAATAGATATTCTAGTTTTCAATATGAAAATAATAGAACATTTAACAAACCACAATATCAAAATTTTGACGATAAGAAATTTAATTATTCAAAACCAAACTCTTACCCAAATAATCAAATAAATATCCCCAATCAATTCAATAATTTATCTGAAGATATGAGTCCAGGTCGCTCAAATCAATATTATAATCCAAATAAAACACGATTTAATAATCAAAAAAACGCGTGAGTCATGAGGTAGATATTAGGTCGCCTCTTGACATTCCAATAGAAAATCCTAATTTAAATTCAATCATAAAAAATTCAAATAAATCAAATTGTGAACGAATTTCCAGTTGTACTGAAACTATTGATGAAGTACTAACTTCAGGCATTAGATTAGAGATATTAGGACACATAAATAATAAAGAAACTACTTTCATATTAGATTCTGGTGCGACTATTTCTGTCATAAATAGTGAACAAATAAAATCAACAACTTCTTTAATTGAAACAAAAAATATTAAAGTTCAAACAGCTAATGGTTCAACTCTAAAGGTAGAGGGTAAAATAGATATTGATATAGTTTTTCATAATTTAACTTTCCCAATACAATTTTTCTTAGTATCAAATCTTGCCGGACCGCCATTATTAGGCACCGATTTTTTAAGTAAATATCGCGTACAAATAGATTTTTTTAATAATTCTATTACAATGTATAAAAATATAAATGATAAAGTTATTTTTGATTTTAAATCAAAACTTTTTTCTAATGAGTGTAATTTCACTAATAAGCAGTGTGAAGGAGAAAGTAAAATTGTAAAATTAGATAAAAATAATACCGATGTTAATTTTCAAAATAATTACGAAAACTTAAACGAATTTGACGAAAATATTTCATTACTAAATAAATTAATCGCAAAAACGAACGATTCTGACATAAAAAAAATAAATTGTGATAGATTAAATAAAGAAAATATCTTTGAAACAAATAATGTATCTTTGGAATCATCTAAGTTAAATAGTGCAAAAATAAACGAGCAAGATAATTTATCGGAAAATCAAATAACGTCGATAGCTTCAAAATTCGTAAAATTAGAAAACGTACCAGACGATGGTTATTGTGGTATCCATAGTTTAGTTAAAATACTACGTAATGAACAAATCGACATATCTTTTAACCAAATTAAAGATCTTTTAAAAATAACCGACTTTAAACAACCAATATGGTTAGAAACTGAAGACTTAGCGGCCGTAGTAAACCATTTTAATTTCAATTTAATCATATTACAAGAAACTAAATCAAATGATGATAATATTTACACAGCGTTAGCATTTTACAAACCGAGACGAAAATTTTTATGTATTTTTTATAATTTAAATCACTGGACACCTGGTGTCTCTTCAAATAAAGATAAAAATATTATTTCACACGCTGTCGTAGTAAATGAGTTTCCCACCTTAAAATCACGACACAGCATTTTACAATCTCGCTATAAAATTGGAGATAGACTAAGTGGAAAAAACTATGCCAACGTGAGAATCGACAGTGAAACACAATTGCAACGTCCACAAATTAATACGCAGAAATTAGATCATATTTTGCCGGACACTAAAATATTAAATTTTGATATTAACCCAGAACTAACAAATGAGCAACATAATAAACTAAAAACTTTGTTAAAAAAATACGTTAGTATATTTTCGCAATCTAAGTGGGATTTAGGTGAAGTAGACACAGAACCTATAGAAATAAAATTATCAGATAACACTCCAGTAAATTTACGTAATTTCAAATTAAGCACTTTAGAAAATAAAGAAATCGAAAAACAAACTAAAGAATTATTAGAAGCCGGTATAATCGAACATTCTTTAAGTCCTTATTCCTCTCCTGTATTTCTTGTACCAAAAGGTCAATCACAAGGCACAACAAATAAAACCGCTTTAGAATATAGAATGGTTCTAGACTATAGACGCGTAAATGAAAAAACGCATAAGGAAGCGTTTCCTTTACCTATTATACAAAACATTTATGACACACTAGCCGGAAATAATTATTTTTCTTGTCTTGACGCTATGGCAGGGTTCCATCAATTAAAATTACATGATAATTCTAAAGAAATCACTAGTTTTTCAACTTCAACTGGACATTATCAGTTTACACGTCTCCCTTTCGGTCTTACGAATGCACCACAAAAATTTCAAAAGGTCATGAATAAAATTATGGCAGGGTTAAGTTATAGAATAAATTGTTGTTATTTAGATGATTGTATTTGTTTCGGAAAAACTTTCAATGAACATTTAAATTCACTTGAAATAACTTTTGATCGACTAAAAAAGTATAACTTAAAATTAAAAATTTCTAAATGCAAATTTGGTTACACACAATTAAAAGTCTTAGGAAATATTATTGATAGGCAGGGGATAAGACCAACCGAAGAAGGTCTTTTAGCTATTAGAAATTTTCCGTCTCCTAACACAATAAAACAACTTCGAAGTTTTTTAGGTTTAGCAAATTACTTTCGTAGATTTATTCCTAATTTCAGTAGATTAGCACACCCTCTTACAGAACTAACTAAAGCTAAATTTAAAACGAAAAAATCACCAATAAATTGGACCGAAATACATGAAACCGCGTTTAATGATTTAAAAAATAAACTTACTAATAAACCAGTATTAGCTCACTTTGATGACAATGCAGAAATAATCCTAGTGACCGATGGTTCGAAAAAAGGTTTAGGTGTAATTTTACAACAAAAAAATGAAAATAACGAAATACATCCCGTCTCTTATGCTTCTAAAAAATTAAACGTCGCACAAAATAATTACTCTTCTCTAGAATTAGAAATGGCAGCTCTATATTTTGGATGCACTCATTTTAGACAATATCTACATGGTAGACATTTTACTGTTTGGACAGACCATAAAAATCTTATACAGCTACAAACACTTAAGTCGGAATCAGCAATTTTAAATAGATTAAGAACTAAATTAATAGGTTTTGATTTCAAAATAATTTATAAAAAAGGTATATTTAATCAGGCGGCAGATTTTTTGTCACGATATCCAATTGGTTTTACTAAATTGTCAAAAACAAATTACAAAAGTGATTCCGAACCAACAGTAAATACATTAAACAATAAACGAAAATTTAATAACACTACTAATTATAACGATTTTATTCAAAAAAATTTAAATGGTAATATCTTAAATTGTAATTTAGTAGAACCAGTTAATATAAAAATTATGCAAGTAAAAGATAACTACTTAAAAAATATAATAACTGCTATTGAAAATCCTGATATTTCTGATGCTAAATGGCAAAATAAAGCTAAGGCATATTTTATTAACAATGATAATGGCTTATTATACTACAAAGAAAAAATAAAGGGTAAACCAAAACCAGTTTTAGCGATTCCAGAATCACTTATTACCGCAGTCATACAAAATTTCCATGATAACAAAATGACAGGAGCTCATTTAGGTGTACATAAAGTTTATAATAAAATAAGATCTCTATATTATTGGCCATTAATGCATAAACATATTAAATCATACGTAACTTCGTGCTTAATTTGTCAAAAACGTAAACCAGACAAATCTCTTCAAGTAGGAAAAATGCAAACATACCCTATAGAACATGGGACTCCTTTTTCGGATATAACAATCGATTATATTGGCCCATTGATGATGTCGAGAGGTTTTAAATATATACTAGTAGCCACTTGTAGGATAACTAAATATTGTGTCGCGAAAGCATGTAGAAACGCCGATGCAAAATCTACGACAAAATTCTTATTAGATTTAATTTTAGCATATGGAGCAATGAAAATTGTTAGGTCGGACAATGGTACTCATTTTACAGCTAAAGTAATTGCCGACATTTTAACGGCTCTGAATATAAAAAAAACGGAAGGTATTGCCTACAAACCAACGAGTCAAGGTAATGTTGAAAAACAAAATCAAATAATTTCCGATATGATAGCGCCTTATATTACGGAAGATAATGGAAAATGGTCTGATATACTACCAATAGTTTTACATGCGTATAATACAGCAATACATTTTTCAACCGGATACTCTCCATTTTATTTACTTCATGGTTACGAACCAAGCTCAATTTTTGACATTGCTTTAATTCCAAATACATGCGATCACTCAGTTATTCATGAACTGCAAAATTTACAAAAAGTCCGAAATACTATACCTGATATATTAAAACAAGCATTCGAAAATCAAAAAAAATATAAAGACAAAAATAAATATGAAATAGAGTTTAAAGTAGGAGAAAAGGTCTTAGTAAAAGTACCCGTCCGCAAAACAAATTTTTTTTTATTTAATTTATTAAATTTAATAGATAATTACCCGACTAGATTCCATGATGTCCTGCCAATGCACGCGCAGTTGAAAGCAAAAATAAAATAAGTTTCTCTTTTATTGTTTAAACTTTAAACTTTAAAGACACAGTAACGGATTAACACGTCGCGCGGTACTTTATTGCTGCCTATTGTTTCACGGCGGTTTTCGCGGTTAAATTATCACCACGCGGAGTGCACATCAGAGTCGCACCAATAACATTAATAAATAAATTTATTTTTTTGTAACAATTGTGAAGAAAATGCGACATACATGTGAGGTAGCAATGTAGCATAATATACAGTAATATTTGTACACATTATACCAATAAATGCTATTTTTAACCGTTATCACAATATTATTATTTTCCATTGATATTAAACTATGTTTAATATCTATGTTATTTTCAGTGCCCTGAGATGTCTATGTGAGTATATAATTAGATAATCTCAATATTAACTCCATGTAATCTCACAAAATACGGTTATATATACTTATTACTGAGATATCACTACGCTGTAATTTTAAATTAGATAATTGCATACAGTGCCGGCGCTAGGTATTGCGGGGCCCTGGACATAGGTAATAGCCTTTAGGTTCTCAGAGAGGGGTGAAATTTTAGCTTTTTTTTAAATCAGAATTTTAAAAAAAATACTGTTTTTCGTCGACTTTAAACACTTTAATAATATTAGGTTATTCTTATTCTTTTTTTTAACACAAAATTATTTACAAATAATAAAATAATAACTAATTAGGTACATACAACAACAATATATAAATTTTTAATTGAAGTAAGAACATATTGATTTTATATTTAATTCTTCTTAAATAGCCTTCTTTGTTACTTTTTAAGTTATTTTCTTCATCATTATTATCACCCCCAAGCCCGTATTTATAAAAAAAAATGTATATTGTTAACAAAAAATGCATATTATGATATTGTCATAATATGGACTATAATATGAGCCATAGATCTTACGACGGTGTATATATCATAGACCTTTTACTTTGAGTAAAAAGTCTATGGTATATATCGATTATCGACGATGTACCTGCTGGATGCTATCTATTTTACGAAGAACCAATAAGGCTATAAATAAACTATATTGATATAAAATTTACTATGATACTATGATATTATTATTTTATTATGTTCAAAACATGAATGTTGAATTGCGTAGCACACATTTCTGTACGGACTACGGGAATACTAAGAAGTAAGAATATTATTACCTTTACCAGTTAGTGCTGCCTCTGCTGAAAGGAGTTTCTCCACACTTCAGAGACTGAAAACCTGGCTTCGCTCAAGGATGAGTGAAGATAGGTTATCAGTAGGGCTAGGATTTATATGCATTTGCATGTTTTTTTCCTTAAGTCCAAATCGATTGTTTGTCAGATTTGTCCACGATTTTGCTTACTCTCGTTTAAATAAAATCAATTTTTCTTTGCATATTTTTGCATATTTTGACCACAATGCATATAATTGCATATTTATAGATTTTAAGGTTTTTTATTTTTTTTTAACTTTAATTTTTTAATTTTTATAAATTATTGTTAATTTTAAATGGCGTTTATTTCATAATACCGATAGTTTTTGATTTATCAATAACCTCGTGTGATGTGGAAAGGAGTTTTAGTCACTATAAATTTATTCTACGTTCAAATCGCCGGTCATTCATAGAAAATTTGAAACAACATATAGTAGGTAGCGTGTAACAATATAAACTAATATTTAATGTACCTAATTATATAAACTTAAATTTAATGTAATAATAATAAATTATGAATTTCGATAAAAATATATATCTAGAAATAATAAAAATTTGTTTTTGCATATTTTTGCATATTTTGGTATATCAAATGCATATTTTACAATTTGTTATTGCATATAAATCCTAGCCCTAGTTATCATCATTATGCCTACTGTTTATAATAAAATTAATATTCTAGATCAAATAGATCATATTATTGATATTTTCGCCAATTTAAAAAATAGACGTCTTGAATTTGTCTTGTAAAAATTGTTGTTTTCTATTTGTTATAAGATATTGTGAAATTATAGCTCCCCCCCCCTAACCTAGGCTCTGGAGCCGCCCCTGGTCTGTTGTGACAATAAATAATCTATACTATACGTAACTAAAATGTAATATTATTTTCTAAAACTGTATTATCTCAAAATTAAAAATGCTAATAAATATTTTACTAATTAAATTTTTACTTAAAAGTTAAAACAGACTAATTTTTTTTTTAAATAAACTTTTGAAATAATTGCACACCACCTACTTTGAACACCACGAGCCGCCACTGACATTTTGTATACCTACTTGTGTAAACGGAGACAACACATTCGAGTGCGATTCCTCCTGAAGAAACCTCGCTCAGCACAGAATTAGTAGCGTAGCGTGAGTTTTAGTTAAACCTTTGAGTGGAAAATCGTAGGCTAATAAATTCATAAGGGCTGGTTATTTTATTAATTTACATTTATTTTAACAACTACATTAAATCATCAATTAATAATAAATTAATTCATCAAAATGTTTGAATAAAATAATAAATTGTTTAATATCTAAGTATGCGACCGCGGCAGGCAGAAAATGCAATACATGACGGTAAACAATAAATATTAAAACTAAATACTAATCCTGATTCCTGATACACTGTAGATACTCTCGCAGTACCTATATTTAATACGGCTATACTCTAAACTGAAGTGTAATAATAATTTCATAAAATAAAAACTTATTTTTGTGATATGCAGAAATTTTTGAAAAAATATAGGAACTGCACAAAGCGGACTGCGGTCAATTAATACTCTGAATTCTGATACTCAAACTCAATTAATGTCCAACTGAATTTATGTCCGATAATTAAATAAATATTTTAAGAATATAGCTTTGTCCCCTTCTATAATACGGTGATACGGGCATACAATACGCGGAAAGCCTTTCAAAAAAAGAAAAACAATAACCATTTATATTATTATTTATAGTAGGAATTCTACTTGACGGGTATCGTCAAAATATTACGCTTTCGTTGTATCGATAACGATTTACTCTGTAGTTTGTACTATGGCTAAATTTAGATATTGTTTTCCAAATAACTGGTGATAGGCATAATATAGATTTATAATTGGTTGATATAAAATGTCAATGTGTCTCACGGTATTCGTATTAAGATGATAATTAAAAATCACGGGGCCTTTTAACAAGCGCGGGGCCCTTTAACAAGCGCGGGGCCCTGGACAAATGTCCCATTTGTCCTCCCCTAGCGCCGGCACTGATTGCATATGTTATCTATGCGATAACGTATAGAAGTCGTTTTCCGCAGTCACATTTGAGATCTTAAAACTACAATCGCATAGTTGTTAACATCCTGAATTTGCACACAGGGAAGCCATGTATTGATGTAAAAGCAAGTTTATATTGATCTTCTTCTTTAATGGGTAATTGGAAAAATCCGCTGTTTAAATCAAGTGATGTGTAATATTTGGATCCTTCCAAAGCTCTAAGTAAATCAGTGGTTCTGGGGATAGGGTATTGGTCTGTCTCAACCCTATCATTTAATTCTTTATAAGAAACTACTAATCTGTAAGAGCCTTGTTCTTTCTTTTTAACTAGAAATGCAGGTGCTGCAAATTTTGATATGATTGGGCGAATAATATTTGCATTTGTTAATTTGTTTAATTGAGATTTTAATTCGTCTCTTTGTTGTGGTGAGACTCTATGTGGTGCATTGAATTTTGGATCAGGGTAGTTTGGTTTTAGTGGGATTTCACATGGTTTCACATTAGCTACTTGTACTGTAGAAGAGTCTGAGGTAATTAAGTGAATGTATTGTTGGATTAAATTAATGACTTGTTTATGTTTAATTAAGTTTAGATTATGAGAGATGTTTATGATCGTACCCTCGTTATCATATATTTGGGCTTTTAAGTTTTGATCTGTGTTGGTAATAAAATTGTTTTTGTTATTGATAGTGTTTTTATCAAGATTAGTTGTTTGTTTATTTAGTATTTCAAGTTATTTATTATTTTTATTATAGTACGCGAGGCGAAAAGTGAGCCGCGATCGTCGCGCGCCAAGCGGCTGTTTTTCGGCAGGGTTACTCCGCCTATTCCTACTGTTTTCCCGCCTATAGAGTAATTTCGTGTAAACTCGTATCTCGAATGTCGAATAACTAACCAAACGTCATTGCACACAAACGTAGAACCCCTGAAATCAGAAAAAATGACCGCTTGGCGCGCGACGATCACGGCTCACTTTTCGCCTCGCGTACTATAGTTATGTCATGAATTGAGATGTTATTGTCATCTAAATTATTATTGTAGAAATTGTTGATATGAATTTTTATTCTTCTTTTGATATCTGATATTGACGTATTATTCTCCATTATAGCATAATTAGTTGGTATTTTTAAAGAAGGTTTTATAGATTTTGTACCTGGGGTCCAATGCGTATTTTTATTAGTATTACATAGTAATATTGTTGGTGTATTCGGATTTTTATTGTGAAAATAGATAATACCAGTGTTGTCAGATTCATTGAAGAAGTAGGCATTGAATCCATAGTGGGAGGCAATGGTAGCTAATTCTTTATCCGACCACCAGTAGTTTGGGAGGGATTTTAAATCTAATAATTGTAATATATCCGCTAAGGTAGGTAGTAATTTTTGTGATTCTGCCATCATTTAATGCGTTACAGATAGCGTAAATCCCGCAATTTCCGTCACCTGGGATATTTTCACCGGGTTTAAACATATTGAAAACTTTTAATATATTGTTTTTGTTGTTATAATGATTAGATGTATTTGTGATATGGGAGTTTATGTTATTTGTTTCTTTAATGTTATTGACTTTCTCGTATAAATGGCATATTATAAGTTCTATATTAGAGTTGATAAATTCTGAGTAAATTAAATTCTCTATTTCCTGCCAATTTTGTTTATCTAGACCAGAACAAATTTTTGGTATAGATATTCTATAGATATTATTATCAGTTAATGACTTTTTTAATTCTTTAAGTGTAGCGTGTATATGTAGGATTTGTGGTTTGTCATAAAAATGTTGTTTTGTGAATAAGTAATAGATTATTGTGTCATTAAATTGAATAGGGATGGCTTGACCAATTTTGGGATTAAGTTCTTTTAATAAATTAGTAGCATCCCCATATATTATTTTTATATCGGCTGCTATTCCTTTACTCATTTTTAAGTCTGCAGAAATGCAATGAGCTAAAGGGTAATACGGGGTCATTGAAAATAAATTTGTTGTTAGGTAATGTATTTTATTAATATTAAATTGATTGTTATCATTGTACATTTGTGCTATCGAGTTGTTATTTAGAGTAATGGTTTTGTTTTTGAAATTAATATTTGCATTATGTTTTAATAAGAAATCATTACCTATTATAATTAAACATAATAAATTGTTTATTATAAAAACGTTTATGTTATATTTGACATTATTTATTGATATGTTTACTGTCGTGGAACCTATTAAGATTAGTGGTTCATTGTTTGGACCTGTTATGTTCATTGTTTATTGTTTTATTACATTGTTATGAGGTACGAGATTATGGGTGATACAGCAGATATTTGCTCCAGTATCAATACCCTGTGTGCAATATCTTGTATCAGAGAAGTAAATGAGATGTTCTATTGTGATATGTGATGTTTCTTTTTAATACCCA
This sequence comes from Therioaphis trifolii, assembly GCA_027580255.1. Classification (NCBI taxonomy): domain Eukaryota; kingdom Metazoa; phylum Arthropoda; class Insecta; order Hemiptera; family Aphididae; genus Therioaphis; species Therioaphis trifolii. The sequence continues at coordinate 49,157,529 of CM050405.1, forward strand.
CATACATACATGTGATGTTCTAGAGATGCCAAACGCCACGTTGAAGGATATCACATTTGAGAAGTTAAAATTGAACATCTATAGAACATCTCACATTGAACGTATCTTAGTAGTCTATTTAAAGACGTAACAATGCAATATCGCATTAACATCTCAAAAGACATACCTAGGGATTTCACATTTTTTTATCCATGAGATGTCCAATATAACATTCAATAATATATGTACACATAATATAATATATCCAATCATATTCATAATATATTGTCTTAAAATTAAATGTTGGATATCAGACTTTGGAAAATTGGAAATAATAATTAAAAATGATTTAACACAAGTCATATAGTAGGCACAAAATCTTTATTTTGAAAAGTTATTGCTACAAAATATTTACAAAAATGATAAAAATAAGAGAAATTAATACATTTTATTTATGTATACAATAAGTTCAAGCTATGTTATGTATCAAAAGTTTAAAAAAATTGAAAATAATAATTAAATATGATTTAACACAGGTAAATTTAATACAGTTGCACATATAAAATATTAATTATGAAAAATTACTTATACTATATTTAATGAATTATGATATTTAGAGTAGGTAATTAATATGTTTTATTCTGCATGAAGTAAGTTCAAAGCTACAGCTTGATATTCTGATATATGGAAAAACAAACACTTATATTTTAAATTTGATAATTCAATTAAACATTTTGGAATTTTAATTTCCGTATTTACCAGAAAGTGTCCAATTAAAAGTGATGAGATTGGGCTATCAAACATAGGAGATACATTTTCATATTTAGTAGCCTCGAGCATTATATGACCAGATGAGTCTTTAATTATTTTATCAATAGAAATAATAGCACAACAATTAAATAAAAAAAAATATTTATCACGTTCTTTAGTAGAACTAACTTTGAAGTTTATTAGTAAAACTTGTTCATATAATGTAGCGGTTATATCTTGGTGAGTTGAATAGTTGAAATCGATTTCCTTTTTAAGTATAGGGTATTTTATGTTATTTTCTAAATACATATTTTGTTCGAGAATTCGGTCGTAAACATCCTGAAGAGGATATTTAGAACTGTGAACAGTTTTTTTTATAATTTGTAAAAAGTTTTCAAATTTAAATGCACCAAAATTGTCAAGTGGACCGTGAATCTTAACAAAATTAGCAATGTGTACAAGACCATGAACATTGTATGTAACATATTCATTTCCATAATATTCAGGATACTCAGTGACAAATTTTCTTAGTAAATTGTTCGCCAAATCATTATAGATTAAACAAGTTTCAACAGATATTAATATTTTAATAGCACAATGTAAGAGTAAGAAATGGTTATATAGGGTTGATTTTATCCTACCTTTTAATAAAATGGGCCCAGTATATAACAAAAAAGTACGGTATTCGGTTGCCTTCCAAAATTCTAGTTCATCTAATGATCTGGGTAATCTACTGAACTCTGATGGAAAATGTGGTTGAAAATTTACTTGTTCAGTTGAAATTTGATGTTCAAGATCAGTATTTAAAAATCGTACAGGTTTTTGGCCACTTTTCCAAAAATATAATAATCGTTTCATTTCTCCTTGACAAACATTGTGCATGTAATCTAACACGAAAACTGAAGTCATATCAATAGGCAATACTTCAAATGGACAAGAACCTTTGTGATAAGAATCATCACTTTTTGAGCGAAACGATTCATTAGTTCTTAATTGAGAATCAATACCCATAAAAGACATTCTTCTGTTAATAAATTCACCCTCTTCTAGACACGAGTTACAACTATGATATGCGTTGAAACATTTTACATTTAACACAAAAGCTTTAGCTGGTGCGTCACATACAATTTGAGAAATGGATAAATGAAAAAGTTTTTGTTTTATTTCAATTCCATTTTCAAAAATTGATTTTATCTCTGTAATAAAAGGATCAAAAAAAGAATGTACTGAACCAGGTTTTTTACTCCTTCCACGAAAATTTCCCACAGGTAACACAATTTTATTAATTTCAGGAACATTTATAAAAGAAATTAATATAGGCCAAAAACTAGATTTTGAGCTATCAGAAATAGACAATCCATCAACATGGACACTCAATTGAATTAAGTTTAAATCTTTTAAATTTTTAAAATATGTGTACAGAACGGGTTTAATCATTCGTTCAACACCAATATGAATATACGAGCCATTATCCATTTGAATGATATTAAGCGATTTAGATTTAGGAGTTTTCAATAATGATCGAACATCTTTAAGTACATCCAACCCTTCTGATCGTAAGATAACAAGCAATTCGTTTACGCAATTATGTGAAATATGATATTTTGCAATTAGTTGTGATAATTTATCTTGTAAAGAACAATTATTTTTACCATCATTTTCATTCAATTGAAAACTTTTATATTGATATAAATTATTGAAATTATTACAAGTATTATTATCATTAGTAAAAATGTCCAGTTTTCCTGGTTGTGGATCTAAATTAAAATTATTAATACATAACATTTCATTTAACGATGGGATTTCTTCAGTACAGGCTAATTTCACTGATGCTGCCGTATTAGAAGATGAAATTGACTGTTGCAAATGAATAGAGGAACCTTTCTTTTTATGTATACTTAAAACCGTTCTGTTGAAATGTCTTCTCGACATTAAATGTAGTGGCTTCATTTTTTTTATCTATAAAAAAATGTAGTTACAATTTGGTGTAGGTAAAATAATTTTAAAAAAATATTCAGTATATGTGTCAACATGTCACTTTTATAGTAAAAAAAAAAAAATCTAGTAGTTATTGTTAATATTTAAAAGTACCTATTCAATTTAGGAAAAGGCAATTGGTTGATACAAAAATAACATAAAATCAATTATTATTTATAATATGTAAAACTTAAGGTCCATGATTAATTTTTTTTCCGAGAAAGGTTCAATATGCTTATTATTAGATAAATTATTACTTTTTAATTTAAATGTGTCATTTTATAATTTTAACTAAATATTCAAATCTGTATAGTATCCAATATTCTCGGGACGCAACATGGAACTGTCCACGTCAAAATATTGGTAATTTTTCCAAACACTGTATACAACTGGACTATTTAAGTATTTAACAATATATTATTAATATTTCTGCTGCTCATTTAAAATTATAAATACATATAATATAATACATTGGATACATTTAGTAATTGGCTGGGTTAGTCTGTGTTATTATTTTACTAGGTTCCAAGATTATGTATTCAAAATTATAACCATAGTAGGGGCTAAATCAAAAATATAATAAATTATTTCTTATTTATTCCAAGTTACACCACTAGATATATAGCTAACCACAATATTTATACTGTTAATAAACTTACCTATTTACAAAATATTTTGGCAAATTTACATTTTACTGCTTGGTGTTTACTTCACGTGCCAAACGCTGGCTTCCATGACGGAACCAATCTTTTATAAGACACTCAAAACTACTATTATTCATTTGATAATTTTCATAAGCAATTTCTACAATAATAATATTACCATGTTATTGCAGGTGGATTACTTAAACGATAAATTAATACAATAAATAATTATTAATTACTTTTTAATATCATAATAATTTGAAGATTATCTAATCTAAAATTATTCTTGAATCCTGTCCAAGAACAAACAGAAGATAATTTATTTGTAAATAGCCTTGCAAGTACTCTTTTGACAAAGTTTTGTAAACTTGTTCCACCAACTGAACGTATAAAATTAGTCTAAAATAGTTAACAGATTTGTTATACAAAATTTAAATGACATTTTATAATTCTTACTATTTTAAGGTTATATTCATCATTTTGTAACTTTTCCTCAATGTCTTTTATGGCTGCAATATTTTTTAATGGAAACATATTTAAAACAGAATTATCTAATGGAACACATTGTGCACTAGGAGGATGTTTCATATGTTCCAAAAGTACATCTAACTTCTTGTCCAATCTATTCAAGAACATATTTGTTGAGTGGACAAATTCCGTAAAAGTGGGCACATCATTACTAGGATGACTGGATTCTGAAAAATAAAAATAGAAATATTATACATGTATAAACAAAAATAAGTACCTAGTTCTACTTATTTCAATGTTTACCTTGATAATTTGATAAACTTGTATCAAAATGTCGTGTTATTGATTCTATTGCATCAGATCTTGTATCTTAAATAAATAAATAAAAAGAATTATTATACATTTTTTGTAAGTAAAACATGTATTATATTAATAGTTATTACCTTGACCACTCTGTAAACTACTACCAACATTTTGTCCAATTAACTGTAGAGTCCTCTGACTTGTACCTAGCACCAAAAATGAAACATAAAAATGATAAGAATTATAAGAAAAATTATAAAGTAAAATTTGACATTTAATTTATTAAATACGATATTATTACCTTGATTACTCAATAAAATATTTTCATTTTCATTTAAGTTTGATTGCATTGTATATGTTTCTATATATTACAAATAACAAATAATTCAAATATTATATTAAAACAAAAAGGAATATACATATTAAAGGTACCTAATAACTATACAAGTTAAAGTTACAGTATCGTATAATTTGTATTTTTACCTTGGTCATTAAATAAAATATTTTCGTTTTCGTTAAGGTTTGATTGCATTGTATAAGAATCTATATATGTAACAAATTACAAATATATTAAAAAATATAATATAGACAGCTACCAACTACTTGAATATAATATTACCTTCATCATAATTGTTGACATAATGTGAAGTTGATTCTGCGGTGCTACCTAATTTATTAAAAATATTAGTCATATTAATTATTATGTAAAAATAATTTAAAATTGACTAAATAAAATATTGTTACTTCCGTATACATCTGAAGTTTTATATTTATTGTTAGTATGTGGTGGTTTTTTATAAATACTAAGAGTCACTTCTTCACGAGAATCACTACCTATCAATTATAAAAATTATATATTCAAAATATTGTATGATATCAATACCCACAGGTAATAAGTACTCACTATCGCTGCCATTATTATCTGATGAAGTACCATATTGGGGTTTGGATAGTTTTAGTCTTTTTCCTCGTCCTAAATTTTCTTCATTTTCAGACTCCGATAAAAATATTTGGACTTCTTTCACTGCAGCTTGTTCATATGAGTCTATATATTATGTAGGATAATAAATATATTTTTATACTTTATTTTAGAATTTCTATGTCATAAAATATAATCATTTTATCATATTTTTTACGATGTAGATAATCATTTATTTTGTAATAGAAAAATTAATATCATACCGAATCTTTCAATAACTTTAACAGGGTATGACTTCCAATCTGCAGATGGTTTATCTCCTTTCATCAACATCATTGTTGTAACCTTTTGTTTTGAAGGCCATTTACACAAGTATTCTGGAATACCATTTGATGTAACAGATGATATCCAGTCAACAGGAATCACTGAGTACTTGTGCTCTTCTTTAAAATAACCAATAATCCACTAGGAGCACAGTAAATTATAAAAGCATTGGCAAAAATTCTAGGAGTTGATCTATACTTGAATATATTTAGTATTCATAAACAAAATTATAATATGGGTTCTGTACATACAATAAACATATAATTTTAAACATATAATCTTGGATCCTCATAGAATAATAAGTAAGACATACAAACTTACATTGCTCTCTTATTAAGCCTATCACAATAGGTAAGTACGAAGATAACTACCTACTTTAATGAATATTACGAATATTAATTAGATATTTAGTAAAATTCTACCTAATACCTAGCGGTGTAATCTTGGATTGTCTTTGTAGGAGTAATATTTTGCACTTACAATTGTGAACACCCCAGTATAAAATGTGTAACTATATATAGAGTGAACGTTGCGAAGAATGTATTATAATTTTTTACAATAATTTAATATTTTATTCCTACTTATAAGTTACCGAACAGATAGGTACATTTTAAATAGCTAATGGATATATATATATAATAAATATAGTAAATGTATGAAACTATAATATTACAATATATATACTATAGATATTATTTGTTCAATTAATTAATAAATAAATTACATACCTGTTTTTTGGATCCTTCCATATTGACGAACTTGAATGATATGACGTATAGCCGTGTAGGTACAAAACAGATTATAATATTATATGACTGTTTTAGTTGAACACAATAAACATACACTACAGTAGATATAAAACGTTTACTCAGAAATTATAGTGTTAAAAACGAAAAACACAGAATGAAAATGTACCATTGAACGATCGTACTTCGGTTATACAGAATAGAAATAAAAGAATACTAATTACCTATTAATAAAACCACTATAAAATTGTAACCTTAAAAACGAACACTTAAATACTTAATACGCCTGCAGACGTCAAATACAGACTATTGTATAAGGTTATACGTTATAATAATATTATAACGTAAATAATGCTATTGAGTATTGACATTATCACATCAGGATATTTTATTTTATCTATTTTTAGATTTTATACAATAATATTATGCGAGTTCTATGTGACCGCCCTGCGATATTGTGAATTGAGATGTTGTTTATTCAAAAATTATGTTAAAAACGGGAACCAATATCTCTATCGTTATGGTTTATAATATCTCTGAGACATCACAATCACAACATTACACTCGAGGCGAACAGGGACAAATGGACGCGGCCGTTTGGACGCGGCCATTTGGACGCAGCCATTTGGACGTGAGATCATTTAGACGCAGCCGTTTGGGCGCGGGTACATTTGGACGCCAAAAAAAAAAAAAACATAAATTATAATATATTTATTTTATTCGTAATTTTATATTAGGTTATTATACTAAGTTACTGTACAGAAATATTTTGGGCTATCCCTCTCAAAAGTGACAAAATTTCACTCTGTTCATAATTTTGAACGATTTTTAAAATCCTCTTATCAACATCAATATATTTTTTTAATTTTTTAGGTGGACAACTTCCAGCTTCTAATTGACTGTAATAAAAGTCTCTACCTGACTGTACTTTTTGAAGACACGTTATAAAAGACCACAAACTTTGATGGTCTAAGCACATCTCCATGTTTAGTCTTCGATTAGCAGCTTCGGCGTGATTGTTGGTTCTGTTTTTTTCCATTCAAAACTCTGTTATACATGTTTTTTTTTTATTATTAAGAAAATATTAAAATCTGTATACTTAATACAATAAGTGAAATTTTTTAAACAATACGATGATACAAGGCATGAATATCGTGCAAGAAGAAGGAGTCCATTGACACCACTTCAAATATTATTGAGATTAGATATTAGGGGGTTAGGATGGTTTTGTGTGTCATTGTGGAACTTTTTAAAGTAGCAAGATGCAAGTTCGGGAAGTGTTAGAATTCTTAGATCTTTGTGGAGAGTGTGGTTACTGATATTATACATGTTCCAAATATTAGGTGCAATTGTGGAAATAAAGGTAATCGACGAAAATAACTCTTAAATTTGAATAGGCGTTTTATATATATATATATATATATATATAAAAACATAAAAGAATTCCATAACATCAATTATGATTATGGTATAATTTCCCTATACCCGGAAAATAAATATTATTATAATTTATGTTTTTTTCGCGTCCAAATGTACCCGCGCCCAAACGGCTGCGTCTAAATGACCTCGCGTCCATATGGCTGCGTCCAAATGGCCGCGTCCGAACGGCCGCGTCCATTTGTCCTAGATCGCACTCGAGGAGATGTTGATTTTGTGAAGTATTTTTTTAAATTTTATAATCATCTCATTTACGTATCAGAGATGTACACCGTAGACGTTAGCTTTGAGATCATAGACCGATGTCTATGAGATATCATTGTCAACACATTGCACACAGGGTAGTGATTGGCGTGTTTATATTATGTAACTTGGCGATTATATAAAGAGCATTAGGAGATTTTAATGTGTTTAAAATAGTTGTTTTTGATAAATAAGGGGAACAGTTTATATCAGAATTACTGTTTAACCTACTTATACGTTTTTTGGAGGTTGAGATTGTTTATTATATGTTGGGGAATTTTGTATTATAATAATTGGGATTTGTTTGGTTAGGTTTATTATAACAATTAAATGCAGTGTTGCCAATTTAGCTATTTTATGGCTAAAACTAGCATATTTCGATGCTGACATGGCCACTAGATTTTACATCTAGCACCTAGCTATAAATCACGGTTGTAGATAGAATGGTTACGCAACGGCCTATAGTAATCAGTCAAAAATACTGTACATAAATGTTCTTATTGAATTATCACTTTCTCGCGTCATACTAGCGCTCCCGTGGCTGATACTAGCATGTTTTATGATACTAGCATAGATTTTAGGCGGGAAAAATAAATTTAAATGTTATTATACTTAGACCATATTAATATATCAATATTATATTTAGACAAAAGGGTTCTTAACTCACCCAAATTACTCATTATATCTTCTTGCTAAAGAATTTGAATTGAGTTTTATGATACATGCCGATTCTTATGATGTGTTTGAAAAAACATATGAAACTGTTTTACAAAATAAAAATTTAAAATTAAAATGGCAATGCTTAGAACATAAGAGTAAAATACTTACTGATGTGTATACTATGTACATAACTATGCGAATGCGTCAACATTCATATGCTAAAAATCAAGAAACAAAAAAAATGAATAAAACTAAAAAAAAAAAATATCAAAACTAGTTGTTTCATAAAATGAAGTCATTTATATTTTATAATGCCTATAGAGTATAGGATAAATTTGTTAAATTTTCAATTGTTAAATAAATGTTATGCATTTGTTGAATTAAAAAAAAAATTATTTGAATTAATGTATTTTATTTTATTTATTTATAATTGTTTATACTATCTTAAATATACATATTATGTAGGTACCTGAAATTTGTCTTAAAAACTTCACTGAAACAATCGATATAAATTTAAAATTTAAACTATCAAAATTCAAAAGCAATTTTGTTCATAAACTATAATCTAAATCATAATAATTAATTAATATATTTAATTACTAATAAATTGTTATTCTGTAATGATTTTATAATTTATAATATGGATACCTTAGGCCGGTGTCACACTTGCGGAATATCCGCAGACCCGCAGTAACCAGTATCGACATTCGAAATGTATATATTTAAACAGTAAATACTACTGAATAGAGTGGACTCTTAACAACGAAATTTCCGCACGGAAATGAAAAACCGCTACATGTTGCGGAAATTCCGCCACGGATATTCCGCAAGTGGGACACTGGCCTTATAACTTTCCATATTATAATGTAGATAGCGCTGTAATGACGCGAGTTTTTCATAAGAACCTATTAAATACATCTTATCAAAGCTCGTTGCGTAACCATTCTATCTACAACCGTGCTATAAATCTAGCATATTCAAAAAAAATATTTGGCATATAATTACTTTTTTGCTTTACAAGAAAATTCAACCAAGCAAAACATTTATCATTACATTTTTTAAAATTAATTATGCTTTAAAAATGTGTATTTAAAAATGTAGATTAAACCTCTTGTGAATGATAATGGAATTCGTGATAAGCCAACTTCCCTCCATAGATAATATATTATCTAAGCTTCCCTCACAAAGTTACAATCACAAATATGAAATAAATATTTAAACCACAGAATATTATATTTACAGAACTACATACATAATTCTATGATATTGTTTATAAGTTTATTCGTTAACGTTTTTAGTTTTATTTAATTGTGTACATATTAATTAAATACAAATTTGAAATGGGTAAACCTCAATACACTCAGAAGTTCCGAAAAGAATGGTTGCAGAATCCATTATTTAAAGATTGGTTAGTAGCAGTTGAAGGAGATGATTGTAAAGGACGGTGTCGGTACTGCAAAACTGAGGTAAATAGTAAATTGTATGATATTAAACAACACTCCAAAACTTCAAAACACATTTCGGCTACACAATTATTATCCAGTTCAAGAAGTTTAACGAATTTCTGTAAACCTCAATCAATAAAAGTTAATGAAGCTGAAGCAAGCCTGAGCTTATTTATCGCAGTACACTGTTCAATCTTACCCATCGACCATTTAGGAACTCTTTGTCATAATACATTTGGCGACAGTGTAGCTGCTAAAGATTTTAAGCTACACAGAACCAAATGCTCAAATATTATTATTAATGCTTTTGCACCTCATTTCGAAAGTTCCCTGATGCAAAGCATTGGTAAAAATCCATATAGTCTCCTGATTGATGAATCAACAGATAAAAGTGTTACTAAATTTCTCGGCATTACAGTAATATATTTTGACCGAGAAATGGGAAAAACTATTTCTACTTATTTATCATTGGTTGAGATCACAAACTGTGATGCTCAATCAATTACTGATGCGTTAAAGGATGCAATTCATAATAAAGGGCTGCAATTAAAAAACCTGGTAGGAATAGGAACGGATAACGCATCAGTTATGGTTGGTGTAAATAATGGAGTTTACCAAAAACTTAAATTAGAAATCCCATCTCTTATATTAATTCCATGTGTGTGTCATTCTCTGCAACTTGCTGTGTCAAGTGCTGCATCTGAAGCATTACCAAGGTATATAGACTTCTTAATTAAAGAAACATTTAATTGGTTTTCGCATTCAACACTAAGGCAAAGTCAGTACAAAGATCTTTTTAAGGCAATAAATAATGGTCATAACCCTTTAAAGATAGTAAGAGCTTGTGGTACAAGATGGCTATCCATAGAAACCGCAGTTTCTAGAATTTTGGAACAATGGCTTGAGCTTAAGACGTTATTTGGTATTGCTAGATTGAAGGAAAAATGTTACACAGCAGAAGTTTTATATGAAATGTATTCAGATGATAAAAATTTAGCTTATTTAAGATTTTTAAAGCCTATACTTGAAGAAGTGCAAATTGTTAATAAATCATTCGAATCAAATAACGCAGATCCATGTAAATTACTTAGTGATTTAACAAATTTAGTTAAATCTACTGTAAGAAAAATTGTTACACCCATGTGCAGAGAAGATTTCTTAACTGTAAGGATTGAAGATTATTTAAATCCTAAACCTTACCTAGGGTATAGCTTTGAAAAAACTGTCGAAGATTCAAATATTAACCCTGAGAGCGAAAAATTATTGAGAAATAGATGTGTATCATTTATTTTACACCTAGGTAAGCAATTACAACAAAGACTCCCGCATAACATTAATATCCTAGAAAATATTTCATTGTTATCAGTATCAAACACACTCAAAGTAGTAAAAGATACACTTATACCACTCATGGAAATGATGGATATTGATATTGAAACTATTGGTAAAATAAATGTACAATGGAATAATATAACAAATATTAAATGGTTGGAAAAAACAGATACACATTCATTTTGGTATGAAGTGTCAATGTACAAAGATTCATCGGACACAAATCCATTTTTTGAATTGAGCGAATTTGCTTTGAAACTATTAGTGCTACCATGGTCCAATGCGGAAGTTGAAAGGCTTTTTAGCCAAATGAATATAATAAAAACAAAAGCCCGCAATAAGATGGGTACAAAATTGTTGGATTCTATACTTACAATTAAATCTGGCCTAAGGAGAAGAAACACGTGCTGCTTAAAATATCAATTTCCACCAGATGTATTAAAAAAAAATTGGTACCTTACAAACTTATAATTCCAATTTAAATACTTCAACAATGTATACTCCTAATACCAGTAACAATGATGTTGAATACCAAGAAGAAGATCTCAATGATACCGATGAATTATGGATTTAAATATAAAGATAAGAATAATATTTTGTTATGTTTTATTTACTTAATAAGTTTGTTTTAATTTTCAAAGGTCTGAAAATGTGAATAATATGGTCTCAATATAATTTTTTTTTAACATTTCACTATGCATATACCTAAATATTGTTTTTGTTTTTTCTAATATTACCTACAATGATATTACTTATGTATTTATTATATTGTTATTCTTTAATATTGTTTTATTTATGTAATAAGTTTGTTTTAGTTTTCAAAAGTCTGAAAATGTGAATAAAATGTCTCAATATAATCTATCTTTAATCTTTCTTTAACAATGCATTTAAATTGTTTTTGTTATTAATACCTATTATGTTGACGTTGATGTTGCATATTTATATAATAAAATAATTTATTATCGCATTTTTATCATTTTTTTTTCTGGCATTTTTCATAGCATTTAATTTTTTTTTTTAGCCATATCTAGCATTTTTTAAAAAAATATTATTTAGCAATATCTAGCCATTTTTTGAACAGGTCACAGCATAATTTAGAAATGGTGAGTTGGCAACACTGATAAATGAAGTATGATTATTTCTTCCGCAGAAATTACATGGTTGCTTATATAGTTGTTTATTTAGTTGTGGATATTGTGAGTTATTGGCATTATTATGTCCATATTTCGTAAATTGTTGAACTGGGGGAGTATATTGATTTTGAGTAAAGCGGGGAGATGATTGTTGGAAATTGTGATTTTGTTTTTGGGGAGGGCAATTATTACGAGAGGCTGTGAATTGATTTTGTTGTTTACGAGGAAAATAATTCTGTTGAGGGGGGGGGGTTTCTTTTGATAATTATTGTAATACATTGGTTGCTGGGAAAAGGGGGTTTTGAATATTAGGTGTATAGTTTATATAATTTAGATTTTTATTGGCATTATTTAATTTTGTTTCTAGATCGAGATTATGTTCAGTTAATTGCTTTATTTTTTTATTTTGTTCATCATTAATTGCATTAATGTGTTGTTTAATTATATCAGTGTTTATTTGTGAAGGAGATTGGATTGTGTTACCTGTAATTAGGAATTCTACTGTGTCATATTTTCGAATATTTTCTTTAAGTTCATTAATGGTATTTTTTTCTAAAATACCTATATACCTAGCAATTGATGGTTTTAGTCCTTTTATAATATTTCGTACAATTTCTACTTGGGGCATTAGGGGATCTATTCGTCTACATGAAGATTCCCCGTCATTAATATAAGTAACTGTTAATTCATCGTCTAATTGTTTTCGATTTTGTAATATTGAGCGTAAAATATCTATTTGGGTGTTGGGTTCATATTCTTCCATAAATAATTTTTCTAAGGCGGCCCAATTTGGAATTCCATTAAGTTTATTTTCTATATTTTCATAGAAAGTTACAGCAGGGCCTTCTAAATATGCTACTAAGAATAGAGTTTTTTCTTCATTAGACCAGCCATTTACAATAGCTGCTCTATTAAATTTTTTTATAAAGGTGGTAATATTATCGGATATTGCTCCTGAAAATATGTTAGGTTTGAAAAAAGGTTTTTTACTTTCTGAGTTACTCATATTGATTTTTTTTAATATTGGGGAATAGTTTCGTTGTTCGTAGGCGGAAAAATCACTGGGTATGGATTCTCCGCTTAAGTATTGTAAAAGTCTAATTTTTAATTCAGAAATTTCTCCCGTATTATTTAGTCCTCTTTTATTTAATTCAGATATTAATTGTTCCTTGGAGGTAAAGATTTGGACTATTTTCGCCGACGTCCACAGTTCCTAACCTGGCGTCAATCAACTGCACTGAGAAACGTGGTCCTTGTCGTCCCTGCGGTTGCCCTGCCTGAGAGCCGGATGGCTGAGTCATGGTTGCTCTCTGTGCAGGCGTAGGGGGCTGATTGGTAGGCCTTGTTGGTATAGGCTGTAAAGGAGTATAATCGACAAGCTGTGTTGGACGAGGAAGGGCTGCACGAACTTCACGCTGCACGTCTCCTTTCGGGGTGTCTTTCTTCACCAGCAACTCAATTCATCATCATATTATAATAACGCACCTCAAATCCTTCTCAATACCTTATTCTTGAAAGAGAGTAACTTTATCTCCATTTTCGCTGTTATCGTCCACACCTCGCAGCCATACGTCAGCGTCGGTCTAACAACAGCTATGTACAGTCCCAATTTCGTCCTTCTCGAGAATGATTTGGATTTGAAAAACTTGAATAATGCATAATGAGCCTTTTCCGCTTTGTGTATGCGGTTTACTATCTCTATGCTCCAGTCGTTGTTACTCTTGATGATAGCTCCAAGGTATTTCAAGTGGTCAACTTTTTCAAAAACCAGTCCTTCCACTGGAAATACTTCATGGACGTTTCCCAATGATTCCATTACCTTGGTTTCTTCTTCATTTATTGTTAGACCTACAGTTTAAGCTTTGTCTATTAATGTGGCTGCGTTATTCACTACAGTTTTTCTTTGCTGTTGTCAATTAGGTTTAAGTCGTCCGTAAACCCTGACACATCCAACTTCGATGCACCGACCTCTAGTCCATATCCATTATGTTGTACACTTATTATTACCTTTTCTAGCGCTATATTGAATAGCAAGGGAGAAAGTGCATCTCCCTGTTTAAGACCTGTTATAACTTGAAACTCCTCCGATGTGGTTCGGTCCACCCTTACGTGGTACTTTGTACGTTCCATACGCATTTTTGTTAATGCAATTAGTTTTGCATGGAACCTAAATTCTGCCATTATATTATACCAGCTTTCCCGGTGTATGCTGTCGTCCGATTTTTTTTAATCTACAAATACTTGCCGCATATTTATTCTATCTGTCAAGTAGAATGAAACAAGTGAACACAGAAATAGAACAAGAGACGAGCAAAAAAGATAATGAATTAAAATAGTTGACACAAAAAACATATGATCATAAAAAAATCAGAGAAACTCTATCGGTAAGTCGATTTATTTATAAACACTGATTTCCACCGTATCGCCGGGATAAAAGTAATACAACATTACTGCAATTTATGTCACGTAAAAAATATGTGTAGTTAAACATGGTGTTGCTTATATAGACGGATTCAGATTTAAAAAAGAAGAAAATAAAATCGCTAGAAGCGGAATTATTGGTAAATAATGTGATAAAAAACAAGAGCAAAATGTATTATAGCCTATGGAAGAAAGAAAAACTTTCAACCGCGAAAAACGAAAGACTCCGAAAAAAAAATATTACAAAAGTGTGTTGACTTTGAGAATTTCATTGAAATGATTCGTTTAAATTTTTGGAAAAATGGGAAGAGAATATCGTTTATACATATATTAAAACAAACAATTTTAAACAAAAAAGATAAGATAATTTTTTTTTTTTTTTTTTTCATGGTACAGCATCAACTGCTAAGGTCATTAGCTTGAATATAATATTAAAAACGATAACTTTTTGTTTAAACATTGATGGAATAAAACACAATAACTTGGTTATAATGACCATAACGTATCATCTAAGGATTGCAAAAATAATAATTTGTTATAATGTTTTGGGATTATTCGATTTCTTTAATTACTTAAAGTTAGTCCAGTTTTAGAGAACAACCTCTCACTTGGTACAGATGTTGCAACAGATGACAAATATTTTATGCAATGTTTGACAATATGGGATATACACTTTTCATATATTTCCATAAGTGAAGAGGATTGTCTGATAACCGAGCCACGCATGATTCAAGTACAAATAATTTAGTTCATTTGGAAGCCCTATGTCATCAAACGGAAGCTGCCCTCTACGTCTGGTAGATTGTTGTATCCAATATTCATGTTCTTGCCATGAATTGAACGTTTTTGCTTCATCATGTTCTAAAACAAAATAAATATATACATATAATAATATTATAATACAGTTTTTTACATTTTATTTCTTGAAGTTTTCATACCTGTTGTTGTATCATTGTCACTCGAGCTTTCACTATGATATTGGTTTTGATCTTTAACTCGTCAGAAATATATGTTTTAACGTCTTAGAGAGTGCCAATGGATCTTTAATACAGTCATAGGAATAATTAAAATGATATTATGCTATGTATGGCAGAATAGTGGATTGAAGCATGCACCTTCATTGTAGTCACCATCCTCACAGCACGTCAGTTAGTAAAGAATGTTACTTGGTTCGATAACAGCTCATAAATTTCCTCTGTACCAGGAGTGCGAGGTTGATTGTACATGATATTCCCCGCTGCAGTCCTATTGTCTAAGCTTGCCTCGTCATCAGCCGTGCTTGCCTCGATGTACTGGCCAACAATTTTCCACAAGAGTAAATACTTCATTGGTTTTTTCTCGAATACGCGGTTTCGGTTAAGATGGTCTTCACCGTCGCATTTGACCAGCACCTCCTTAGCTAGGAAACCAAGAGAACGGAAGTGAGCTGATTTGAAAACTTCGAGGTCTTTCCGGAATCCGTAATAGGCATTACCGCCAACAGCTTCGAGAGCGTTCTTAAAGTTGATCAGCTCTGTTGGTGAGATTTTCTCCATGACGTGCCATGATAGTTTAGGATGAAGAAGCATAGCCCGCCCAATAGTCTGGAAAATAGTCATTGCGTGATATTTAGCTTGGTTTAGGGTAACGACTAACCGAGTAGCCGTCCCCATTACGTTATGTAAGAAATGATTAATTACCTCCTTGATATTGTCTTCCGTAATAGCCTGTCCGTAAGTTGTCCAAATATCTGACACCTCCCTAGGCTTTAGTCGGATTGATAGCCCCATGTCGACTCTAACCCCCTGATTTATTTTATAAGAAAATTCACTTGATATAGTCCCTTGTTTGCAGACTGCTACCAGGAGCTGGACAACAGTTTGCACGGTGGTGTTTTTTGCCTGGTCTTTATCCACGAAATTCGTCACCTGCATTAAGCTATAAATCGCCTGGGTGAAGTTCATATTATCAAGGTAGGCAGGAGTGACTGGTAGGGTGGCAAAGGCATGGTGGAGAGGGTTGTCATTTGGAACGTTCCCTCTAGACGCTATAAGATTGGCCTGATTCAGTCCCGGCGCCAGGTCCAAGTTGAACTCAACTGCCTACTTCGATCAGGTATCTCGCCATCAGGGTCGTAAAAACACCCCATCCATGTATATACATGGCGCGCAAAACCGACTGCCTCCTCACCAAACCCAAGATTCAAAACGCCATCTCCGCCGGGGATGTAGAACCTATCGTTATTCCGGTTATCACCGGCCTTGTCAACCACGACGAGCAGAATGTCGCTCCACACAAGCATGCTTGGGCGAAGAACTTGGCACGCCAACGTCCGATGTGATTGCCAGTGGTGATATCAAGGAACCGGGATGATACGACAGCAGACCATAGATGGTCGTTATTGATATGTTGGAGCTGCCATCTCGACGTCCTGGTCGTAGGAGCTGATCTTCTTCGATGTCACAACCACCCCATCTAACCGTGAGGGGCCCGGTCCTAGCGTTCAGCGCTACTTCGGACACCGCCCGCTCGTGGATGGCCTGATAATCACTTGGACGAACCATCGTCTGCCACAGCAATAACAACCTTACCAGCGGGGCCTCATCGTAAAAGTCAGTCACACGTTGTTGAGCGTTAGCCATCAAAGTGACCAAAGATTGTTGGTCCGTGGCTCGCGTGACTTGAACTAGGGCCCGAGTTGACGTGACGGTTGCCAGACCCGCATTAAGGATGTTATAGATCTGTAGTCCAAAAGGGGTCGCACTTGGGGGTTCGTAATTTCGAAGTGGCCCATTGTCAATCACTGCTACAGGAGATGGGACCCACACTTTGTGGAAATCCTGTGCTGCTATAGGTGGAACGGCGTTGGGAGCCTCATTTACTTTTTTCCCTTGTAAGTAAATATGTTTTAATGTCCTATGCATCCTTTCAATGTGCATGTTCGTATTTATTCCAGCTTGTACTCGGTGACAATAAGCCCATGACAGCACACAATTTGCATAATTTCCTATAAAATAATTTGCAAATTCTACAGTTTCATCATCACTGGACATTCGATTTACTGCTTCTTCAAACATTTGACCAAAAACATCAATATCAAGTTCCTGAATTAAGGTTCTTAACACTTTATACACTATTATCTGCTTGGGTTTGGATTTTATTTTGTTTAAATTTTTTCTCCGGGCTCGATCAACATGCCATGTACAATATAGCCTATGTATTGGATGTTTCATTTCAACCACCCATGCATTGTAGAAACTTTCGGCCATATCTGACATGAAAACATTTGGCTGGAGAGTACCAATTACCTCTTTTATTTTAGAAAAATATATCCGCAACACTGCTTCATCAATTCGATTGCTGAGCATGAAAGAACAAGGGAATCCTTCTCTCATGTCATCAAGAACCATAATAGTTATTAAATTAAAATGATAGGAGTTCATCCCATGTGTCTCATCAATACAGATTACATCATTTCCAAACTTTTCAAGCATTGATTTTTGATAATCATTCATAATTAATAAAAGAAAGTCATCTTTATTGAGATCCTTCAAATTCTCATCAATTTCCCCTTGCGTTTTGTAATAAACAATGCTGAATTTATCATCGGATTTTAATTTTTGGACCCAAGCCTCGACACTTGTCGCATCATTGAAATGACATATTGCATCATTATTTAAATTGTATGATGCTTCAATGTTGTACAAATCTTTTTTGTTTAATAAATAAATTCTCTCTAAATAATTATTTGAGATACTGTCCCGAATTTCATTTAAAATTTGTTCAAATGGAATATGTTGTGAGATCTTAGATGCTATATCATCCTTAGTTACTTTGTCCAGTTACTTTGTTTTAAAATCCTAGCACTTTTAGCCAACAGCAATATCGATTAACATTATTTTTTAAATTTTTATGGAAACGAAATTTATATCCATCAATTACATATAAACTGCGATTTTTTTCACTCAACATTTCACTTAACATTTCATTCGACATTGTAAATAAATTAAAAACAAACAGAAAAGCGACGGAACGTTCTTAGCGGTAGTAAAGCGACGACTAAGGTGTACTTATTAGTTATTGGTATCTACATTATAGGGTGATTATATTTTATCAGTCAAGATTAAATTATCTTGAATAAAAAAAACCCGGGCCGCAACTCGTCTGTACCCAAAATAAACACGGGCCGCAATTCGGATCAGACCTTTTTTCGTAGTTATCTTCGGGACGCAGCCAACAATATAATATCTTTAAAATAATTACAATATCACTAGTAAAAGAGTAAGTCATCAAATAAATAAATATTTATTTGTCATGTTTATTACCTGTAGCTTCAAAAACAAATAAATTGCTGGTTAGGTAATTTGAATCATATTTTTTTTACATCAGTAATTTTACCTTCATAATTGCATTTAGAGACTAAAGCTAAGAAATTGATGTACCGATTATCTTCCATGTGACAAATGTAAAATCAAGGTTTTTTTTAAAGGTTTTTCCAATAATTTCAGTGTTTCGGTGTTGGCATTATATTTAATTATTATTATTTTCAATGGTCAGGGTGTTTTTCGTTTGTTCTATCTGTATAAATTATTGACCTTATGGTTTTTTGCTGATATACCAATGGTGATGTGACCAATGGTGAAATTATATTTGTTTAAAATGCTGGATACATTTAGTGAAGTTAATAAATTATTATTAATAGTTATTTTTTTGACAATAGAATTCGATAACATTTTACGTTTTTTTTTTTTTTTTTTTTTAATAATTATGAGTGTGTCGTTTAGTGAAGATAGGTAATTGACAATTTCTACTGTAAGGTAACTGGTGTAGTATCATATAAATAAAATATGTGTGTATTATGTATATTTGTTTACTAATTAACCGTGTAGGTACATGTGTTGTATATACTATAATTTAAGTAGGCACTCAATATGGTTTAACCAAGAATAGGTAATTCATAAAATAGTTGAATATAATGTAAGTGATTTGAGTGGTGATAATATATCATCGATGAACAAGCCAAACAGTTTAAATTTGAAAAATAGACAATATATGATATTTATTATACAATTTCTAACATTTTAAATTTTAAATAGGTGGGTTGTAGAATGTGCTAATTTATATGTGGACATAAAGAAAAACCACAGTGATATATTATCGAAAGAAAGAATCAAAGCATCGAAGTATCAAATTCAAAATTTTTTTGACTGTGTTGCAGCTACTATGTCCAGACAGTTAAGAGAAATTGTTTTCAAGTCTTTGAATCATTGAATCATTTCATGAGCAAAATAAATGAATATAAGGTAAGGATTCAGTCCAGATCAGGTTTTTTCAAAATTTTAGTAAAATAACTGGTAAAAAATGGTAATAGAACTTCTTTAATTGTGATTCCTGTGAATTTATCGTTTTCCCGAGATACTTATTGTTAGAAATCCATTTTTTGTTCGATAAAATGAGTGTATAATATTTTTTTGTCATTTTCGGATAGTTGGTTTTAAATTTCTAAGGGTGATTAAATATTGTATATTTTTACGATATTATTAATTTCAGTTTGGATTTGGTTCAAATCATTTTTATCCCATTATAAGACTTCAAATAATTGTTTAGTTGCAATTATTCGGAAAGAAGTTCATTTCTTCTTATTCATGTTTTTACGAGGTTATTAAATTCGATAAAATAAATTTCAAAAATATTATGGGATTCGGGTAACTCATTGTTTGTATGAACTATAATTTGTATGAGGTAATTATTCAAAATAGTACTCAGATATATAGTATTTAATCCTCGAATATTTTACAAATAAATACATTGTATAAAATATTTTCAAATTTCCGAACACATATTCTTTATACTTTCTAAAATGATATGTATTTTGAATCTATAAAACAAATGAAATGTATTTTATGAGAGTATCTTTTTAAAGTTGCAAAGCATAATATTATGACCTTTTCATTAGTGATTTCTTGGGTTTCATTTAGCCTTTATATACTTAAATCTAATAATTAAGTACGATTTAGTCTATATATTAAAATTTACCATCATTTTCATCAAAAATCATTCTATTTTAAAATGCTGTTTTCAAATGTAGGACGGAAATGTAATGGATGCCAAATATAACGATAGCATGTTCATAATTGAACCGTTTTTCGTTCTAAAAGCAGTACCTAACCCGAATTCGGTTCAAATATCATTTGAACCTACCCGTGAAGATTGTTTAAATCTTTTACTGTCGATCTCACGAAAAATTATTAAAGCGGTTGACGATATACCCAGAGTGGAACAGCTTTTAGTAAAAAGTAATTACCGTTTTAGAAATAAAACGCATACGATAATTGATACAATGTATAAATTAAATGTTAAACGTTGAAGAATACAAAGGCGACTCTACTATGGTATTGAAAAACGTGCACGAATCGGAAGAAAAAGTACAAAACATGTTAGTTGAAATTGGTAAAATTTTAGAAAACAATTTCCCAGGGTCCGAAACCTACATTAAATGCTTTTAAACGTATTCTTATTTGTTGAACGGTACGGAAGCTGAAGCCTTCAATACATTTTTTGCAACTGATCCGTTTCCGTCGTTAAGCGTGTGTATATTCTAAAATTTGATTATTGTTCCGGTAATAAATGAATGACTTTATATCCTAAAATATGTTTAGGACTTTAACGAGTGGGTCATCAAATACGTCACTATAGAGGATGATATAAGTGAAATCTGGAATCGGGTGTATTTGAATCTAATGACGTTGGATGTATCTGAAGCAGGGTCGCCATATATTTAGTTTGGAAAATCGGGACAAATTTTACAATTAAAGAACATTTTCTTCTGATTTTAATATAATAATTATAAAGGTAATAATTTGACAAATGATGGCATAATGACAAAACACATAATAATAAAACACACATATAATAATTACTCTCTTTATTTAAATACTTTACTAACAGACATTTTATAATAGATATTTAATAAAAAATAATGATTAATAAAATAATAATAAGTACCTAAAGTAATATTTTTTAATGACTAAATTTTTTATGAAATAAAAGGTAACTATTTACAATCAATGATATTATATTAAAACGGTATAGAATCTAAATATAGATCATACAAATTAGTTATTGCTGGGCTCGATAACAAATGAAATATTATTGTTTGTACAGTCGTAGAAAAAGGTAAATTTATAATTTCCTGATGTCCCGGGAAAATCGTGTACCGCATACATTTTGATCGGGACACGGGAAAAAAACTTTAAAATCGTGAATGTCCCGCTAAAATCGGGACGGTTGGTAACCTTGATCTGAAATGACTTAACATTTAAAAAACATAATTACAAGTTTAAA
This sequence comes from Therioaphis trifolii, assembly GCA_027580255.1. Taxonomy (NCBI): domain Eukaryota; kingdom Metazoa; phylum Arthropoda; class Insecta; order Hemiptera; family Aphididae; genus Therioaphis; species Therioaphis trifolii. The sequence continues at coordinate 49,179,633 of CM050405.1, forward strand.
AAATAAAATTATCGATTATTATATGAATTTAACTAAAGAGAATATATATGGGTATATATACGGTTTATCTCAATAGAATTTATATACGTAATAATAATTGTAATTATAACCATAATTTATTTTATTAAAAAACTGTAAAAATGATTATAGAAGTAATGGATTTTTTTCAGAATAAATAACGCTTTTACAATAATGGTTGCAAAGTGTTCGGAAATTCCCGACACGACTGAAGATCTAGTAGCATTAAGAAATTATGTTACTGAATGTCAAGTTTTTACTTTGCCGAAAATTGAAGATCAAATGACAACAGTACTTGATTATATCATGTTCCTATTCGATTACACGTATTTCGAAGGTAATTGGTTTAATATAATATACAACACCTCGTTTTACATCAAGATATTTCACTCAATACATTTGTAGAAAGCGATATCCATCTGTCGTCACGAGTGTTCAGGTGGTCTCAAGAGATCGAAGAGTTTTTCGGCTTGGCTACAATTAGAGTGATTCTAATGAAAAGAGTTGTCGAAGGCCAGTTGAAAACTAAAAAAACCGAATTTGAATCCGAGTATGTAACTAGATTATTTACACATTACTTTATTCTCTGTTAAATTTTCAAATTTTTATAGTCTTAAAAGTCATTTCAAGTTGTTGGAAAATGTGAAAAAAAAAGATCCGCCTATATTAACAAACGATGAAATAACAACAACGACTGAAGAAGTAGAGCGTCTTGTAAATTGTCTCAAAGAAGACACTGCTGTGGCAAAGGTAACTACTTTAATGCATCGCGTACTTAATATTATAAATTCAATCGCTAAATATTACAACATTGTTAAATCAAACTAATATAACTTCGTAAATAGAATTGGTGTTGTATTAATGATGTCAAGATTTGTTTTGATATTAATTTATCTACAACACGATTCGTCGGTTTAATATGTACGATATCAAACCGTTATGCTAACATATTTAACATATTTAACAACACACGGCGCACGTCGAGCAATTTATATTACACTGCGAGAGTGTTGGTTTTGTGCGCCGTTTGCATTGTACATATATTTATCATTTAATTTAAACAAATTTCAAATCACCCTGAAGCGCAGAGTTTTGCGATAATCAATGTTTTATACCTCTAAAATGTACCTATTGAAAAATATCGTCCACGTTGATAACATAAGAATTAAAATTTTCCATTCGATTTTCAAAAATCTACTCATAAAACCACACTAACAAAGAGACTGTAAAAATATATTAAATAATAATTATTTTAATGTTGTTTATGTTCATTATAGTATGTGTTTTCAGTTTGTATCAAGCTAGTAGTTCATTTGTGTTCATATACACGCAACGTTGCGTAACAGTGCGTTCCACAGCTGCAGCCTTTGTCGGCGGAGTCTTATCAGGCCTTTGTGAGCAACCGGCTAGCTGTGGAACCATTATCAGTGTATGTTATATTCGTTATTGTCGAAAATGTTTCAAAGTCGTGTTTCGTGTAGTCACACGGTATAGAAGATAAGTTATCTTCTATACCGTGGTAGTCATGCTTTCAGTGTCACAAAGTTTTGAGTTTTTCCATTTAGTGTGGTGACACTGAAAGTCTATTCTCATTTTAGTTTTTCCGTTTACTCGTCCGTTCGACAAGCTGGCTCGCTCTCTTTCGCTCCGTCTCTCGTTCGGTATAGATCGAATTCAACGATTCTCTACGTTTTGTCAAGTCGTTCCTGCCACAAGACGTCATAACCTCATAAGGTAGGTGGTGCACCACCCGAATTATTATTATAGCATCCGGCCGACGGTCCGACTATTTGATTTGTATACTTAATCATTTTTATATTTGCATTGGCCGACATAGGCACTTAATTATTGTTATATTGAATTTTATACCTTTTTTATTTACATTATTATTGTTCCTATTTTACTCACATATTGAAGTTATACTTCTATACGCAGGGTAGTGAGGAAAAAAAAAACGAACGGACAGCCGTACGAACGCGAAAGCGTACATGTCCGTAAATAAATAAATATTGTCATGGTAGTGTTGTTATAATATATTTTATAATATATTTTATAATATATATATATATATATATATATATATATATATATATATATATATATATATACACATATATATATATATATATATATATTAGGGTGTTCATTATTTTTCAATTTTCAAATTGTTTGCGTCTCGCCCCCTAAATCAGTGTGTATACGTATACAAATAAACTATATAATTTTTCAAGACAATTAGGGAAGGTTAACCCGTGCCGAGCTGAATTTGAATTTTGAACTTCGTATATTTTTCAATATTTTTTAAATTATTTGATATTTTCGTAAATATTTTGTAAACTGATGTTTAAATCAAATTTTTTAACAGAACATAATTTGAAGAAAATAAAATTTTCTATAACTTTTAATCTATAATATTTTTTGATATATTTAACACTACATAAGATATATTGGCTTAATCATATAAAATTTCAGTTTTCTCAAAATATTACAACTTATTTTTTAATTAATTGAATTTAATTCTCATTTTATTTAGTTAATACATATAAAAAATACTTAAAAATAAATAAATTATGCTTCATAACATTGAAAATGAACAACATTTTGGTACAATATTTAATAGTCACTTCGTAATGTTTCCTTTTTACAATCGGGATAAATTCGTCTATGCTCCTGGACACATTGCAACACATATTGTTTTTGTTCTTCATTTATAGTCAATGATTCATTAAAGTCCTCCATTAATTTCACAGCTCTTTCTGCTGTATCATTGACTACTTTCAAAGAATTAATTAAATTTTTACCATTTATGAAATTTATTTCAGAATCCCATGTTGATGGATCACAACGTAAAAAACTAGCGTCAATATGAAATCGAGAGAATAGTTTTAAACTGCGTTGTGTAATAAAATTTTCAATATTCATTTCTGTGAAATAAAAAAAAATCAAATTAAGTAAATTATATTAATATTGAATAACGTAAAAATAAATAAAATAATATCATAAATTATAATGATGTATCTACCAGTAAATTTATCATCAATCTGATAAGGTCGAATTGTCATTAGGCGACAGTATTTTTGGTTGGGTTATTAAACAAAGAATACTCAACAATAATATTAATGAGATAAATATTTAGATAAAAACGGAATGATCGTCCGGGATGATTTCATACGGTCGTCGGGGCGGCGGTGCGAAGCGTATCAGTACGTCATGTACATAATATTGACGCGGACCCGATGATTGAACGGATGTTGAACGAGTGTTTGGTTTGGATTGAGGCGATTAAAGAAACACAACACAAACATTTTCTGAATGTCACGAAATATTATGTATTAAAATATTACGACCAAATAATTAATACATGACGTGCCGCTCGGGCTCATTGCCCAGTCTATCCATGCCTTTCTTTCTTTTTCACTCACTCACGTGTACCATTCAAAAGAAGTTTAACTTCCCGCGCGCGTACTGGTAACACACACAATTTTTTTTTGTTACCATTTTATTTGTTTTTTGTTGAGCCAAACAGGCTACCTTTGTGAATTATTGATTATTTATTATACTATATATACCATGTTCTTGTAATAAAATAACTGCCACCAACAGTTAAAATTATAAATTGGTTTATTTGAATGCGCTGAGGTAGTGCGTCATTTTATGTTGCCTACCTCATTGTCGTGAAGGCGCCTCTTACTATTTTTATTAGTATTTTATAAACGCCGACGCGGCATCAAATGTATAATATTAAATTTAATCATTTTAGGTTAACTCGAAGAGAATAAACGTCGGAACAATACATTTTCTCTATTCTGAAAATATTTAGCCAATAAAATTGCTGTAGCATACATTTTGAATTAAAATATAATTTTATATCTTACGTGGAAAAAAAACGTATTTAAATTATAGATACGATTTTACTGTTAATTGTTCAACAATAGTTATGAATACTCAGTTATTAATTAATTGTTATTGGATAAAAACATTTTAAAAATTTTAAAAATCTTGACTTAGGATTTTCTTATGAGCGTTGAAGTAAATTACTATACGATTTTTATGTAATAAACTTTTTTTACGTCAATTTTCAACTTTCGTAGTTTACTTGTAGAAATTCGTCAATCTAAACATAATGGAACTTTGAATACAGATAGAATAAGAAATGTTGAACCTTTTATTTAAAATAAAAATTGTTTTCTTTGTCAAGCAAAAAAATTTTAGACAATTTTGAATAAAATCTTCCAGAAATTAGACGAAAATCAATGAGTGGTATAAAATGGTATGATATGGTAAAAATTGTATAATATGGTTTAATGGTAAAATATGAATGATATATTTTTAATATTTTATTAAAACTTCTGAAAATTTGATATGACCTTTTATTCATACACTTCTCAAAAGATACTGGAAAATTTTCAAAAATCACGACAAAAGGTTTTTTATAAGCGTTTAAGTAAATTATTTTACAATATTTTACTTAATTATTTGATTTTACGTCAATTTTAAACTTTAAATGTTTATTTGGAGAAATCGGTACATCCAAACGATATATTTAAATTCTGAAATTTTGCTCAGAGTCGTTTAACTGAAGAAACGATCTATAATTTCTTTAAAATTCAATATACCCATTTCCACTAACTTGTCCCGGAAGCGAAGAATACCTCGTGGTGCGAAGTACGTTACTTTTTGTGTATTTGTAAATGCATTGATTATGATCATTGATTAGTGATACCAACCTTCGATTAAAATACATAATTTAATGATAAGTTTGATTATATTGATAATATGCTTTAATTAGTTATAAATTATATTACAGAATATATTCAATTATAAAATTGAATTACATCAATATATGCAATATCTATATTTATCTGAGGAGAAGAAGTACATTTTGATCTTGAACTATTGAAATAATTTTATCATACACGGCATTAATGGTGTACAAAACATATTTTACTTGATTATTTTCAAGTAAAATAATACTATATTTGAAAGATTTATAAAATGAATAATCACGTTGTGATTTAAAATGTTAGTCAATAGTAATTTGAAAATATTAATAAATATAATAATTATATATATTTATTATTAATTTTTATAGAAATACTTTATGTACCTACTTAGCTTCTTCAAAATTATTATGCAATTATATTATAATATAGTATTATACTAGTTATTTAATTTCATATTATCTAATTTTTCATTCAATTATATTTATTAGTAAAATGGTTGAAACAGAAAAATTGGTAAGTATGTAATGTAGTATTAGGCAATATTGTACAACGTAATATTAAGAAATACCATAAACATAATAACACAAATCAAAACTGTATAAACATTTTGCAATAGAAAACAAATTAATATAACATTTAGAATATAAGACAACAATTGTCAAGTAGTACGTAAGCAATAATAGTATGTGTAATTAGGTTAAGACAAATGATATAAAAAGTTAAATGAGAGGACAATAAAGAGTCAGTGTGTGGTGGTCGTGTGACTCGATCACCACTGGCCACCAGTGTTAAATCTAATGTTTTAAATTAATTATTTATGTGTACGTGTTGTATGTGTCGAGAGTGATAGGCGTATACGACAGTAAGTACGGTTATGCATAAATAAAAACAATATTATTCATAAATACACAATGAGAAATAAAACAATGCAATGTTATCATAATATATTAGTAATATTACTAATTTTAAAATATATCTATATTATATTATACAAAATAAAATACCTGGCATTTCCATACGGCCTATCTGATATAATTCCTTCAAAGTCAGATCTAAAAATTGAGCATCGTGCGACAACCACTGCATAATTTTTTCCATTAGGAGTTACTGTTCCTCTACGGAATGACAAACAGCATGGCAACCTAGTGTGCTCCCAGAAATGCTCTGCTAAAATAGGCGTCCAATTACATTTTGGAAAAGTGTAATATGACCTGAAATAGAAAAATAAGTTTATGTAAATACCTTATAAAATTTAACTTTACAATACCTGGAATTCTGTGTGGGTCTTGACTTATCGTTCAACTTATAAATAATTTCTTGAGGATGAATTTGATTCCACTCATCAGGTGAAAATGTGAAAAAAAAATTTTTTGTTGGCTTAACTGCTTGATCACTATTACTACTATTGTCACTCTCAATTTTATTCTCTACAAATGTAAAAAATAAAATATTGTAAATTATGAAAACGAAACTGAATTTCTAAGGTTTTACTCACCATCGTCATCTAATAAATTATCGAGACATTCAATTGTCTCGGAATCTACTTTTTTTACAGTTGTTAAACCAAGTTTTTCCTTAATCCCATATATCTTCCTTCATACACATATAAATGAATAGCTTTGCTAGATGACCATATGCTAGGCAGGAATTTCGAAAGTGGTCGCAGGAATTCGCAGGAATAGATCACTAATTTTTGGCACAAAAAAAAGTGTGAAAACATGAATACTTGACTCGGGTGGTGCTGGGGACACGTGTCTCCAGCTCCACCCATATAAAAATGGATTTTTTGGCAGGGATTTCGAAAGTGGTTGCAGGAATAGAGCACTAATTTTTGGCACAGAAAAAAGTGCGAAAAATTAAATGGGTGGGGTTGGGGACACGTACGTCATATTTCCTCTTCCTTTTTTTTACCAACACTTTTATTCAAATTATTTAAGTATTTTTTTGTGCAATTTTCTATATGAAGACGCAGTATTGGATCATACTTCGAAATTAATTTTACTAACTCCATAAAATTACCTCTATTTTTTATACATAAAATCGACTCATTTGCTATATCTAAATCATACAAACTCTCATTCCTTTTACCACGAAAAGCTAAATTTTGTTTACCTAAAAATCGAATGATGTCAATAATTCTACCCAGTACTTCTCGATTATTAGCAACAATTTTACGTCTCGAAGAATCAAAAATATCAACAATATCACCTCTATCTTTTAATTTAATTTGTGTAAAAGTATGCACAGCAAATTCATTGGAACGGCAATGTTCTTCGTGTTCTCTAATTTTATCATATATTCTTTTGGCAGTATAAGAACTAAGAAGATCCACGAACACTGTCACGGTCTGGACTGAATACCATACAAATATTACAGTAAAACTTATTGATATTCAAATAATAGGATAACCATTTTCTTAAAAACTTGTCTCCTGTTGCAGTTTGTCTGTAATAAATTCTAGATGCTTGAAATGGTAATTAATTTTTATCACTTATGGGATGAACTGGATGTTGATCTAAGAAACATAATTTTATCTGAGTAGTAGACTTGGGAGATGGTGCCATGAATAATTCTAAACCTAATTTGTTGTCTAAAATGTGTGCTTTTTGTTTGGAAGAAAGTTCTACGTCATTTTTTGAGGGCGGATTTATCAAAAATTTACTTTGACTAAAATCGTCATCGGTTTCTATAGAAAGTTTCACTGCGTCATTTTTTGAAAGCGAATTTATTATATCTTGTCTATTGTCCTTGTCCAAGTGCAAATTAGATGATACAATACATTTTTTAGATGAATGATCAGTTTCAATTTTATCTTCATTATATTGATTGTCTTTTATAAAGGATTCCGAAATTTTAGAACTAAAATTAAGTTTAGACTGTTTGGGATTAATTTTTGCAGCTTGTAGTTCTCTTTCTAACTTCAATTTACGTTTTGTATAACCACTTTTATGTTTATAATTTGATTCACTACTTTTTTCGTTTTCCATATTCAATAGCGATAGCCTAATTAAAATAATATAAAATATAAGTATTATTTTTATTCAATTTTATTACATCATAGTATTATACAGTTTCACAGCTACGCGTAGATTCACATGCGCGTTGATTTACATTGTTTAAATACGTAAGCAGCCCGAAAACGCGTACGTACTTAATCAAATATGTAAAATTAATTGTGCGTATGATACATACGTAATCATTGGTATATTTTGATTGAAAAAACTAACCACCACCAATCCCTTAACATATTACATACACTATAATTTATTGCATAATATTATTTTATGTACAGTTTACCATATTAATATATTATACTTACGTTTAGTGAAGAATTTTTAAAAATCAAAATTAAATTTTAAATTGTATGAACGCAACTACACAACAACGTAACTATCTCGCTTCTCATAAAAATGTGATATAATATAATATAATTGTAACCCAATATTTGAAAATCTTTCAGAAATATGTATTTTAGTACTCTTTAACGCAGGAGGTTTTCAGCCTTTTATGGAGAGGGCCACACATTATTTTCTATAAATCTCGTGGGCCGCATCCGTAGTGAAAACATGTGTTTTATACTAAAATTCTGTTTTACTATTACAATTTTCATGATTAAATTTCAAGTTACTAACTATTATTATTAAAACAGCCAACATTTATAACATGTAAGAATAGGTAATTTAATTTGTTTTACATCACTTTTCCCATTTTTTTCAATATCGATGGCTCATGGCAGTTTTAATTTTATCGAAATATAAAAGACGCATGCTATATTTCAAAAGTGATCGTGGGCCGCAAATAATGAGGAAGGCGGGCCACATGCAGCCCGCGGGCCGCGGGTTGAAGACCCCTGCTTTTACGCCAATTGAAATCCCATTTTAACCCAAAGTCACTGGATAAAAATATGCACTCGATTATGCTGTTTTTACAAGATTTTCATTTTAAACAATACTTATATTATAAACCTATGTGAATACATAGACAGATACAATGGGTTATTACTGAGTTAAAGCAGTTTATTTTGCGGGATAGATAATTTGAATCGAATAAACATTGTAAAAGGACCGTTTCAATTGCTCTGTCCGATAATTTCTTTTTAATACTCGTCAACTTTTTTGACTCAATCGAAACATTTACCCGATTCAACTAATGTTCTTACAAAATCATGGTGTAAAAACATTTTATACACTCGCGCGCAAATACATACACACCACTCACACACACTTAAGTGCGCGCGCCCACTCACACTACATACATATACACTCATATTCTCGCGCGCGGTCTCACACACACACACACACACACACACACACACACACACACACACACACACACACACACACACACACACACACACACACACAAACAATGTTAACATGGGGAGTCAAATGATTTTATCATGGGGGGGCTGATTTTCTTTAATGCACTTTGGACATTGTACATATGATTTACAGTATAATCAATTATTTTATTGTACATTGTACACATTCAGACAAACGCACGCGCGCACACACACTCCTTCACACGCACGCGCGTCTAAACACACACACGCACACACACACACACACACACACACACACACACACACACACACCCACACACACACTATCCTTGTGACTTTTATGTGATTTAGTTTCTTACTTGTTAACATGGGGGGGGGGTCAAATGATTTGGTCATGGAGGGGATGTGACTGATTTTCTATCATGAACGTTGGACATTATACTTATGATTTACAGTATAATCAATTATTTGATTGCACATTGTACACATTAAGACACGCGCACACAAACACTTTCACAGGCAAGCGCGTTCAAACACATGCACAAATGGACAGAGTTCATGTAAAGGGGGACAAGTCAAAAACAGCTACTTTTCAGGATATAAAAAAAAACAACATAAAATGTTTTAAAATGCTTTAAATTTAGTTCAGTTTTAAGAGTAAGATTTTTTATAAATTTTAAAATATTTTTAAGGAACTTAAATAATTTGTATCAATTTTTTTAAAGACTTACGCCTTTCAGCATTTAAAATTAATACTAAAATGACTTATCTCCTTTCTCATATTCTGACTTGTTACCACTGTCATCAATAAATTTTCATTTTTATTAACTAATACTTTTTTGCGAGACAGATCTAATTTCAAAAACACGTCATTTCCGTTAAGTGATGTTTTCTAAGAAACAATATTCTTTTCTTGTTTTACGTATCAAAGCCATTTTACCTGTCTAAACACAAATTTTTCTCCGAACGTTTTGGCCATTTTATATTTGGTTTTAAATAAATTGTTTAAGTCATAAAAATCATGTTGGTTCATGTCTTTTCCATTAAATTTATTTTTCCTGCCCAACGAATCATTTCCGTCCAGTTATTAGGATGATTTATTAAAAAAAAATAATAATTTGACTCATGATTAAAATAGATATTGTGTTTATGCCACGATGATAATATGACTTGTCCCCTTCTGCATAACAGTGTTTTGACTTGTCACCGGGGGACGGAGTGGCCGAGTGGACTAAGGCGGCGGTTACAACGCGTACTGTCGCCGGTTCGAACCCGGCCTCGGGCAGTCTCTCTACTTGGACAGGAAACAACTGTCTTCGGAGAGAGACTGCCATCCCCCACTCTGGGGCATGGCAGAAACCTATGGGTGCCCTAATGGAAATTCTGCCAAACCGGCATCCAAACTGTAGACCCTAGGGTCTACACTCCCGGATAATCATGCCATACGAAAAAAAAAAAAAAAAAAAAACTTAATAACAAATGGTCACAACTTAACTACAGCGCCATCGTCAGATCCGGCGTGAAATTTCTTACAAATTTAACACATAAACCGAAAATGTTTAAAACTGACTTGTCCCCCTTTACATGAACTCCGTCCAAATACACACACACACACACACACACACACACACACACACACACACACACACACACACACACACACACACACACACACACACACACACACACACACACACACACACACACACACACACACAATGTTAACATGGGGAGTCAAATGATTTTATCATGGGAGGGGGGGGCTGATTTTCTATAATGCACTTTGGACATTGTACATGTGATTTACAGTATAATAAATTATTTTATTGTAAATTGTACACGTTCAGACAAACGCACGCGCGTCTAAATACACACACACACACACACACACACACATACACACTATCCTTGTGATTTGTATGTGATTTAGTTTCTTACTTGTTAACATGGGGGGGGGGTCAAATGATTTTGTCATGGAGGGGATGTGACTGATTTTCTATCATGAACTTTGGACATTATACATATGATTTACAGTATAATCAATTATTTGATTGCACATTGTACACATCAAGACACGCACACACACACTTTCACACGCATGCGCGTTCAAACACATGCACACACACACACACACACACACACACACATACATTTAAATTATCTAAATTTCCAGAGAATAGTTGATTTTCCGTGATTCAATAGAAACGTTTACTCTATTTAAAATTAAGTTTTTTAAAAATCACATAGTAAAAAAAAAAAAACACGACACACACCCAGACACACAAATACACACTCCTATGGCGAATCTAAGTCACAGTGTTCGTGGGCGCGATGGGAAGGGAGCATTGGCGAAAAAAAAAAGGGGAAGTAAACTTGTGTTGCGGCGGGAAAGGCCGAGAAAACGGCAGCGCGTGCGCGCGGCACGAGGGTGGGCGGTCGCGTGCGAACGTAGCGCGCGTGCGTTCTCCGCGCACTACCGAACTGGTGCGGCGGCGGTGGCGGCGGCGGCGGCGGTGGCGAGCAGTAGGTATCTCGCGCGCGGCGTGTCGACCGCGTGTGTCTGACGCGATAGGAAGTGCACGGACGGACGGACACACACGCGTACGCGCAACGGTCACCGGTGGACGCCCACCGCACGTCGGTTTTTATATTTTCGATTTTCGTTTACCTCCCTCGACCGCGGATTCGGTTTCACATTTCTCGTCTCGCGCAAACTATTTACGCCGCGAGAGGTGCTGCTCGTCGCGATTCGTCGCCGCCGGGGCGCGTTTTCGACCCGCCCGTGAATTCGTTCCGTGTCTCGTGTTTTCGTCGACGCTTTCGGCTATGTCTTAACAAGTGTGTGCACGCGACCGGAGAAGAGTAAAATCATTTTCGACACCCATGGCAGGGGCACTGGAAGTTCTACAAGAAGTGAGTACCTACCCGAAACGTATTTCATATCACGTCGAAACACTATTTTTTTATTATTATTATTATTATTATTATTTTTTTTTTTTATTGCTCCATACCGGAAGCGTCAACTTTGAGCTTTTTATTTTTTGGCGCGTTACTCTTCTTTCGTTTTGTTTACGTAAATAATATGATGCTAAGTCTAACCCGTAACCCCTGATTTATATTATGTATATCCGACCGGAACACGCTGTACACACGTCTTTCCACTGTTTTGTAAGAATACACTTTGAGTCGGGACAAAACTAGTCACGTCGTGTGCTTTCCGATCGGTGGAATATTATTCTTATATATATATATAATATACATAAATATTTGTGCGGACTATATTATATTTGTATAATATTGTAATTTTGGGCTGTCTTTCGATTCGCCGCGCAATCATATTCTTCGCTGCATCTTTCGCGAATTTATTTGGATGGCGTTAAAGTCTCTCGTTCCTACTGCACTGTCCGGTGGCATTCACGGAATTCTAAGCTTGAATCAACCGAACAATATCGACAAACGATCCGGTCCACGAAATTACATTTTTATTTCGAAATTAACAATCGTTGACATTTCCTACGATTAAAACGTCGACCAACATAACATTTTAATAATTCAATTAATCTTATGATACAAAATATCCTAAACAACGCATCTATATGCCTTTATTGTCACATTCGATATTTTTAGACGAAAAAATAACTATTATTATAGCATTTATAAAAAAAAAATATTATTACATTTTTGAATTCAATACTCGTGAATATTATAGATTTCAACTAAGATCTAATTTACCTAATAAATTTAAATTCGTTTCTGTTCTTTTGAAATAAAAAAAAAACAACTAATTGTTTGAAACTTAACTTACGTAGGTATTTGCATGAATACAAAAGTGTTAAATTGTTTAAGAATTTTTTATTTTGTCTCGAATATTTATAACTGTTTAAATCGGAGAAAAATATTACGAGATAATAATAATATTATAATTCTAATATAATTTCCACTAAATAATCTGTGTTAATAATCTAACGGATTGCTACATACTTGGCTTATATTCGCTGGAAAAAGATTGTATAATGTGCTTTATTGGAATCCATCTTCGATTAATTTTTTTTTTAATCTTTACAGTGTTAAAAGTTAGATTAAAAATTATAATAAACTTTAATTCAAGATTAATTATTTAACGTATACATAAGTTATTAGAAATCTCGCACACGGACCTCCTAAAAAGTAATCACAGTATGATTTTTTGTGTATTATAACTTTGGGTACGTTTTCGGAGTAAAATGAAAGAAAAAAGTTGAAAGTTACTATCTGATAATACATGTGCAATTCAGTGTTATCTCATTGTTATGAAATGTTTCAATTAATTTTGTACTTTGGCACCGTTTCGTTTTCTCCGAGATCCAAAACCATCAAATGTGATTGGACTCTGCCTTAGGGCAACTTACCGAATACGCTTTATACGTGGGGTATAATGTTTTACTACATTAGGTACATTGTATAATTCAGTTGTGTAATTTTTAAATTCAAACTTATATCCGTTTTTTATCTACATCAAACTGATATTACTGAAATGGTGGAACGTTTATTATCGAAACACCTAATTTTCAAAAATATTTTAATTTTAAATTACACGTTTTTAAGCGGAAAACATTTAGTGATCATCTTAAATTATAAAACAGTGTATAAACAACTTAATATTTTGATGATAAATGTAATAATTATTTATTTTCAGTTTTTATTTATTTCTATCATTGAAAAAACTTCTGCAGAAATAATTAATACTTTAATAAAGTTTGAGTTTAAAAAGTTACACTAAAGAAATTTTGGAAACGTTAGACTAAGGAGCTTTTCACCGAATACCTTTGCTAGCATTTAGGTCATAGAACAATGTATTATTTATAAATATTCAATACATTGTATATCAGTAGTGCAGACGGCTCGGGGTATTTTATTAGCATTTCGTTAGGATTTGAGATTAAGAGGCGCTCATATCCAAGTTACTTTGATGAAACATTTTCAGGATTAATTAACATCTAAGAAAATTGTTCTCGCTCTGCTCGGTTTCTAATAAAATTTCTACAACTAATAACCATAAATATAATGAACGACTTTATAATTTTACTATACCTACAAATTTCAAACGATGTTTTATGCCTTTGTTCTATACGCCGTAATTAGTCTAAAAATGCGTAAAATTTTGTTTCTACATTTAATTAAAACTTTATTCAATTTTATAAAGAAAACATATTTGAAATTAAAATATAAAATGCACTCTCAAAGTATCTCAGAAATTGGAATCTGCGCATACATATTATATTTACTAGTTTAACAATATAATCTATCAATGAAATGAGCACCAATTAGAATTTGAAAAGTTTAGATTTACACTTCTAAATTTCTTTAGTTGGTTGTAACATCCGTTTCATGATCGTAAATCCTATTTAAAAACTTTGGTTGTTTTATTACAAATTTGAAAACAGTGACACGATTAAAATTTAGTGGACCAACTTACTTTCTATGTTAAAGCAATTTTTTAACGGTTTTAAGTTTTCTCTTACGTTGTAAATGTTGTGCAGGCAATGAAACATTTCCGATATATCTACGCAATAAAAATAATCTCATTCGTATCTTTACAAACTCACTGAAAATAAACATTTATCTCGATAAAAATCAGAAAATTAACGAGAATAAAGTATACGATAAGTATCGAATAGTTTACAGACTAATGCGTATTATTGGTTCCCGAAACATTTCATGGCCTTTATTTGTTAGTTAGACACTTGAATGTATAAATACTGAGTAATTCAAATCATAGAAACTTATAATACATTTTCCAGAAATTTTCTCTTTGTTAAATATGTTGTAGCTCCAAAGTAATCAAGTATACATAATTATTAAAAAAAAAAAAAAAGTTCGTAAAATAAAATAATATTTTATATACAAAGTGACTTAATATTTATGTTACATTGGTTTAATCACATACATATTTAAAATACAAAAAAATGATGAACATTTATTTTTTTTTTATTTTTTTTTTTTATTTAGGAAAATCTAAATGATTTATGTTTATATTTGTTGTAACAGTAGTTTTGAGCATCAACTTTTGGAAATTGAATGGAAACTTAAACGTTTTTCGTAGAACAACGTTAGATATTTTTAAACATATGTTAGAGTAGTCAAAATACATAAATCGATGAAATCTCTATACTAAATCTATTTTATAGAGAGCGGTTTAATGTTTAAAAACATTAAATTATGATCTCGGAGCGATGCGTGTGCAGTGCAGTAGTAGATGAGCACGATCATAATACAATTTCTTAAAACATTTTTATCACTATCAAACATGATCTCACTAGATTTAATGTTTTTCCATCACTAAAATATATTTAAAAAAAATGTCTTCACGATCTATTAGCGCAAAAATATAACTACGATACCATTTGATTTACGTTCGGAAAAATGTATAAATCGTTTTGTTTTATCGAATAAAAATTATGGTATACATTTGTGTCTATTTTTTTTTTTATATTTATATATGGTGATATTGGCGTGGTAGATAATTTATTTTTGAAATTAAACAAATCATGAATAAAATGTGCATAAATTATAATCTAAAAGCTTTTACAGTTTTCAAGAAACGGCCTCTGCAATGTTATCTCATTATTACGACATATTTCAGTTTATATTATACTTAACTACTAATTATTTTATTCGCTTATTAACAATTTATAGTATATATATATTTTTTATTTTATTGTTTTTTTTTTTAATGCCTTTTTTTATTGAATCATTTTTTAGTATTTCTCAATATATCATTACTCCTGGTTAATCTACATATTTTCATAAGTTTTCAGTTAAAAACAAAAACAAAAAAAACACATCACAGTAGGTATGCACTACTGTAAATCATTGAATATTTACTCGTATACTGAAAACATACTCACGACATACTTTGAACTATGATATAGATAATATAAGACTTGAGTCAATAATGTTGTGAAATTTAGTTTCTTTTCGAATGCTTCCAAAGACACGATTTCGTTCCTAACGTCTGATTTATTTATCACCAGGTCGTACCAAATCAACTTACACTGCGTGTGACGTGATTTGAATTAAATTATTCACGGAAACAGTGAGTCTGTGCGCCTATATATAATATGATATTTAAAACGCGTATAATATCGTTACGCGTACCTGTAGGTGGTTTAAACTAACACGTAACGTTAGAAATTATTTTTTTGGTTATGTTGAATGTTTTCATACGATCTGCCAATGTTACTTTTTATAAGTACAACAGTATCATTATGCGCTTGATGGATGGTTTGACAAAAAAAAAAAAAAAAGCTATCCATTACTCGGACAACAATACATGCCGCACACAAGTCCCTATACCGGTGCATACAGGTAACTGGTACGTTGTTACATTCGGTTATATCATACAAGAGACGTGAACTACACGTTGTATTACACATTTTGATAAATTTCCAAGAGCTAATTATCCGATTGAAAATTAAAAAAATTCGTAACGATCACATGCGAAAGGCATATTTACTTATTATTTATTAGATCGTTTAGTGTAAATGATTATGGGCTACAGCATAACACGGGCTATTAGTTCCGAAAGACCCGCCGGTAAAATAAGAAATAAAAAAGAAAGACGTGAAGCTATTACTTGTTTCGTATCTACCTACTCTTTAAAGTTTTCACGTTATTTGAAAAATTGTGAGTGCTTTCCACCTTTCACGTTTCAACATTGGCAGGGTTCCGAAAACGTTCTAAGATCGATCGTCCACCAAAGAATATCGTTAGTTTAATCCATTTGCACTGGTCTTGGTAAAAGTTTTTTTTTTTTTTTCGTTTAAATTTTGTAAACGAACGGAATATAAAACTAAATCAACCGTAACCTCAACACGCATTAAGTAAGTAATGTATGAAAAGTAACAATCTAGTATATCAACCATGACGAATTCTCATCTTGCGAAATTTATTGTCTGATGAATTACACCGATTAATTATCACGATTAATGTGACGAATAGTGAACATTAAAAGTTGATAAATAAAAAGCTAATTTGGTTTTAAACAAACCGATGTTTAGTGTACACGAATTATAATGTGACAAAAAAAAAAAAAAAAAATCGTCAAAAAATTGAACACATAACACATAACAATTTTACATTTACAAAAGTATAATTGACACATTAAATAATCGCGTATGGCTACCATAATCCTGATTTTAAAAAGTGAATGTTAACTAATTATGTTACAGTTTAAAAATGTACATTTATTAATATGATAGTAAACAGTAGACACAATAATATGTTAAAACCGGATATTTTATTATGTAATGATACACACACTCACATATACGAGTGCGCGGCGCGTATACCTGTGTGTGCGTGTAAGTTTTTATGTTTAAGAATATGTGTATCAAAACCAGTCATTTTTCACGTTTCATTTTTTATTCGTTCTATGTGAGAACGAGGAAGCTATTAGTTGATTATTAGTGTTGATTTAAGAATATTGTGTCGTGTGTGTGTGTCGTGTGTGTGTGTGTGTACACTGTACACTCAAAGAGGAAATATTATTAAAAACATTTTAATATTTTCATTATTATATCCAGAAAATTTTAAATAAAATTTTGGTTCTTCTACTTTTATATATTTTAATCTATATTATGTATTAATAAATAATGCTTTATCGTTTCGAACAATCCATATTTGTATCATTATTTACTAAACCAGAAACTTGTGAGAAAAATATAACTCTGTTCAATTATTGAGTTGTTTATATCTATATTGGTCGCTCGTCTTGTTCCACTCATATATTTACACTATGGTATAGCAGTATAGATATTTTATAATTTATCAACCGAATAATGGAACATATATTTGTATAAACCAATATTGTTGACTTAGTCAAAAGTTTATCTCAAAACTGTAAATATTAAATTAAGGAAAAAATTCAATTTGTTTGAAATCGGTTATTTCTTATTGCGAGTAATAATATTATGTTTGTTTATTAAAAAGTAAGTTGTCGCTAATCTGCAGGTTTCTATATAAATTCGTTTTTTTTTTATTGAATATTATTTGTGTCCACTGTCCGTATAGAAAAAAATCGGTGTTGACATTTCATTGATATGTGCGATAAATTTAAAAATATTTTTACTATATAAAAAAAAACCTTTTACGCATATGTTAAGCAGCTAAAACTAACGTTTGGTATATTTATGAAGTTATAACAGCTGCTTATTAAATACATTAATTTATTACTACCTCTAAGATTTATGATGGAACTCTCTCTCTCTCTCTCTCTCTCTCTCTCTCTCTCTCTCTCTCTCTCTCTCTCTCTTTCTCTCGCTCTCGCTCTCTCTGTACTACATTTAATTTAAATTTAAAAACAACAAGAATTTAATTTGTAGTGTCTTATAAATGCTCTTATGATTTAAATCGGTTCAGCGTTTTTATTGAATCAATAAAAGTATACGATTACCTACGTAAAAAAATCCCCGTTCGGCGCAACGAAGCCCGCATTCAATCAGTAGTTTTAATTCGAATTAAATGACCTTTCTTGCATATGAACCCGTCTAGACACAATTATACCCATACTGTTTATCTATACACTGCTTTGGTTTACGATTGTTTTATTTAAAGTTAAAATACTACGTTTAACAACAAAATCGAGCATTTGTACATGAGGTAGGTATATACTATATATGCCTCGTCAGTCGTCGTATCAAAATCGTTTTGTTCATTAAAAATATGACTGTGAGTCATACACAGATAAAATCGACTCGAAATTTGATTGTAAACAACGTGATTCGACGTGTACGCTTATCCTATTTTACGCATTCTCTTAAATAATAAAAAAAAAAATAAAGCAATTAAAACACCGACTAAACTGCATCGCAGCGTAGAAAGTGATTGTTTAACTATTTTCCATCATTATTATGTTTTTAGTTTTTTTTTCTTTATGAATAGCAACCACGTCTAATAACTTATTATCGGAATAATAAATGTTTTTTTTTTGTTTTTGAACTAATGGTATTAGTGGTATGCATTTTTCACGTTTGGAAAAGTAGACCGGGAAACAGGGGAAATGTACTGCCACTGTGGTCTTTTTTTTAGCTTTAAATGATTATTTCTTGAAAAATATTTGTTTAATAATAACAATCCAGGGATCAAAATTTTCCTCGAAAATATTTTCTTTCCAAGTTTATTTATTTGATAAAAGTGTTGTAAATACAGGGATTGTTTGACTTACACGTGGCCGATTTTAGACTATGTACACATACCTACACATTATAATATATAATATATAACATGTTGTGCATGCGACACGGGGTTTTGTAATGAGCGAACGTTATACCCGCATATTGATTTATGTATGGCCATTTATGTGCTCGCCTATTCACAACGAGCGGAATGTAGTGAAATCAATTTACAATCAAATATCTTTATACCGTTCGGGTTCGAATCAACGCGCTCCGCGCCTATATGCCCAATCAAACATTGTAATTTCAATTGGATGTTGTTTTTCAGGACTCGGGTGGCACATACCGACCGCGTACGTCGTGTCAACTAGTTTTATTTGATTTTTTCCGAAGTACGATCTAATACGATGTAGGCGCGACGTCGCATAACGTCGTCACGGCGTGTGTTCTGCCGGTCAAACACGTATAATAATCAATTGTAAATAGGTACATCGGAACCGCGAGAGAGACGACGACGCGCATATCTACCTACTATAAAGTCAAAACTGCAAAAGCCACGCGAGACCTTCGGACGGAATGGCGTAATACTCTCGTTTTCGACAATTTCGACAACGGACACATATATCATTAAATACACTCTAAATAGCGATCCGAGCGTCACGATTTTTGGCCGCCGAGTATAATATGATATGCGAGTCTGTGCCCACCCGCAACCGGGGCCGTCGTCGTGGAAGACAGATCGCAGTTTCGGTAAATGCGGGCACCGATAATTCCTCCTCGAACCCCGTAACGCGTATATTATTTTATGACTGGTTTTTTCACACTCACACACGCACACACATACGCACTTACGCGCGCGCACGTACGTATTATATTATATTACGGTGTGTGTAATGCCCGATGTTTACACGACCGCGTTTAATGTGTGCGTGTGTGTAAATAGTTTGTAGTCGTAAAAAAAAAATCGTTCGTTTATAATATTATTATATATTATATTTTATTATTGTGTGCATATAATACCTATATATTCGCTCACGTAGCGTGGTATATATTACGCGGTATAATTAATAACGATAATGGTAATAATAATAATAATAATAATAACATTAACTCATTATACCGTTTCGCCGTGACGATAAATTATCATAACCGCAACGTTACCCCCTTTACGCAATGTACTCGCGTGTAATAATAATACAAACACGTGAGAGCGCGTCTTATACCTAACGCGGTGTTTCCGAGTGTACCGTGCAGTAGATACCTGCAGCGGTATCATTATCGGAGACCGTGGCGGATCCGAGTGATGTTTTCGAGCAGGCGAGATCTTCGACATTTTACAATTATTATTATTATTATTACTACAACTATCAGTATTCAATACCACCTGCAGCGTATATACCCGTCCCACAGTGGTCTAAAATTGAAAAAAAGTGACCAAAAATGTTTATTTGTAATAAAATTTGTTTTAAAAATGTATTAAACACTCCTTTTAGAATTCTATGTTATAGAAATTTTTTTTTAATATTCATTTTTACTCACACCAAATTGGTATTTATGATGAAAAATGTTTTTTTTTTTATTTAAAAATGTCATTAATTTTGTATTAATTATAAGTTAATTTTAAACGACTCATTGTTAAAATTAATCTTATATTTGGATATATTATATTGTATATACATGCTGTCAAATATTTATGTTTATAATTAAGACGTTAAACTATGTATACGACTTTGTAAGACGTTGATCTCAATTAATTACAAATAGACTATTTATAAGTATTTAGGACTTTTACGATTTTAAGTTATTTAGTCAACGATAGTCACGCTTATATACCATATACATACAATAAAACTAGATAATACACCGAAACCATTTATGTGTAGATTAGTTGCTCATATCTGCTCTATTTCCGATAAGACATTATTGAATTAGACATGTACATGAAATCGAAGATATCATGAGTCACGAGAGGACATAAACTCAGATATTTTTCATCGTATTTTGTTATCTTCAGATCCATTAATCAGCAGTACTCGCGGGAAGTAAAAACGAAAAAGCGAAAATTACATCAGTCAGTGAAAAATCTACTTATTATCGACGACCGCGACAGTGAAACAGAAAGTGAATCAGAGGAGCAAAGCTGCAGCAGTGAAATTGAATAAAATTAAAAATTATACAATATACTTAGTTTGTGTGTATTAAATCACTTAAATATTTTTGGCCACCTTTTTTCAATTTTAAACCACTGTGCGTCGTCGCGGCATAAATGATTGTTGCGCGTCGGCCTAAGAGATTGAAAAAAATAAAATAATAATAATAATAATAAAGGTTTGTTTCGCTACGCGGTGGGCGCGTAGATGGAGTGAGTGAGAGAGAGAGAGAGAGAGAGAGAGAGAGAGAGAGAGAGAGAGAGAGAGAGAGAGAGAGAGAGAGAGAGAGAGAGAGAGAGAGAGAGAGAGAGAAAATCACCTCCCCGCCGAGCCGGAGGGTTGTAAAAGGTACGTCCGGTCGGTCCCCTCATCGTCGTCACGGCCGAGAGAGCAGCGTGCGGGGAGAGGAAAAGTGCCGCGGGCCAATGGCAGCGCTCGGGAAATCGCGGCCATTTTCCACGAACTGCGGGCGCCGACCATTGGACGGCGCGTGTTACAGCGGACAGTTCGTGTACGCCGAACGGCGGCGATGGACGAGGCGGCCGGAAGTCGGGCGCGGGCGTACCTACGCGAAAACGCGGACACGCCGATTTTCTTTGACGTTAATACCATTTACAGCGGTCATTTATTTTACGAAACGACGAAAAAAAAAATAAAAAATAAAATAAAGAATAATAATAATAATAATAAAATAGGCTCATCACGTTTTGTTTGTTTTTTGATTTTGTTTTTTATTTTTCTATAACGTAATACCACAACGACGATAATTCACGTCGAACAATCGACTGGCGATCGGATTTCGGCCGTGTGCCCGTATATAAACGCACGTAACCCGGCGAACTGGGACCTGATTTTTTCAGACGTCGTATTATTATTATTGCGACACTCGTTTAATGTGTTCGCACTGACCCGCGGTCAGGTCGCTGAAATCACGAGTTCCGCTGTGTAGCTACGTATACTGCAGGGTTATAATCGCAAATGCAACGCAAACATGATTTATTGGGCATATCGTAAATTATCGACTGGTAACGAACGAAACCGATTTTTAAACACGGAACACCACTGACATTGGCCGGGTCGGCGCGGTGGGTCGCGAGGAATTTCGCT
This sequence comes from Therioaphis trifolii, assembly GCA_027580255.1. Classification (NCBI taxonomy): domain Eukaryota; kingdom Metazoa; phylum Arthropoda; class Insecta; order Hemiptera; family Aphididae; genus Therioaphis; species Therioaphis trifolii. The sequence continues at coordinate 49,202,068 of CM050405.1, forward strand.
TCGGGTTTTGATTTCCGATACATTTTTAGATTCCGAGGCAGTTGACCTTCCAATGATGTTTATTAATTAGTCATTTGATTAATCAATTAATTTATTCACTTCTTTTCTAGACGTTCTTTTTGTGCAGAAAAAGCTTTCCAAAAGTTTCGTTCGTCAACTCTATAGAAATTGGGCGTACACGGTACTCTGAACGTTCATTTTTCTCTCTTCTCGATAGCTTTTTTCAGCTATAAATAGTTCGTTTTTTAATAAATATAAGCCTATTTCTGAAATTATTCCCCTTGTATTTGTACCTACAAACCACATTTTGGCACTGAAAATCGACTAAAGTTTTTATTACCTCAGAGGCTAATATTTAAGATATTCAGAGAAACATATTTAACCGTTTCATCAAAAACACATAAATCGATACCTATCAGCGTAATTTTATACTTAACGATATTATTATTGAAAATGAGCACTTTTAGTATAATTTTAAATTTGACTTGTGAAATACAATCGTGTTATTATTATTATTATTATTTTTTTTTTTTATAGTGTAACATGTAAATACGTTTTAATAAAATCCACTTGGTCATATACCCATATTATATTCGAATTGTCCTCCCCCTCCGAGAATTGCGTATTCCGAATGCATATACTCGCGTTTACAATATACCATTATAATAATTCATTCGAAATCGTGAAAAAGTACCTATATAGTAAAACCGATAACGGCTTTAAAGTAGGTGTAAGTCAAAAACGACTCGTAAACAATATATTATATCTAATATTATCAGGGTAGTGTAATATATTATTATACTTATACACCAATTTATATTACCAAGTGACCCATTAACATTTGGACAGTAATGATAGAATCACACTGAAACACACACACAACACACATATCTATAGTATATATATACACGTTATATATTGTATATAACGTCAATGGTCAACCTTTATAAAATGTGCAATACACCTAATTTAAGTGGGTTAACGTACCTACGTAAATAATAGCTTCGTGGTGCCTGTTACACCGTAATGATTATTATCGTTCGCGAGTGTATATGCGTCGCATATACAGGCGCTCGCCTGCACCATACGTATTTCATTACCGCCGACACGCGCCGAAATCAGTCATTAATCTCAATAACCGACTCTGTTGTGTATCAGTGTTACGCGGTTCAGAGAAATAACATCCACGTGGTGTGTAATGTGCGCACCGGGTACGCGTTCGTATGGACAATGGGCATGTGTAGGTACACCGTACTATACGTGTTGCGCCTTGTATAAGAGGAAATAAAAAAAAAAAAAAAAAAAAAAAGCGAAAACAATAATAATCGTAATAAAAATAGGTCCAGTCCCGACCACCGAATCGACAACGGGTTCGTATTATAAGAGTCACTCGTAGGTAACACGTACGAGTAGGTATTAGATTATCGTGTACGGTGTGCTGCAATGGCTCCGTGTTAAATTTATTGTCGTCTCACGACGTTTGACGAGTCGCCGCAGTATTTTTTATAACCCGCACTGGGGTCGCCGCTCGCGGGTAAATATTCAAGGGAGACTATAATGATTTAAACCGAGTGCTTCGAGCATGTCGACTACATTATTTCTCGTACAGTCGTTTGATGTCGATGAAAAGTTTTGTGTTGGACAGTTACATTCAAATGTTCAAAACGACAGAACTGTTCGGGTTATGTTCTAAAAATAACTTTTCGTTTTTATTTCGTAAAATTCGTAATTTTTGGTCATAAGATTTGAAATTTGTTTACAAACTATTATAAAAGTAATCCTTCGCTAATTTAATAAAATGTGACTCGAGTATACACCCTAGCCGGTAGATACCGGGTCCCTCTCCCCGTCAAACCCGGTGATTGCATTACACGTAACGATTGAAACTCGCCAAAATAATAATTTATACAATAATATGTTATAGCCTAAAATAATGATAAAAAGTGCGATTATTATCGTTCGTTTTGGTCGAACGAATTCCTGTTCGGATTTTCATTAGATTGTTTTTTACCAGCGTGTTATGTTTTTTCGCCCGGGCAGACACAGTTTCAAAGTCTTCCCCGACGAGTCACCTCGATTCTGACTATATAGCTCCAGTCAGTTGCACGATATGAGCACCATGCTCTGGAGGAAGAGGCTCGGAGAACTGTCGAAAACTGTCCGAGATCAGGATTTTTATCCGACGTCCACCGGCCTTTAAAAACGTACACGGGGACCCAAAGACACTCGATTTTACCGGCTCGGATTCTCTATGACGGATTTCTATGGCGTTATGTGAAATTTCCGCTCTACGTTTTTATTGTTTTCTGCGTTTCGGGTATATCTACGGGACGCGAACTGTGAATGTTTGTAAATACGTTCGGACATTGACGTCATCGTCGTGTGCAGACGAAACACAAACAACGTAATGATATAATTTTTATTTGATTTTCGCACGAAAATTCCTACGACCGTGGAACGGTCTTGTTTGTTTTAATGCGTGTGGCAAACGAAATACGTCGTCGAAATCGACGTGCGATAACGAACGGTCGACGCGCGTCCACGTTCTATGTTAATTACTCGCCGAACCCAGCGGGACAACTGTAATAATGTAGACTCGATGAACACATATCGTACGACTAAACACCCCTCTCGATGTGTTTGGCCCGCATTCGTCGTTGTATTTCAATGTTTGTCTCACGTGTCCGCGTAGTATTATAGGGTTGATTTACTCGATACACGCTCGGATGAGTGTTATTGTTTACTCGAAATAATAAAACAGTGACTCAATAACACGACACTGCAGTGCGGCGGTAGTTCAGTTTGTCACGAATATAATATCGCGGTATGAGCTCGGTTTTCACGGGGGGGGGGGGGGACAATGCGATAAATTCGGTCTTACCGACGAAATATCGTACGAAATGTCACTCGGCTCACTATGTATAAGCTGTTCTCGTACTCATATAGTTATGTTCATAGGTATTTTTAATTAAAAAGTTTTATTAGATACCTACATCACACGATTACTGTATATCACTTAAAAAACAAAAAATAGCATAGATTCCTTTTTTTTTTTTATATACTTAAACAGTAAACCCGTCTTTTCTCGGTACATATACTGTATTATACGCAATGGTACCATTTATTATCGATATCGAATTCTACTTCGATTTATCGATGAATAGAATCGATTTCGACAATACGTTATTTTAATTTTTACAATATTTTAAGAACAATGAATACCTTATAGTTTAGAAAAACGTAGGTATAAACCTTTTAATACAATACAATCGTTATTTATCAAAGTGAAATCTCGAATGTAAAATATAAAAATCTGAAACAAATAAGTATGATAATGTATTTTAGATGTTTAAAACAATCGGTTTAATATAATTTGCATATATATATATATATATATATATATATTTTTTTTAATGTGTACTAACTACCAAGTGATGCGAAACAGATCAAATATTCTATGTAAAAGGGATAAACGCGACTGGAAATCGTACGATTTGGATGGTTAGTTAGTTTTTGCGGCCGATGTGAATTTCATAAACACTTCTACAAAAGTTAATTTTTGAGTGGATTGTTATTACGATCTTCTATAATCGTATTCGTAGCACATACGTCGTGTTTAATAGCCCACGGATATCGGCTGCTATTAAATAATTGTATTGTTGAATGCGTGTTATATTTGATCGTTAGGTGTGCCTGTGTACCTACATAACGATAAATAGAATTTAATCGTGATGTGCAAAGTTTAATAATTCGTCGCTATACAATAAAACATAATGGGAAAGAAACGCGTGAGTTTCTATTTTTATTTTTTTTATCTTCGAAATGTCAACACAAACGACCTCGTAGAACTTTTTAACATAAACGACCCGTGCCTAATTATTTTCTTATTACATAAAACGAAAGAATCTAACGCACACTAGTTTTCGCCGCACGCGAAGCGTTATAAATGAATAAATAAGTGAAAAAAAAAAAAAAAATAATAATCGTATTCGTTCTTTTAACAATGATCAGGCGGCGGCGGCGGCGGCGGCGGCACGGCAATATTTATTCTCGTGGAATAATAAACGCATACCTGTTGCGGCGCGGAATAATATCGTATAAATTTTAAAAAACCAACACAGCGACCGTAGGTAGGTAGTCGTAGTAATAATAATAATAATAATGATCATAATTTTTGTTATTAACATGCGTAAAATATAACAATATTACGACGGCGTATTTGTATATTATGCCACACGTGTAGTTTGTCCAATAATTGTACACACGACAGCGCCGAGAATAATGATAATAATACAAATAATAATAATAATAATAATATGTGAATACATCACGAGACCCGGCGTCGTCTCACAAAGGAGCGCGCGTTACGCAATAAGATTACATACCTATATACATGATAGGCCCGTGTGTAGTACCTATGTACGCGTGCACAACGTTCGTACATACATTTATTTTATTATCGTTATAATTATTATTGTTATTATTGTAATTTTTTCGCGATTTAATATTTTATTGTTACGCGCGCTAATGCGAAACGCGCCGGCGCGTTGTTTACATAAATAATTGATCGTCGCACGCGTAAATAATAACGCGGCGAAATGCGGTCAGGGTAAATGAAAAAAAAAAAAAATAAAAAATGTATAAATATATGTATATGTAAATACGCGCGTACACGTACATACACGAGCCGCGCCGCGGAACCCGAGTGATCTGGTGCAGGCCGCGGTATCATTGTACGCGCGTGTACTCGCACAGTGTCACGTTGTGTACGCGCATACCTGTATAATTAATAATTATTTATGCGAGCGCATTATAATCGGAAGATAATTCTATGGTGTGGTATAATCTCTCGTACCTACTTACTTGCGATCTCGCTCTCTCGAGAAATACGAAATACGCGATTGGAACGGCGGGAAAAATGACCGTTTTCACGCGTTACACCACCGCGTGTAGGTTAATACCGGCATATTATATTAATACGGACACGCGCGTACACTGCGGGCGCTATAATATAATAATATAATGCCATTAGGTGTTATAAATTCGATTATTGTTTAACCGATTGCTGCTGCGGCCGTCGGCGGGCACACACGCGTTAGGTTATACATTTTATATTATACATACACGACTCGAGTATATACGTACATACACACAATGGACCACGCCGTGTATGAATAAAAAAAAAAATAAAATACGAGTAAAATAGTAAGAGGGAAATGTGCGCATTTATCCGCGCGCGAACCGGTGGACCGGACTACTAAATATCTTTCGTTTAGTTTGCATGTAAATTATTTCAAACATCGAGTGCAACTATATATAAATGTTATATACATGCATATTTAATATTATGCTCGTACGCACACACACACACACGTACTTATACACGTAAAGTACCTCCGCGCACGGGTTTGCGCTTTTACTTTTACGTTTTACCATTAGCGCGGCGCGTGTACGTCGTATATAATATACGTGTGTGCGCGCGTATACTTTTCACCATAGTGCCTATCGGCCTATATTATGTTATGATATAGGTATAATACGCGCACGATGTCCGTCCGCATTGATTGTTTGAATAAAATATGTGCGCACACCGCGACCGGCGGCGCTGGATCCAGAGATACGCGCGGCGAGTCGCACTTACAAATCATTACAAATCAACAAACTTTACTTTATTTACGTAATCGATATAATTTAACTTAAGATTATAAAAACGGAATTAAAATTATTTAATATTTAAAAAATTTATAATTTAACATTATCGTATAAAGCGTATGCGGCGAGTTTTTTTTTTTTTTGTCGCATATAAATCTATCACCTCTTCGACATATTCAATTGGCGGATCTTCATCACCTTCTAAAATTATTTTCATACAGAATTGAAGAGTATCTTGTCCCATTCGGTTGTGAAGGTTTGTCATAGTTCCTTTCATCACACCGAATGATGTTTCTACGGCGCTGGATCCAGAGGTACGCGCGGCGGTCGTACTTGCGGTCAGTGTTGAATTCAGACATTTTTTCCATGGGGGTCCAATACAAATCAACAAACTTTACTTTATTTACCTAATCGATATAATTGAACTTAAGCTTATAAAAACGCAATTAAAATTATTTAATGTTCAAAAAAATGTATTATTTAATATTATCGTATAAAGCGTATGCGGTGAGTCTTTTTTTTTTTGTCGCATATAAATCTATCACCTCTTCGACATATTCAATTGGCGGATCTTCATCACCTTCTAAACTTATTTTCATACGGTATTGAAGAGTATCTTGTCCCATTCGGTTGCGAAGGTTTGTCGTAGTTTCTTTCGTCACACCGAATGATGTTTCTACGGTAGGCGTTCCTATTGGAATACACAAAACGGTTTCTGATAATTTTTTCAGATGTTTATAACCAATACTCGCTTCCAGAAGGTCAGTTATTGGATATCCGTTTGTTTTTACCTTCTGTGAAGCAATAAACATAAAAGACTAGTAATCTGATAATTTTATAGTGACTGACCGTTATCGGTGATGCCGATTAAAATTCCCAATTATATTCTTTTAACGGGCCGTGTAATATGTACCTAGACCATTCAAATTGTTTCATTAATAAATAAATAATTTATTTACTGACATTTAACCGGGGAGGGGGGGGCAAATAAAACTTCAGGGGGGGCAGTTATTGTCTTTCCTGATGTATATACTTGGATTCAATACGGCTTGTGGTGGCGTACTCGTATATTTTCGCAGGCCTCGGTGACCGTCAGAACGCCGCAGGGGGTGGGGTTTCGTCCCGGAGCCCGGGCGACTGTCATGACACATAATAAGTACGGTTAAGTGGAGTTTTTTTTTTTACTACGACTCGACGAATGCGTTCGGGACGACAATCGGTTGCTTTCTGCTTGTACGACGCACAGCAGAGTTCTCCGATATGTTTTCGACGGACAGACATTCATTCGTTTCGGAATCGTGGCCCGAAACGTATGATGAGATCGATGAGAATCATTTCAACAGAACAATATAGGTTCCGAAATTAACTTTTTTTTTTCATTTTGTAATTTTGATTTTATCGAAAAATTCAAAACACAAATGCGGGTGTGAGTTAGTTATGAATCCGCGATTTACAATTTTATGTTTTCAAAATATCAGTCGGCTTGACGGACCCGTGTTCAGAGAGCTCGTAGTCGAAAGCAATTAGGTCGAAGACCCTTGATTATGCGTCATGATGAGTTTGATTTTAATCATATTTCCGTCTTGACTGTACGTACAACACGTACACTTTTCTCGCCGTTTAGACGGTTTTGTTGTAATACAATAATTATATTTGCCATCGTCTTATAACTCATATATTACATATATTATATTGATCATATTAAAACGATGAGGCTAACAAGCGACGTCTTAACGATATAATGACTATAATTTAATAACTTTCACTATCAATATTTGAAAAGGTGACTACGTCTGCTGTATACGTAGTTCATAGGGTTTCCGACACTATCGTCTGACGTACCGTTTAATAGTCTATACGAGCATAATAATATAAATTTATAATTTATAATTTATTAATATAAATAATTTATTCATAATATGAATTAATTTTATTAATTTTAAAAAAATCGGTTGTTTTATGATATCTGTTTCTAACTTGTTAAATTCACACTTAAAATTTGGATGTAACTTGATTGATATTCAAATTCTACGTATAAACTATGGTTTTATGAATGTTTAATTATATTTAAGCATCAGTGAGCAGTGTCGGTGGGGGAGTTGCTTATAATTTAATAAAATGATGCGTTTTATATTATTATACGCGTAATTTTCTGAGGTTAATGGACTTACTTAACAATCACTATTTTGATTATTTTAAGTGGATAGGTAAAAAATAGTTTGATATTATAACCTTGTGATTCAAGTGTTTTACGGAGTGTAATTATCGTTAGTCAAAACGGAAATATTTACATATACCTTACCATCTCTAGAATAATCCTAGTTCTAACGTAATTTTATAGTTCATAATTCACAGGGAAAAATATTTTGAATGATTTTAAAAAATTTTCAAAATAAAATTGCTACTTATATTAATCTATTCATTTGGGTAAATTTACTTAGTTTAACAGAATCTATGAAAACTGCCGAAGAACTTAACAATTATAAAATAATATTCACACACACACACACACACACACACACACACACACACACACACACACACACACACACACACACACACACACACACACACACACACACACATACACACACACACACACACACACACACACACACACACACACACACACACACACACACACGTTATATGAATGATTTTATTATATATTTTTCTATTTTAGAACGTAATATTTTTTCAACTTGTAAAAACTAGAATTTTACCATATTTGGTATATTATTTTGGAAGTAAAACGAATGTTTGTGTAGACATGCCCGCATTCGATTGTACCCATATAATTATCACTAAAACGAACACAAAATATAATGAAAAGGTGTTATTATCCGTGACACACCCACAGTGTGATAAGTTAGATTGTAATTCATATATATTTATAAAATTGTATTTTTCAAACATAACGTGTGTTACTGCGTATGATAATACATAAGTACAAGCCGTGTAATATAATTATAATAATGCACGAATACACTGCGGCCGAGTATTTAAAACTTATCGCCCGAAAGTCGTTTGTATTCGCCGTTGTTTTGTAGTGCGAATTTAAAATTTGTCGCAACGATATGTGAATCCACAATTTATATATAAATTATTTTATATTACCTACATTACGTGAGAAATAATTACGAACACGATAATTTATATATATGTGCGTGGTGTACGTACAATGTACGAGTACATTCATATTATTATTGTCAGACACGCGTACCGCTCTACGTGCGCATAATGCGGACTAATAATTTACGTACTGTACAAAATGTATGTTCATTGTACTCGACTCGAAAGCTTTTGATAATGTATTTTACCCTCATTAAAAATGTGTTAGTATTGACATGTAAATAACGAGTTAACCAGAGTAAATGATAAACGCCAGAGCGTGTAGGAATGACGTTTTATATTGCATATTATAGATAAATAGATAGTACCTATTATATTATTGCGTTCATTAGGTGTTCAGAGATTCAAACTGTTATGACGGAATTGCTGTGAATGAAATGAAAACAAAATATAACTATCGATTCACGTGTCCGTAATGATTTTCCAGGTGTGCGTGTACTGAATTAAATGTTGATTTGGCGTTTAAACAATATTATGTCGTACGCGGGTTTAATGGTTGATGATATCTTAAGAAGTGCGAATTTCGCATACACTGAATGATACGGAAAACGAAAGCATTTGACTCTCGGACGATTTGGCGTTGTTATAGAAAAATATTACTTCTTGGTGTCGTATAATTTCTTTTCAAAAAAGCATTCGATTTGACATCGTAAAAGTAAAAATTTATACCTACGGATAAAGACGGTGGAAATCTTAATAGTAAATTTATTTCCTAAACAGACTTCTTAGTATTTCTTTTCTTGCAATTACTTTTAAACGTCGGGAAATCCTTATATTTAGGGAGGTGAAGACGATAATCACTATAATGTCGGTCATTAAATGAAAGCTTTTTCCTCGTTGAACAGACAGAAAACAACGATTTATATACCATACAAAATATCGAATAAATCTAAATACTATAGGACATGGAAAATACTGAGATATGCTCTAAAACAATTGTTCGAAATACGAGTTTTAAAACATTTCTATGATTTCCGAGTACTGTTAAACATATTTTGTGTTTCCCAATACGTATCTAATTCGTTTGAGTTTTTACGGAATTCGCGCATACACGTACGGAATTTAAAAATGTAAAACGGACCACACGGAGTAAAACGAACGTTTCGTTTTTTACACTCTAGTGGCGTGTACGAACCGAATGACGCCCGAAGAAATCGCGATGTTTTAGATCACGCGTGGAAAAAAAAAGTTAAAATCTTTAGCGATCACACGGTGAAAAAAAAATCGACAATTAATCTTCGATTTATTGTCCTTATCGGCTTATCAGAATCGTTCACGTAATGTATAATTGTGCCCATTTCACAAGTACCTACGTATAGGTATATATAGTATATCTTATCGACCGAGTTTTTTACCTACAGTTTTTCATATACGTTGCACTCGCTTACACAATTCCCGCCGCTATACTCCGCGCCGCAAACAACATAATTATACAACACTGCTGTACGATTTGTTATATCCATGTACATAATAATATAATAAGTTTATGCGCGAAGTACGAACTACATATGATAATAAACATAGGTTTTTTTTTTTTTTTTTAATCTCAAAGTCGATAAGTCGATTACATGTTAATCATAACGAAATAATAATTATTCTAAATCATTTCGCGGGACAGCGGCGAGTCCACTGTTGTTCCGAGCTGCCGAAAACTTATCGGCGAGATCGCGCGGGCCGCCCGACAATCGATCGGGACCCCTCGGGGCGCCAGACACTCCATTATGTGTACAGTATATACGTGTGTGTGCGCGCACACACTACATATATACTTTACCGCGGTAACCAGTAATTACTTTTCGTTCCATTAATTTCCTGTTTGCACAGTATATATTTTTATAATACATACAATGTGTATACGTGCACGTGAACGTCGTCGTCGTCGTCGATCGCTCCGGATCTTTGCGTGGAGGAGGGGTAGTAGTCGGGAGGGACGATACGGAGGGACAATTATTATTATTATTATTATCATTATTATTGTTGTTGTTTAAAATGAATTATGACGAGAAAACAAAATACCCACCCGGGTTACGGTGTAGTTTGCGTGAGTGCGTGATCGCCGGGATTAATAGCCGTGCGAGAGTGTATTATTTCGGTTTCTGTAAACGTTTCACGTCCATGTGTCTGTCGTGGGGTGGTCACAACAGTCTTGTACGACGACGACGGCTGTTATTATTTTATCGGGATATTGTGTAAAAAGAGCAAGGTTGCGACGCGCAGATAGAGCGCATAAAAATAGTGTTTTTGTTCGTGCGTCCGTCCAGGTATCTGTACAATGTACAATGTACATTCCACCCGAAGCAGACGGACGATTTATTTTTTGCCATTTTTAATTACCGCGTTCGATACCCGTTTCGCTACGAACGCGCTCGTTCTGGCGCGCGGCCGACCAGATTCCGTGCCCCGGACCGTGCAAAATTATCGTGTTTTCGCTTTTAGATTTATCAATTAATTTCTATATCTATCGTTTTATTTATCGCGCTCGCGTAGTCTATACTATTGGTCGCGTAATATTTTTATTCGCCCGGTGTTTTTCGATTCCGGCCCGGAGCGAAAAAGCCGCGCGCGCTCGTGCAGTGTGCACAGGTACACGTTCTTCCTTCGTTTGTCGGCGAACGTACGACGACGTGTACGTGCGCATTATATTCCTTTTCGTTCACGTTATAACACAGCCCTATAGAATAAGTACTCGAAACCATCAATGTTGTACGTAAAATCTATTAGAAATCTGATGTGAATTATAACGCACGAATAACGTTCGATTTTATTTTTTATTTTTATAAGCGCACGAGGAGATATTTTTAATATTCAAAACCGTGATTTCGTTATATAATATAGTATTAATAACGAGAATCGTATTAATATCGTAAATGTTTTTCACGTGTCACTTCGTATGGTTTACGCGTAGTCGCGGAAATGAATTATATATCTTTGGTGTTGAACAAATGGCGTAAAGTATCCACGCGAATTAAATTACAACAAAATTAATCTTTTCTGAAAATAACGCAGGCAATGGCAATTATTCAAATCAAGCACACGGGTATGTTCGATGGAACCGAAGGCCACGTTATACATACATATTAATTTTTACTGACGTGATATAAAATTCAAAATATCGTAGTAGTGTGTGCAATAAAAAAAAAAAAAAAATCACATTGCGTATTTCGAGCAAAACGCGATACGTACGATTGACAAACGTGAAAATAACTATATCGTCTATGGTTTTGTCGTGCATGGAAATCACATATAAAAGCGAAACGAAATACCGGTTTTATTATTAAGTTCGGTTATTACTCATTTTATTTGTACCTATAACGCCATAGTCTGTTGGTCTAGAGTTCGGAATGTATTTTTTTTCCATTCACACTAGTCGATAAAAAAAATAATAAATAGTTGTCATGTATTAAATTGTATTACATTGGAGCAAAAACAAATAATAATAATAAAAACGTATATAATAAACAACCACCAGCTATGGAAATCCGATTAAAAAGCGTAAACACCAGTCAATGAGAATCGATAGTTTATCCTCAGAGACGTTATAATTAGACAACATCGGGAATTAATCGCGAATTTAGGATATTAATTGTTGTCGTCGTCGTCGTTGTGTCACAGACTACGCGACTGGTTTTCGCGACGGTTTTATTTTTATTGTTTTGCGAATTTTCTCGCGTCCCCGATACGATCATTCGATATTATTTTCATTCGAAAAATATCGCGTACGATCCTAAATACGATTTCGGAGGGCGCTGCCCAATAATCGGGATCGCTACCGAGCGTACAAAATTCAACTGGAAAGAATCCCGTTGTTTGCGCCTTATACACACGGTAATGCCGTAAAACCTCTGCTCACACACGTCGTATAGACCGTCTCGGGGTAGTAACAAATTCATTTTTTGGTTTTGCTCATTTTCGTTTGAGCATCAACTACTCGTCTACAACACAGGCAGGTTACACGAGGTAAACGTGAAAAAATGATACGCAGTCAAACGTTATAGGTTTACAGTGATAAATATTCATTGGGTTATTTCGATTTCCTCGAGAAACCTTACGATTTTTTCTGCGATCGACTTCGAGTGGCCTTCTTGCCGTGAGTCACCCCGCAATTCGAATCCGAGGTCTTTGCGAATGCAGCGGCATATAGATCTTTATTATTAGACGTTTCGTCGTCATGAAAATTCTTCGCCATCGGGGGGGGGGGGGGGAGGGGGCACAGCTCGGGTTCGGGTTACCGCATTAAGCGTCCACATTATTATTATTATTGACGCCCACGACTCTCGGACGAATAATTTTTCGGGGCTTACGCGTACAATTTATGTTGAATCGGGGCGCAAAAAAAAACTAAACACGTACCCGACCTAATAGGATTACCCGAATTTCTGCGTCGTCGCCGAGAACGCGCAACGCAACAACAATAACGCCGTGTTACGTCTCCGTCGAATACGTACACGATTATGCGCGGGGCCCGTCTTCGCTTTTCGCGTTAATTCGACCGGAACGCCTCGGCGACGGGAGAACAAAAAAAAAAAAAACCGGCGCTCGTTTTTTTTTTTTTTGTGCGACGTCCTACGCGGGTGTTGCGCGCGCGCTCGCATAGGCGCACAATAATAAATTCGATTGAAAAAAAAAAAAAAAAATGTCAAACGACACTAAATTCGCATTACAATACTATACACGCGTCGTATACACACGTTCCGGGGAAACGGGTGCGCTTGCACCGGGGACGGTCGCGCGTCAACGTTTACGTGAAACCGGAACACTGTTTCCTGTCCGAACGCATATTTTAATCCTCATGCGTAGGCGCCGTACGAAAACGAAATTAATCGATTTTGGTCTTCACTCGTGACACAACGACATAGATCGCCGTCTGCAGTCGTGGCGGTCGACGACGTGAGGAACAATTTTTTTGCTACCTCACACTGCAGGCACCATACACACAGTGCCGCGACAATATAGGGGACGCTGGGGGGTATGCGTTGCATTCCCTGGCCAGAGATTGATTCACAGATATGGGCCTCTCGTTTAAAGTGATATCATAATATTAATAATGATTTTGTTTATAAATTTTATTCGTTAAATAAAAAAAAAAATAAAAATTATGTCAATTATTCAACTCGGTTACTAAATTAATAAACATTGACACGCGCTTATAGATGTTTTGTGTAGGTATGTGTTTTTAATAAATAATCAGTATGTTGGTATGTATAGTGTTGTTTAAAGTGTAGTGAGATTTTTTATTTTATTTTTTTTTTGGTGTATTCAACCCTTTTTAAAGACTTGTACCAATAAAATTATTCATTAAATACATAATATACCACAGGAGAAAAGGGTTAAAAATATGAAATATTTTATATAATATTTTATTGATATAAAATAATAATAATATATAGGGGAAGGCGGGGCAGAACCGTACTACTAACTTCTAGGCACTGTAAAACTTACAAAATTTGAAAAATTTGAAACTGGATTGCGTAAATAAATCACAAATATTGTTAGCTTCAATAATATTGAAGCATTTTCAAAAAATCTTAACTTAAACTCAAAAAAAAATCCAAATTTTGAAAGTACTAAAAAATACGATTTTGCCCCATAGGTGGGGTAAAACCGTATTAGTCTTGGGGCAAAACCGTTTGGATGGTTTTATGATCTAAAATAGTAGAAATATAATAAGCACTATTTGCAATACATATTAATATCCCCCCTCCCCAATTAAAAATCCTGAGTAAAGTATTTTGCATTTTTACATTAGAATAAAAAAAAATAATAACTCATTTAACAACTATTACTTTCACTTTATTATGAACAAAATTTTGTAGGGTAGTTCGTTACGATCTGTAACCTTACATAACAAACTTTTTAAATAACATTTAAACCAAATATGTTTAAATATTTATGTAAGTAACAAAATAATAAAAATAAAATAAACATTTAACTTAATCAAATTAACAAAACTTAAACAAATTAACATTTAACATTTATCATTAATCACTGCTTTAATGGCTAATAACATTGAACTCTCATCCCAAGATTGACGATTTGTTTTGCGTACATAATTACGAACCATCTTTAATAAAAATATAAAGTTATCAAGTAAATTATAACATGTAATAATATAGCCACGTATAAAACGCCGGGGCGATTCCGTATAGCATACGCTTTTGCCCCAACGGTTTTGCCCCACAGTAGGTGTATTCAAATTAACAGCAATTAACTAAAAAGTATAAGCAACATTCCTCCATATTATATCATTAAATAATCTGTACTTACTTTTGCGTAATTTGATGAATTTTTTTTTCACATCAAACAATTGAAAATATAAAAGTTTTTAATGACAATATATGAAAAAAAAAATAGTGATTACACATATTTTGTGATAACAAGAATTTGAGCGGGAATTCGTAAAAAAAGAGCTTAATAGTTATCAATAACAATAACAATAACGGTCATGGACAAATAAACATCAATAATTTTTTTTCTATCTTGACTCATTGTTCCAAAAACCTTATCATACGGTTTTGCCTCTCGTACGGTTTGACCCCGCCTTCCCCTACTAATATATCGCTTTTAAAAAAATGTAGAGAAAGGGAAAGGGGACATGATTCTGTCTTGTATTGTGGCCCACGAATAGCAAGTTGTAGCGCTGCACACACACACACACACACGACCCGAGGATTTATTTATTATTTATCCCGACGTGTTCGCGCGCGTCACCGCGGCGGCCGTACAAGCCCGTAAAAAACGCGACACTAAATGTTTGGCACGTAACGTCGATTATTACCGGGTGCACGCGGTACGTAAACCGGTAGTTATACGCCAATACGCAATGGGCGACCAATGTTTTTTTAATGCTCGTAGTCGGAAAGAGCTCGGGAAATTCGTTTTTATTTTTACGCGCTCGCCACCACGGCCCGCGTTTACGTTTTTAGGGTTCGCGTGACAGCAGAGCTTACGTTTTAGTGCGGCACAGCAGGGACGGGTGAACGCAGACGACCCGCGTACCGTTTTTACGAGGTCCTTGCTACTTTTTGAAACGCGACATTCCGTAAAGTCTCGCATCGGAAGAAAAAACAGATGAGTTTGGGAAAAAAAACATTTTAGTGTACATAATATAAAATAAACGGCAATATTTCACCACGGAGTTTTATCAAATACGATATTTCCACAATATTCGCCGAGGTCTGTGGAATAGTCGAATGTTTTGAAAATCGGTGATTCCTAGTGCCTTTGTGCACCGGCTTCGAATATACGTGCAATGTCGTGGGTAATAGACAGTGGGCGTTAGTTACGTTTTTGTTTTTGTTTTTTTTTTTTTTTTGAAACGACATTTTGACTTCTGACTCAGACCGTTTCACTCGCCGACGTTACACGTGCACTTTGTAAACATACACGTTACATAGAGAGGCGTGCGCAGTCTTTTCATTCAGGGGTGCAAATTATCATCTAGGGGCTCGCATAGTTAATTATTTTTGTGTTTTATTTGTGTATGTCATAACTTCAAAAATAATAGGACTAGGAACTTTAACTTTAAACACATATCAACAATACACTTTTCCATACAAGAGTACATAAACAATTTTCGGGCTAAAAATAGAACTTTGAAAATACCTCGTTTTTTAAAGTTAATTTGTAATAAAATTATTAATATATTTGACAAAAAGTAATGAAAATGTAATATGACTTTAATCATATAATTAACTAAGGATACTGAACGATTTTAAAAATCGTGACTCGGGATTTTATCTTTTTTTTTTTTTTTTTAAAGCGTTTTAGTAAATTATTATACGATTTTTACGGAATCAACTAGCGGTTTTTACATTAATTTTGAACTTTAAATATGTATACAAATCAGTGAACCATCGAATAATTGTGAACTTTTATATACAGATAGAATAAAATGTTTTGAATCTTTTGGTAGAAAAAAAAATACTTCTTTGTTTTGAAGAAAACGGTTTTGATTAAGTAAGGAAAACCTACAAACAATTAAACTTAAAAGGAATTAAATATGTGAAAGGTATGTTTTACACTAAAGCTTCTTTCAGAATCGTTTAACTAAAGAAACGAATTACTGTTTCTTTATACTTCAGTAAAATCATCACTATTATCTTGTCCTTAGAACGAAGAATGTATGTATTATTTTAAATTTATGATATAAACGAAATGGAAATTTTAAGACCAACTTGTGGACGGATTTCATCTTCAGTGTGAAAATTCCTGTAAAAGAAGTCAATCACAGAAAACACACGTAAGGATGCATTATTTAAAGCGATAAAATGTGATTTTCAAAGCATTCAGATCGCCAAATTTAATAAAATAATTATTTACGGAGACATTGAAATGTTTATTTAGTTTTTACTTAAAATTAAATTACTTTACCCGACTCGAAAATAAGAAGAAATAAAAATATAAAAATAAACATAATTGTAAAACCAATAAAAAATCCTTCGCTTCACGCGGAATCTTAAACTAAAGCGTTTTCGAACTTCACGTGGAAAAACATTTTGAAAAATTGTCTTTGAAAATCTTCTGTACTTAGATAAATCGAGTGTTTCGACTTTCTGGATTTCACGACTCCGATGTGTGTGTCTGTATAATAAACATGACATACTCGTACCTGTACCTATACGTTACATGCACATATATTAAATCCTCCTTGTCCGACGACTGCGCGTGCGTACACGAGTAAAAATTAATAATAGGCGCTCGGTTATGCGGTCATAATGTACACTTATACACAATATTATAATAGATGTATGTAGATACGCATTTATAACGCTCGTATGATACGTGCCGTTTTGAAACGTAATCGATTCGAAATCTACGCGTGGGTATCCCATGAGTGTGTCAACTCGCCGGCCAGCAATTAGTGGGCACGTTTAACGAGACCGACTTTCGGACGAATAAACCGTGGATCGGGAGAGTGGAGCGGCGATATTGATACCGACGATGACGTATAATACCCATGACGTCTTCGTCAAATCGGGGCGGCTCGTAAATAATTATCGCGCCGATGCGGACGATGTTCTCATGTCATTCGAACGTTATAACGTTATTATATCATTGAATTCGTATTACGTTTGTTTTCCGGACGCGATCGACGAGCAGCCGTCGCCGCTGCGCGTTTTGTCGTCAAACACTCGCGTGTGCCGTACGGGTAATCCGGACCGGAATATTATACTACTCCCCGGACTCCCCGTGATGATAAATCACTTATTGTCCAAAGACGACGATTGTTATTATTGTTATTATTATTTCCGACACGAATCCGCGGGCGTCGACGATTGCCGCGAGGCGGCGTAAAAAAATCCGTATTTAGCGTGCGTGCTGCCGTGGCGTGCCGAAACAGGTGTATAGTCTCTCGGACGAGTGGGTCGGGGCGAGACGTCGAAATGTGTTTGTTATTATCGGTCGGGCGACGATTGAGTTACGTCGTGGACCGCGAACAAATCGTCGGTAGATCTCGTCGTAAATCCGTGTTTCCATCACGTTGTACGCTTCGTTTTGCACCACCGAGTGGAAAACTCGTACGTCACCCCGTGGCCCTCGCGAATCAAATGCTTCGCGCTTACGATGTCTTTGGGCCGATTTACAGTTTAACAGCTTTACGTACATTCCACCAGAGGTTACTTCTCCTCGGCGTGGAGCTACGCCGGTTTTGTTGTTTTCTTATTTGTATAACGTTTATTTACCCGTATCGTTTGAAGTAGGTGACAAAGCAGATAAGCTCAAATCACTATTACATCCGATCGTCGGCGCACCTGCGCTTCCCTGACCGACTAGAGCGTTTTTTTAAAGAATTTGCACACGGAAGTCGCAACCGTTTTCGAAGACGTTTGCAGTGGCCGCGCAGGGCAGACTGGAACAGTATCCAAAGGTCTATGGTCTAAAAGCGAATCGGCTGTATAAAAAAACGTTTAAGAAAAATCAAGTGAGACTTAACTCAAATGCGCTACCGACTACTACTACGTTTTGCGGGTACGTTTTTGTTCTCGAACACAGTGCCGCGTCTATGCGAATAATTTAAAAAGTATTTTAAATTTCACAAAATTCTCTATCCAGAAGATTTGATCGTGATTAAAAATGGATTTACTATGTATACCATTGGCTGTTGGTCACGTATATTTTTCAGCCATTTTAACTTGTTTGCGAGTTGGCTTATAAATTATATTACTGCTAAGCATATTTATTTTATATAAATAATGTGGGTCTCAACTTTCTAAAACGTTATTTAAATGTTATTAAAATTAATTCTTAAAACAATATAATGTTTGATTTTTTTTTTTTCTATGTAAGTTTTATTTTCGAAGAATAAAATCGAGACTACGAGTCGGATCTTGGCTACATTTTTTACTTTTTATACGTCATTTAAATTTTTTATCGCTCGATTTTAAATTGAGATAGACACTCGTACAGCTCGTTTCCACTATACATTGCCGTTTAAAAATATCACGTTTAATGTTATTCATGAGTGTTTTTAGTAATCATTTTCAAATTCATAGGGGGGCGGGGGGTGATCGCTCTCATGACCCCCCCCTGAATCCGTGGCTGTTTCGGAAGTTCTTGTCGAGGGGACACTTTCAGCGGCGCGTGCCAAAAACACACGATTTCTAGCCGAGGGGCTCGGGGGGGGGCAGGACGTTTCGACGAGACGGTCGGGGAAACGACGTTTTTTTTCTCGGTCGTGGAACTCACACATAGCACCCGCGCGTATTTACACCGTGTGCGTTTCGACCAACAACCGCACGAGTGTAGCAGGGGGGAGGAGGGTGGGCGCGTGCCTCGCCGCGAAGCGTGGTGAACCACGACGGTACATAATAATGGAAATAATAACGATAATAATACGTACGGCACCCGATCGACCGACCGATCGTGCGCCGCACTGACCACGTCGCGCCGTACGAACAATAATAACACGACCGCGCGGCTACGACGACGGACGGCCGCGTGTCGGTAGCGACTTCCCTGTCGTCAGGTCGTTATCTAACGCGGATCGCGTGTCCGTACTCGTACGGTTTTGTTTAGTTTTCATTTCTTTTTTCTTTTTCTCGTTTTTTTTTTTTTTTTTTTTTTTTTTTTATTGTTGTGCAGTTGTAATCCGCGCGCTCGGCGGTGGCTGCGAGAGCGGTTACACAATACTAACGCGCACGCGTTGCACGCGACGACCACCGCTATCAAGTACACGTATTACACTTATTACACCGCGTACGTATTGTGCGCGTGTGCTCTGATGTCGTGTACAGGGTGTGGCGATTCGGCCGGGAAACGTACGGATTTCGGAGCATGGGTTTTCGGTCGCGGGCGCATAACATAAGCAGCATGGCGTATAGGTACATTGTTAGAGAACCCGATGCAAACCACGTTCAAATGGGATAAAAACTTCACTATCGATTATCTGTTATCGAACCGCGATTTTTGAAGGTTTTAGTTTATTTCACGATTAAAGCGATTTAACGATTTATTTCACGATCATAAATCTTGGTTTATTTTATTAAAACGTTGAATATATGTTTACGTGTATGGGGGAAAATAACAATTGTGTTTCTAAATTTGGGGAGTAAAATATTATTATTTGAAAATAATAAAGTAAGAACTTTTATTCAAATATTATAATATGCACCTACCTATTTAAATGAATTATTATTATTATTATTATTTTGTAAAATGTTTGTACGTCGACATATTAATAAAATCGGATAAGTATAAAGAAAGGATTATTATTCTATTACACGTTTACGTGATTGTTTGTTCATTAACTTGCTAAAATGTGACGTTTCTCATTTCTCACGATAGAACTTCAATATCAGATCAATTGTCTCTATCAAATAAAGAAAAACATATTACATTTAATATCAAATAATAATTTCAGGATAAAACGTATTCCATACGTGTAATATTTGACCTAATATGAACAGTATTCCCAACTTCTTGGACGATTTCATTTACACAGGAGTTTGGAAGTATCGTTTTGGATCAACCAATATTCTATTATTTCGAACAATTCAAATTTCAAACGTTCTAATCAAATAAACTAAAACCTAAATAACAGATAATATTGATAGTGAAATTGTCATCTCATTTGAATGAGACCCGATCAGAGAACATGGTTTGCATGGGGTTCTCTAACATTGTACGCTATGTTTATACGCGTCGCGGGCGGACGGACGGACGGAGACGACGGGATCGCTCGGGACCGTGCGGTTTTCGCGATCCGCAGTGCACTCGTACGATTCGAAAACTTCAAAACGGTTCAAATCCTTATCGTTTTTCATCAGTCGAAATCGAAGACTCGGAAACGTCGTCGTGCGTGAAATAAACACTTTGAACGGTACGGTTACGAGAATGTAGGCGATCACGTGGTGGATGGCACGGAGATTTTCAGAGTATTCGCAGAGACGAATGTTCGCAAACCGTGTTTCGCAAGTGAAATCGAGCGCGTGCCACACTTGATCGACAGCTCGACTACGTCTCGTGATCCAGGTCTAACAGCTGTGCGCCTTCGTGATCAAGCCCTCGTCGTGTCACTGAAATTCTATTGTACGTGTAAAATTCTAAAATCGTATTTACTGTACGGAACAGAAATCCTTATAGGCTGTAATAGTATTCAATCAATAAAAGTATTAGAAAAAAAAAAAGGTCGATGACACTCGGTGTTACGCACGTCACAAAAAACGTACTTTTGCAGACGGCAGGTAGATTTCCGGGTGCCGTCGCGTGTGTCGTCGGTTCTGTTGTATCACTCGAATTCCGTACACCCTGTACACACGCTCGCGCGCTTTGGTATGCGTCGTCCAAGTACGTACGTATACGGTCTACTACTACTACTACTACTACTACTATTACTATTACTATATTAATGCACTGTTACGACGCGTCGTCGACGACGGTCCGGTGGTCTCGTGCCGGCCACGAATTCGCTGCTCGACCGCCGCCGCCGTCGTAGAAAGCGGTCATTCGATCGGCTTAGTATAGCGCTCGCGCACGTAAGTACACACACGCACACACACACACACACACACACACACACACACACACACACACACACACACACACGCACACACACGCACACACTCGACGTAACTAGATCACGTGCTTTTCACCGCGCCGACGGTGTAGGTTAGGTATACGCTGGTTACGATTTTTACGGTTGATTTTATGTAAACCCGTTGTCACGTGGTGTGCCGCGTATTTATTGTTGTACGGTCGCCGAAGACATATCCCGACACCGCGCATATCCCGACATATCCCGGCGCCGCTTGAACCACGTGCGATCGTCCGACGGGATCGTCTGAAACGATTGTCGAAATTATCAGGCGAAGGGACCCGCAGTTCGCCCAATAGAATTCGCACCTTAATACGCGGTACACCTTACAGTAGGTACGTTTTGTGTGTACACGTAGTGCAGTAGGCGATACGGTAAAAGTACGAAAAACGTTTTTTTTTCTCCTCTGCGTGTACTTAAAACCGTGTACATAAAAATATTAAGTCTGTCCGCACGATTGAAAGTATCTCGATTCGAGACCCGTAATCGTTAATATGCTAAACAGACGCTGTCTTTTCAAGGTAATCGACCGAAACCACGGGAATTATTAATTTTTAATCGTGATGAGAGTGTTATAATTTCAATTTTTTTTTTTTTATGTCTAGGCGTATTGAAATGTTTTTTCTTTTTTTTCGGAAGTCTTTCCCGGTTTAGATCATTCTTATGGGACAAAAGCGATGGAACAAAACGCGTTTTATTATCAATGTCGGAGGGTGTGTCGTTTTTGAGTTCGAATTTTACTGCGTATTGTTTTTCACTTGCCTCTTACTGTAACATTTAATTACTATAAAACACTTAACATTACACATAGGTAATACGAGATGCCCGTTTTATATATTAGCATCACATTGTGTGTGAGTGTGTGTGTGTGTGTGTGTGTGTGTGTGTGTGTGTGTGTGTGTGTGTGTGTGTGTGTGTGTGTGTGTGTGTGTGTTGTATACACGTACTTGTTCGTGTGTGCGATTTGTAGATCAAAATGCTTCGCTCAAACGTCGCACCGTCGTCAAACCAGTCTATGCACCGGATTCTTTAAACGAAATTTATCGGCTTGACCACCTCTATCACGGTGACTATGGCGGCAACAAGTAAACGCGTGTCGCGGACAAATAAAATATATTATGCATTATCTACTGCTTTTTTTTTCATGTTGCGCAACGGTTTCGTTACAATTCCGTCGATCTCGCCGTTTTCTAATTGGATAATATATATATATATATATATATATATATTTATAAGACTGCCGCCGGTGACTCGTGTGGTGTCACGTGCATTAATTATTCAATTTATAAATTATGATTATCAGTACTGTTTACGCCGCCGTTGTCGCACCGCTCGCGTCTTGGAAAGTTTTTTGAAAATATTGCTTATTTTCACTGCACATGTGAAACAACGACGTAATTGTAATGTATGTATAAGCACCGCGGGACGGTAAATTAATCATAACGCATATTCTGTACATGTGTATAGGTGGTCCAGACAACTCGGATCCAGACGGCCGGTTCGGGAGAAGGGGGTGTGTAATACAAATTAGAGCTGTTGAAATATTGTAATAGTATTGGTGCCGTATACAAACCGCGTGGAACCTATAATATTGTATTCGAATCGTCACATTTATTTCGAATTCATACAATACCAATTAATCATTTTGTTCGTCATAACTGAAACAACTGAGTGCCATTCGTCTGTTATACGATATTCTAATTGATCCGCGAGAAATCGCATCAAACAAGTGACATTATTTTGGAGTCGTGACTTGTGTTAGGTAAGTCATGACATCCACATACTCGTTGACTTCAGAAAAAACAATGCTGCTAATCAAAAAGTGTGGCATTTTATGGTTTGAAGTCCAGTTGTAGAAACATAATTTTCTAATTCTGAGTAGAGCGTTTTCCAATGTAATTAAAATTTTTTTGTTTTGTATTTTTCATTCAATACCTATTTTCGCGTAGTAAAATTCATTCAAAAATTACGGTATACACTTCTATAAATCGTTCATTTCTCCCTTTGTGTGTTTTAAAGAGGTGAATTCACGAAATTTTAATATTTATTTATTTATCGAAAAACGAGTTTTTCATGACATCGCTTAGTTATTTGGACGTGGCTCCAAATATAATATATAGTGTTTGTGATTCGATGTTTTTTTCAATGTCAGCAACACCTACTTTTATTCAGATTTTACAAGGTTTTCAAAAATATTTAACCGCTTACGGGTTGAATAAAAAAGTTTGAAACATTTGATATTGTTTTATTATTAAAATATGAAATAATAACGTTATTGAACACAGTCATTTGTTATTAAAATAATTATTGTTTGTCATCTATGAATATAATAAATTTAAACCGCTACTTATCCGTTGATAAATTATGTTAATATTTCAAAGAATAATTCGTGTAGTTTAAACGTCTTGCATGAGTATACTGGGGTCCGCTGATACGTGAATTTTATTGTTTTAAAAGATTTTTAATATAATATGTACAACCTCCATAAACCAACGCAAATCTGTTATACGCACTTAAACAAATCGAAATAAACGATTGTGTTTCAGAAAGTTTATACCGCTAAGCTTGAGCCTTGGAGAGTTCTAGGAAATAGTAGGCAACGTTTAACTTGTGCGTGCTGGCGCGTGCTTGCGTGTGTGTGTGTGTGTGTGTGTATGTGTGTGTGTGTGTGTGTGTGTGTGTGTGTGTGTGTGTGTGTGTGTGTGTGTGTGTGTGTGTGTGTGTGTGTGTGTGTGTGTGTGTGTGTAGATTATCGTGCATAACATATGCACGATAATTTATAGTGACATATGACTCCGCATGACTTTCGTTTTGACATAACATTACCCGTATGTGCGCTACGGTTAGTTCATACATTGACACAATGTCACTCGATATCCTGTGCGATGAAATTGCACTTTAAAACACAATTTAACAATAGTTAATAAGCGCGGGCCGCGGCCGAAGAAACTGAGAGCGTTTGACGAGAGCACTCGTCTCGCATCGGTCACCACGGCTAAATACGCAGCGTAGCGTTAAAATTTAAATTCGAAAGCATCGATACAAATCATAGGTATCACGCGCGGTAAAAGTTTCTGAACTGGGTTCGATTCACTTGTGGGTGGCTTTGATTTTTAAACGGTCCTAAAAACGAATCGCTCGTTAAAAATCTGTACGTCGCGAATCATTTGAATTACCTGATACGTGACGAAACACATACGTACTAGCGTATTCGACGTTTTCAAAACGTTACACAGAGCGTCGGACAAATCGTTATATGATTTTTTTGGAAATTTTATTGCGTCTATAAAATATAGAAAGTGCGATACTACATAATAATATAATACAAGAATTTTATTTATTTGTTGTAATGCGATTTATTGCACGCTGTACCTACACTCGTTTTACCTACCAGTATTTTTTATAGTTTACAGTTATTAAAATAACTATCGATAATTTCAGCATTACCCTATACTGTGTTTCGACGTTTCTCACATTCCCTAAAATATCGGTCGTACATTTTTTTCTGTTCAAATGCTTTTGTTGTAAAATGCTTTTGATTTACGCGTTATTTTTTTCTCTTTACGGTTATTACGTAATAGTCGAGTCATATACATGTTAAAATTGATTAAATCAATTACGGATAAAAAAAAAAAAATGTCGTTACTACCTTAATCATTTATATTTCGTCAAGTCAAAAAACTTTCACCGTACAGACATTTAAGAAATAATACTTCAGAGAACTATCACCGATATCGTAGGTGTCTATTTCAAAATGTTCAATTCGATTTGATGAAACAAAAAAAAAAAAAAAAATGCACTTGAATATCAAAGGATATTGTTCCGACTCACGGTGATCGGTGATAAAACTACTCGACTACCAGTGTTTCAGCCAGTAATAAAATAAAAGTATTTTAAAACTTAACTCGATGACATCGGCCATAAATCACTAGTTATTTATATTCATTAACAAACAGTATAAATGATTTAGTATTGGACACATTCGGGCACGACAACTTTCCTCGATGTTTGCGTTATTGATCGCTTGTCAATTTATTGTAAATCAGGATTTATTCTTGTGATTTTATGGAAAGTTCGTTCGTGGTAGAGGTTCAGTACACAATATGTAGGTAATGTAATATTGAAGTGAAAACTATATAATACATCGAAAACAAAATATAAAAAAATATCGTCTATTTAAACGTATATTTTCTTTTAGATGTGAAAATCGCATATTGCGTACATTAAGATTTTCGTGGATAATTTTAGTTGTTCATTGTAAACTGAATTAAATCTTTCGATAAGATAACAAATAATGTGATATCCGTGTTATTTTTGTATGGTCTCAATCGAATCGTTGTTGAAATGTGAGGAAAAAATATACATACTTTACTACGATTGCGAATACGTTAATGTCGCCATCAACAGCCTATAAGCTTGTTGATATTTCTGTTATGTACATGAATCATTCTCACGAGAACGTGTCTTTTCCGTTTTTCCATTGATCACTTCCGTTTTTTTTTTTTTTTTTTTAAAGTGTACGAATAAATACTTGTTCTACATTTGTATTTTTCAACATCACAACGAACAGTAGAGCATTCGTTAATTAACATTCATAAATCGGTCGATATATCGTGTCCGACATTAATTGTGAACACCTTTATCACACCTCCTAATTACGTGCGAGCGCGAGCGTTGACGCTATTCGCTAAAACGTTAAATGCACAATTATTTATATCGCACAAACGATTTGTGTACGTGCGCCATACGATGTCATGATTAATTATCATCACAGATCTACACATAATTATACGACGTCCAATAAAAACATTGATGAATATTGCTCGAGAAATTAATCATATTAAATTCCAGGGTCATTATTGTGTAATGAAAGGAACATGAATTAATCGCAGTCGACAAAGTACGAATTTCGACGGTCTATACGCCACAGGGCTTTTGGAAGCGGGTGAACGGGATTGCGGACAATGAGAAGACATTGAGGTGCAATCGCAATGGGAATTACAAAAAATAAATAAATAAATAAATAAATAAAAATAAAACAATGAACGAAAAAATACTCCCTAAATTAAAGTGTTTTTAATAATTAATTGATATACATTTTTTTTTTCCGTTAGTCGAATCATATTACTATAATGGATCTAAATAGTTCTTTGAGTACGAAAATGATCCCACGGCAATGTCCCGTTTTTAAACCCACACCGAGAGAGACGTTCGGAGAAAACTTTGTCGTTTTTCGGTCATTTTCACTCGTCTTCCCGGCGTCGACTCGCCCGGGTCAATAGTTTTCCGATCGATTTCGATCTCGGCGATAAAATCCCGACGAAAATCTCGTCCGCCTGTCGTGCGTTTAATGCGATAATTTTACCACAATATAATATTTCGTCACAATAAAATATTAATATCGTAGGTCATGCGTAAATACACACCGTACCCGTACATGGACGTATTATTTGTAACATAATTATTGATTTCCGCGTTACGATTTTTGCGTAACAATCGACGCTTTGCGTGCGATGTCAATAAAAAAAACCTCCAAGGTGGTGGTGGTGGTGGTGGTGGCGATTCGTTAAGGACATTCGTCGACCGAAATGATTGCTTCGTGGACGCGGGGTGGTATAGCGATTGGCGCTTTGATCCGCGTACGGGCCGGGCGGGTGCACGCTGATCGACGACGCCGGCGTTCTCGTCAACGACAACAGGTCCTATTTCAAACGTCAAAACTGCAACGGAACTCGATTATTTCTTCAAATCGTGTGCGCCTTAACACACACACACACACACACGAGGTGTATACCTACGGTTTTACGTTGTACCGCGTATCGTACCGTAAGTGCGTACGTACAATCGCTATGCGGCATATCGTCAAGGTCGCTGAGAGGGGCGGATTTCCTCATTATTATTATTATTATTATTATTATTATTATTAATATTATCGTTATTGAAACCCACCGCCCTTTGTTGTGCAGTACATATTTAAACGTTGCCACATAGTTGTTTTTATTGATTGTGCGTAAAGTCGTTAAGTAGTCCGCTGACAATAATAATAATTAGTGGCACCTAGCAATTATTATTATTATCGTTATGTGTGGCCTGCGCGCGAGCACAGAGAGAAAAATGGAACAGAACATATATTTTAATGATATTACAAGACGTGCGCGGCGTATAATATTACGGGTGTAAGACTGTGAAGGACGTATTATGTTTGGAAGAGTGACGTTTTTTTTTTGAAAGACTTGGGTCATCCTCAGACAATGACCTAAAAATGGAAATTAATACGAGAATACAAAAGGACAATAATATGACGTGCTATAATACCGGACTCGGAAAAATACGTAAGCTCGAGGTCAATATCGAAAAACGAAGAAAAAAAATTACAGACGTTTATGCATAACGTTATTACATATTTCCACGTTTTACGTGCTTGGGAGACCTGACCGCTCGATAAAAATAAAGGCATTCAAAACAAACATACTTAAAATGAACGTTTTGACAAGACGTTTTATAATATGGTTCTTGTATGGATACTAAGGAGTCGGGGACGTAGAGAATACGGCATAGTGACGAACTGTGAATGGACTCTACCGAAAACCGGATGTAATTAAAGAAAATTTCAAAAAGAACACCGAATTAAGGTAGGAGATACGCGGCAGAAATCATATGATCCTCGGTAAGGACCACCGTCCGAGAAAAACCCAACGGCGAGCAAACATCGAGAAGATTGTTTTAAAAACAATGTGTAAAATCGTTCCATCAGAACATTAGTGTGTAGTAACTCGAAAAAATTTCAATTTCGGGTTACAATGTATCGAGCGGCAGAATTCCTCACAGCATTTTACAACATTTGAGAGAGTGCCCAGATGAGTGAAAACGAAACGCTACTTTCGTTTTCTTGTGATATATCCTCTGATATATATTATTATGTACGCACAGTGTACGCCTACATTTTATATGAATTAGCAATTTTTTTTTTTGTCTTTATTTATACAACATAATTATTGACTTTTTTTTTAAATTCATTATTATACGATTATTTTACTGTTCATATCAGTTCATTAACGAACGAACTTGCCAATTGTTGGCGATTCGAAATGATGTTCATCGATAACTCGCACTTCTGTTACGATATATTTTGTGTAGGTATTTAATTTATGTGCGGAAATTTAATATAATCTGTTTGCACATACACGATTTGCGTATAATAATATTTATCGATAACCGCGAAACGATGTTTCTACGAAGACCCACCGATTTCACATCCCATCGCCTTTGATGTAGTCGCTAGATGGATGGTGTAGGGGCGTACTTAGATTTTTTTTTTTTGGGAGGGGGCTGTGGTATTTTTCTAACTGAAATTCCCCAATTCAGCTTATTAAACCGAACTCAAATATATAATCATTACGATCAAAATCGTCAGACACATTACATGAATAACTGGTTCGTTGTTGCTAATAATTCTTTACAACATTATATTGAACTTTTACGATTTACATCTGATTGGACATAATTAGCAGACTTAAAAAACAATCCCTGGATTTCGGGGGGGGGGGTGAAACCCTCTCAGCCCCATAAATTCGCCCCTGGGATAGTGTATGTCGTTAAATTAAACGAATATGTAACTTTGTGATGCAATTATTTCGAGTGATGCATGCACTGCAAGGTTTATTATGGTATTGCAAGTCGTGGCCGCGAAAAGTGAGCGCTGACCACCTTGTGGTTTTTTTTTCTTTCAACGTAGTACTCGAGACCACCAAATCGGCTGAATCACAATTCTCACGCATTTTAATGCTCTAAAAATGATCTTTTTCATTTGTAATTAATCACACTTTTTTCGAACGAACACACAAGTATGATGATTAATGAATAATACGATCAAGGACGAAAATGTATTAACGTCAAACACTCACGTGGATTATGGGGGTGGTTAATGGTTTTATTCACATGCGATCGGTGTAATAAAACGATCGTTTCTTAGCCGACGCAGTTTCGCAGCATTATCCTTGCAGCCGACTTCCGAACTCGTCCCGACAAACATTGAAACGACCCACCCACCGTTTTCGAAATACATAATTTTGAATACAACAGTGGATCTGCTGTTGCCTGTTGGCTATTCACGGTACCATTTTAATTTTGTCGGAGGCAGTATGCAAATCTTCCGTGTCATTTGTTTTTTTTTTTTTTTTTTATTATTCAAAGATCTTTCGTATTATTCGTTTTTCGCCATCCAGACGAAATAATACGGCAAAAAGTTTGATTTGTCCAAATTTATCAGCAGCAGGGAACTGTTCTTACTGTAGACGCTGAAAGCTTAATTATTGTTCTTACTCGCCTAAGTGTAGACGACTCGAATATTAATGATCAATTGAATATTGACATATTTCGATCTCATGCAATACTATTGCAAGTACTGTTATCACGCGGTGTTCTGTCGCAAGTGCTTCTCTCCGGCCGCGCCGACCTGTCGCCGCGAGTACTGTTCTCACGAGGTGCACTGCCGCAAGCCTGTCTGTCACGTGTACTTTTTTCCGGTGGCGTCGACCTGTTGCAAGTATTGTTATCAATTGTCGTTTATCACATTGTCTTGTTGTGGGTCATTCGTTTCCCGACGAACTGTCGGGTCCAGAATGAGACCGTGATTTTTGTTCCTCTCTGTTACGACGATGTCTGCACGACGGTAATAGTTCTAATAATTTTAATTTATTTTTAAAATCGATTTTCAGACAAGTACAAATATATTGTCAATATCAATAATAAATATTATATTATCGACAGTGTTAACCCGGCATTATGTACTCCGTACAAGTGCGCGGCGGCCCGTGGTTACGTGCGTACATAATATAATATATTATTATTTATTTGTATTCGTATATTACACGACTTATAGGGGCGATCCATTAATAACGATATGCTAAAGCATTATGCGTAATGCATAATGAACGACGACGTAAAAACGTGATAATAGTTCATTAATACGGCGGCGACGTCGAATAGTAGCGGTTCGCGTACGCGACTCGGGCGATACGCCGAGATAGCGATAATTAATGCGCCGTCGTTGAGGGCTCTCCGGTAGCCGTGTCAGGCCGTTATCGCAACCGCGCGGGGATAAAACATAATAATAAATAATAGTGATGGGCACTACCGAATAGTTTACACTATCGAATAGTATTCGAATAGTTTGAATAAACTATCGAATATTTGTTCGAATGTTTTTTACATAAACGAATAATAGTTTTTAAATAAAAACTATCGAATAAGTTGATAAACTATCGAATAGTTCGGAAGACTATTCGAATAGCACTATCGAATAGTTCGGAGGACTATTCGAACAGCACTATCGAATAGTTCGAATAAGTTTCGAATAGTTTTATTTTTATGGATATGGACTATTCGAATATTTCAATTCGTAAATTATTACTAGAGCATAGATTTATATTAGTGATGGGCACTACCGAATAGTTTACACTATCGAATAGTATTAGATAGTTTGAATAACCTATCGAATATCTATTCGAATGTTTTTTACATAACCGAATAACAGTTTTTAAATAAAAAGACAAGTGGCATTCGGGGACTGCCGCGATAAAGCTGTTGCATATTAAATAAATAAGAAGTTGATATAATTTAAAATTTTTTTATTATTCTAGTTATTCAGGAATTTGTATCATAGAAACTATAGGCCTATGATAACTAAAATATGAAACATAAGTTTTTATTTTCTCATAAAATGAGTTTGTTTTGTTGGTATGACAATACGGTTCGCTGCGCGGTAGACAGAGATGGGGATTACGGGATTCCACAGGTAGTGCCGTAGTGGTCACGCTTTTTCGTTACGAAAAATCTTTTTTCACTCAATACACCAGACCTGCGATAAAAGCTATGCAATAGCTTAAACACTATCGAATAGGTTGATAAACTATCGAATATATCGTGACTATTCGAATGTTTTAACTATTCGAATAGTTTTGGAATGACTATCGAATAGTTCGAATAGTGAACTACTATCGAATAGTTCGATAGTGACTATTCGATAGTGACCATCACTAATAAATAATAATACATCATCACGCGCGCTACAGTTCAAACGGACCGCGGCGAGGGAGACGCGTATTTTTATTTCGTTAATTTTTATTTTATTTTATTTTTTGTCGTTTTTATTTCGTTTTTCGCTCGAATTCGTTTCGCATTTGAATACGCGCGCGCATGTGGTCAAAACTCGTTTGTGCCGTTTCTATTATGATAATTACTTATCGTCGCCGTCCGTCCGTGGAGAGACAGTTTTTTTACGCGTACAAAGTTTATTCGCGCAAACGCAACACGCGCGCCACAATACGTCGTTACTGTACACGCGTGTGTGCGAATACAGGGTGTCGCGGCGAGATTCACCCGTTTGCAATAATGTCCGCTGTGTGAATTTACTGACAGTCGTTAATCAAATTCCGTTTTTGTTTTTTTTTCTTCTAACGATTCACGAGGCTACGGTGTTTTTTTATGTTATCATAAAATATGTTTTGGATTTAAACATACAAACAAATATATATTCTTTTGTACATTTTGAACGTTCGGATTGTTATTTTTGAAGACTCCGCGATTTTTGATAATTAAAAAAAAAACAAAATTAAAAATTATATAAATAATCAAGTCAATAACAATAAATACTTAAAGTCTAAAACTTTTTATACAAAAGTAATTTTTGTGCGATGGTTACCTTCAAATTTTTCGAAAAAAATTATTAAAAAAAAAAAAAAAAAAAAACATTCTACCAAAACGAAGAGATTTATCTCAACATGAATATCTATACATTGTAGTCCGTGTTCCTATAATTCGTACGTGTGAAACCTCTGAATATCGGACACTCTCGGTCACCTAAATACTGCCCGTTATTCAGAGGTGTCCGCTATTCAGAGGGAAAAATAAAAGAGATTAAAACGCCTCCGTGCCCTTAAAAACGTTCGATATTCGGAGGTGTTGGTAAATTTAGAGGTGTCCGTTAAGGGAGGTTTCGCCGTATACGAAATAGAATCCGATCATCTTCGTCACCTCGGGAGATCGTCGCCGCGACGGGATTCTCCGTGAGACACCCTGTATAACACACGTGTACCTACACGCGTATTGTTGCTATGATTATAATGATACGACTCCGCGCTGCCGCCGTGGGCGTGTTGAATAATGTCCATAGGACGGCGGCGGGCGCGCGCGTGACAGACACCGCGTCACCGCGGCAGACGTGCGGCGCGTCTCGCGTGTCAAGTCGCCGGCCGCCGACGTTCCCCGCAGACCGCATAATGTTATAAATTTATAATTATTCGTACCGAGCGTATTATTATTGTTATTATTATTTAAATCTGCGAACTCGTAGCGCGTTCTTTTTTTATTTTCAAGCCCACACGACCGTCTACGTCGATCATCAACGTGTCCAGGTCCGGCGTGGATCACGAGTACACACTACTCATACACACACACACACACGCACACACACACACACACACACACACACACACACACACACACACACACACACACACACACACACACACACACACACACACACACACACACACACACACCCAACTGCGAGCTCCCTCGTGGGCATTCGATTTGATTTCGAGGGAGGGGGCCGTTTCATTCAAAAGGACACCGAGGGGCCAGTTTTTCTGGGAATCATTGAAATTTTTTACCGTTTACAACTCATAGCGAAGGAACGTCGAACCGCGTACAGAGGCGGTTTGAGTATACTGTTTTTGGTGCACTGCACCACCAATATTAGGGTGGTGGGTGGGTTGGTGGTCTAATCAGCACTTTTATTTTCTTAAGTTTAATTTGTATTTAATAATTAATAAATATATAATATATAATATATTATATATCACATTATCTATGCTTGTTATATGTATATATGAATAATAAATATAGTGTATATTTGAATATTTAAAATTTAAGTAACTACCAATTCATCAAACTTAAAAATAAAAGTCTGCAATAATTATAAATATTTAAAAAAAAAAGTAATTAAATCTTCAATATGAATAAAACTATAAAAGAGTAAGTACCTACTTTTTATTTTTATTTAACACAATGTTTATATTTTATTGTTTTATTAACAAAAAAGTAAGTAAAAAATCATTGCACAATCATTGTTATTATAAAAAGTGTAAACAACTTAACTGAAGAAAATTAGGTGTATGAAAAAACTTATACAAATTATTTATTTGTAATTTCTAGGATGAAGGGGGTGGGTGGGTGGGTGTCTATATATTGTCTTGCACCACTAAGTAAAATACATTCAAACTGCCTCTGACCGCGTACGATAAAAAATAATGTCAAACGCCAAATGAAAATAGTACGCAGAATAACGTAGGTATAATATTTGTATACGCACGGCAATAACGTAACATCGAAACGCATAATAAACGTTTATGGCTTTTATCTTATCGCATCGTCGATGTCGATTAGCTCCGTTTGGCTCCATCGTCTTGCGTACACGATTCCGACGGTCGTAAGACGCACACTCGTATTTATAGTATTTACCGCGTAAAGTAATACGTGTTGTGCGCATGCCCGCGCGCTTATTCTATGGTCACGTAAGTAGTCAATTCGGAATGATGTCTTTAAAAATATATAATTTTAGTAGACGTTTATGTTATAAATAAAATTTTTTTTTTTTTTTTAGAAAAAAATCCAAACGTTTTTACTTTCATCAAATGAAAAACTATAAAAATTCATTCGTAAAAGGGGAGTCGGGTGAGGTTTTTGAAAATTTTAAAAGGGCGTCATGCAAAAACAAAAAGGATCAGAAACACTGGCGTAGACCGATTCGATAGTCGTCGAGGGACCAACACATATGCATACGAATAACTTTCGTTTTTTTTTTCAAATATACAAACGAGTGCCGAGTTACTGGTCTATGACCCATTGATAATTAGTTTGTTTTTAATTAACGGAGAAATATTTAAATATCAAATATTTACTCCTTCCGGGTGTATTTAAATGTTTCAATTATTTAAACCATGAACTAATTACTATATGGGTGAAAAAAAATATTCTCAGGGAGAGTTATGGTGCCTGAGTGCACGCGTACGTATAAATTTGACTTTTCCCGAACCGAACGCGATGCAGTCGAAATCGTTTTAATTTTGTTTTTTTTTTTTTAATAGAAAAATATAATGAATTGTGTTAATGAATTATGGATACGTCATCAATTATCACCGACGTATGCAAATTGAAAAACAAAAAATTCACAACGGAAAAGAGCGATAGAACCATCGTGTCGTGCCCAGTGTGTGTGTGTTTGTGGTAGACTTTTTCAGACAGGGGAGACGGCTTTTTATTATGGTCTCGAGGGACGCACACGTCATCGCGTGTAAAATAAAACAAAAGGTAAACATATTATACGTAATAATGGGGTTTGGCTGTTTTACGCTTGTTTAGTTAGCTTCGTAAAGACGTGTGTTAATTGAAAAACTACTCTAAATAAGCTGTAAAAAAATAAAAAGCTATCACTTATTATTGTATAGGTACAGTTAAGATCACATCCCGCGCCAACGTTCTGACCTAGATTTATGATCTCGTGCGGACCGCTGTATAAAAAACCAGATTTCGATTACTTATTCGTTCGACCTTACTCGTAAACTCGTTGAACGATGCAGGAAGTACCTTAAAAATCGTAAGTCGGGATTTTTCGCCATAATACATTTTAATCAAAACGTGAACGGATCGAATGTTTTAACAACGAATTCCTACTCGAAGCGCGTGCAAAAAATAATAATTGGTTTACCAGAATTTTACGAAACTTGGGGTGGGTATAAGTAGGAAAATATTTGTCTAGTATTTCGACGAAAAGAAACGACTTTTGGATTTAGAGTGCAAAATTTTCTAAGGTATTGATTACAAAAAAACCTTCTATCATAATCGGACTATATTATATTGAATAATTTAAGTTATACTCGGAATCATTTCACTCGGACGAATGATGTGTTTTTTTTTATTTTTTTTTTGAATCAAATATGACCATAATACGACCGTCATCTTTATCTCGTCCGTTGTCCAAAAGGGCGAAGTATGGACTTACGTCACCATTTTACTTACCATACTACTCACTATTACACACTTATCTTGCTTACCGACGTTTTTCTTTCGCACACGAAACCGTCGTGTACCTACGACTCACCTTCCACGGGATTTTCTCTTATACGTATGTATAGCTTTCTACGGTTGCGTTACGTACCAGTATATGCGCTCGTATATTACATTATATCGAACGCACTACCATAAACACTCTATATATCATTATCGTGCTCACGCACACACCGCTGTAATATTATGTCTGTTTACGGACACCTCGCCTCGTCGAAAACCTGTCTTCTGCGGCCTTTTTTTTTTCAATTTTCTTTTTTTTTACGTCCCGCTGCCGGGAGAATAATTTATCGTAAAAGTCACTCTCCGTCGCGGCCCGATACAGCTGCACGTGCAGCCAGTGTAGATACTTGTGTCGAACGGTCGATATTTTTTTTTTTTTTTTATGAAGTATTGCATAATTGATTCGTTAAATACGCATTTACGCGAGACTGCAGTAGCGTCGGTGAACATTGACCACACGCTGGTGGAGTGCCGTGGTCGCAACACGTATCAAATTATTACGTAATGCACCGAGGGGGGGGTTATGGATTCGGGGAAAAATGGATGAGCTAATGATGTGTGTGTGTGTGTGTATGTGTGTGATAAAAATTTTGAAATGACCCCAAAAAAAAAAAAAAAATTTTAAAAATTCCTATTTTCCAAGCCGGGGAGTCGTTATATCATATAACGATTTAAGCGCGAATAAAAGAGTTAGGACGCTTTCACTAATTGTTTGCGTAGTGTCTTATACCTCGTGTCTGACTCGAGCGACACTGCGTATGTTATAACAGACACGTGATAGATCTAACGGGTTCGTGTTGATTTATTATTTCTGTTAAAACGTGTACGCGCGCGGCAATAAACGTTTAAAAAATACGAAACTCAGAATCACGACACCCGATAACGTCAAAGGTAGGCGTTAACATGTTAAAAAGTTAAAGTTAAGTTGAAAAGTTAATATATATCTTAACACAGCATCTTGGTACACACTTGTATAAATAAAAATGCCAGGACACTTTATGATATAGATATTATGTAGGTAGCTTAAAACGTTTTTTAAACTTTTTTCTAACTGACTATAGTTAATTTTATTTCCCACCTTAACTTATCGAGTTAAATATTTTCTTTGTTAACTTTTAACTTTTAACCGTAGGCAGTTTAATGGAATCAACTTGACTTGTCACAGTTAATTCTTTTCATTAACTTACCCACCTTTGGATAAAACGCTTATTGAAATCGAGGCTGCCAAGGCGGTCATCAATACCAACCGAACCTCGTGACACCCTTACGTTTTCATTTCTTTTGTTTTGTGTTTTTTTTTTTTTATACAACGTTTATACTACGAAATCGTTTTTTACAAGATCACGTCGGTCGGGGTTATAATCGCGACCGAATCCAGATAATCATAAACAGGGGTTGATCACGGACGACGCCGTGGCGTCTGTTAGGTTTCTCAGTAGTCCGCGCAAGTCCGAAAACGCGAATATCATTATTATTTTACGACAACTGTGTGTACAATGTTATAACTATTATTATTATTATTATTATTTTTTGCGTCGCATAACAGTGTTATCGTCTGCCGTCGACTCCGTCCGTCAAGCTGATTTATAGTCCGGTCGTGTCTCTCGGCCGGTCGGTCGGCTGCGGCGTCGTAGCACACGCGGGTGCACGGTCGCGTGGGTAGGCACGGCGAACAAAAGTATAACGCGAGCGGGACATTTGTGGGTAATCGTGGAATAATTTAATCAAATCCAGAACTTTGTATATGCTTTTTATAACTTTTCATACCTAACTTTTTTTATGGATACAATCGTTTTTGTTCCGTGATAGTCCACTAACGTATCTCTGTCTCCCTCGCTATACCTCGACGTCACGTCTGTTTTTATATGACCACAGTTAATCATTATGTCTATTACGTCTATGACGATTACACGTACGAACGTTTTCTGTCCACTGTTACGTTCACCTGACAATGAGGCCGTGTCGATTCGATCATATTTTTGTTTATATCGTTTTCTTTTTTTTTTCTTTTTTTTTTTTTGCCATTCTCGCGAAGACTCACTAAACAGACGCCATTTGGATTTAAAAAACGGGTGGTTTTCCACGTTCCTTGTCTCGCGAGGAAATCTTTCGAACATTTTTCTCCGAAACAAAAACTCGGTTGTGTTTTGTGCGGCGCCGTTTATACTCGTCCACCACCTACGCCATAAAGTATAACATGCTGAAAGTCGTCGAAACGAACGTACAAAAAAGAAAAAAAAATACGATCGTAAACCTTGGTGTGGTTTACCTGACCAGGGACATATCAAAGGTATATATTGAGGGGGTGAAAATAATTTAGCGCCCCAAGTTGTGTTGATTCATATGTATATAATATATGTTAATATAAGTAGTTTAAAAAAATTTTTCTCGCTTTGCTCGTTTTTGACCACCTCATCAAAATGTCCACCAGGGGAAAATGCCCCCTTTGCCCTCCTTTTATTACGCCTATAAACCTGACCTCCGACCCGACCGAAAACATTAGAGTTGGCGCACGCGGTGTATTGAATGTACACGTCGAATTTACCGCTTCGGTGTGCCGACTCGTGTTGCGACCGAATCCCATACACCGACATTACGCACGGTTTTGTCGTCGCCTACGCGGCTGCGGTGTGCGGTGTGCGGGCCCTGAAAACGCTTATCGATTTCCTCGGCTCGCGTTCGACTCGGAAACGTCGAGAAACGTACGTGAAACGCGACGCGACCACCGCAAGCGCTGCGCCTTAGCCGGACGAGAAAAAGAGGAAAAAATTGACCGGAACACCGCGTGGAAAAACGGTCGAAAACGACTCAATGTCGCAGACGCAAAAACACTAATCGAATCGGACCTGTTCGGCACCTTCTGCCTTCTTAACCTAACCACCGAGCGGCCGTGAGCGCGCACGTGAACCGAAATCGGAGTGACCACCGCGGAGCAGCAGCAGATCCCCTTCCCTTCGTCTGTCCGTGGACGTAATCGCGTCTCCGTAATATATATATATATGTATTTTTTTTAAGTACGTTTTTTTTGTTTTTCAATCGATGACAGACGTTTCTCGCGACACGCGGCTTTTAATCCGACCGAAATCGTTCTAACGACCGGTTGATGTCATTGTGAAGTCGCGAATCTCACAAAGAGCACCCGAACGGTCGTGAACACCGCAAAATTTATGAAATCGATATCTATGAGGTCGAATGTGAACCGAAAACTAGTTTGTATTCGCTTCTGTGACTTTACTCGCTTTTATCTCGCGTTAGGTTAGGTTAGGTCACACACACACACACACACACACACACACACACACACACACACACACACACACACACACACACACACACACACACACACACACACACACACACACACACACACAATATGTACGTTCACTAACACCCGCTCATACGATCTTCGAAGTCTTTTTTGCGCATTTTGCCGTTGTAAACTCGTAAACTCACACACGCGCACGATCTCTCGTGTAAAAACAAACACGCGCAAACGAGAGCGCGGAAGACAATAAGTAAAACGAAAGAAAAAAACAAACGCAAACCTAGTAAATGAAAAAAATAACCCCGTAATGGTAGATTTGTATTCGGTTTAAGAACGTGCGTAATGTATACCGTTGGTTAAGTTCGAAAACGTCTGGTATTAGACCATATTGGAATCAAGGTCGTCGCGCGGACATGACAGTGGGCAGAACGGTGTACTATAGGAAAAAAAAACCAAAGCGAATTATTATTTATTTTTATTTTTATTTTGTTTTCATTATTATTATTGTTATTTACTTTTTTTTTTTTTTTGCGGCCAATTAGTGAGAATTTCTTAAGCAGACTAATGAAAACTCGAGAATATCCTTCAAAACGGAGCGCGTTTTTTCTTTAATCCAGTAACGAGTTTTCGATCAAAACAACGATCATTCGTTCCGGCGTAGTCTAGACGTGCAAAGGTCTTTACACTTTGGAAGTTTCGTAGAATTTACAGCGTAGTTAATCTCCTTGGAATGGTTTTTAAATCGAAATCTCGACGAGCTTAATTCGAAACATATCTTTCTTAACATTTTTTTTTTCCAAATTCGAAGTAAGTACTAATTCTACTATTTTATTTGTGCTCGACCACAATACTCGTACTCCTCAGTCTTGAACCTCTTTCCGAACGTAGCTAAGTTAGGTTAACCTAACCGTAGTAGCGATTAAAACGATGAACTATGTGCGTCAGAGCGTATTACGACCAACATTCGATCGGCTATATTTTCAATTACGTTTTTTTTATAAACATAAATTTTTCCGTTTGAGGCCCAGAGTTTGTACAAAATTAATCGAATCTTATTTATTACATTATTTATGAATTTTTTTAATGGTCCAAGATAATATTCATATAATATAGACACACACTTTTTTTGGACTGTTAACTTTTTGTTTTTATTTTACCGCACGGACATCTGGTATACTCTAATGAACTTATGACGAATGTATCGCGTGATTCTTGTTTTATCCGTTGTACAGTGTATATGATTAAAAGTACGAAACATTTTCAGAACATTTAAATTTATGCAAAGAAAATAATCCGTAGTTTACCAATTGGAGTACACTCTAAATAAAAATCAACACAAGATATACGATACCTATATTTATACATGCCTTGTATTAATTTAAATTAGTTTTTAATAAAACTGACAAATAAAGTGGTTTTCGTACAAGGTATTTAACATTAAATAAAAAAAAAAAAGAACGAAGAAATTGCTTAAGCAATTGAAATTTAAAAGTTTTTTTTTTTTTTTTTATGAATATGAAACATGCTTTATCACGTCAATCCGTATTGTAATGAAGTAGAATATATTATAATGATTGGAATCGAATAGCCTTGAGCTAAAAATATTGATACGTATTTAATCGGCATAATAATTATACCAACAATAAATCAACAACCTAATTGGTAAATTATTTTGGGGTATAGCATGAGGTAGCAAGTAAATATCCTGTTTAGGCACGTGTAACTATGATAATATTTCCACTATCACGCTTTATAATTGTCCCAAATTCTGACTCTTTGTCTGCGATAAAAAGTCACGCGCGTGATGTATGATTGTATGGCTTTTTTGATTAACTCCAACGATCAGAACATAGCAGTTCGGTATGGTTATAAACGTTCAATTTACGTTATTTTTTAACAAAAGCAGACATTACAATATATCTGAACGTTCGTAAATAATTTAACATCAGTTTATTTTGACCTTAAGTCGAAATCATAAAATTATTTGCATTATCTGAAAACCAAACATCTCACTTAAACGTATAATTTTCGCATTTTAATTTTTTGAGTTGACTATTACATTTTTGGTATAGGAATCATACGTTATATTCATTATCGTAATAAAAAAGTTATATTTTCGAGCGGATAAAAAGGATAAAGAATCGATCTGAACACGCGATTAACAATCAGTTACGAATAACTCAATCAATCAGTCCGTATTTATTCGTCTGCATGATAAATATGAGTATTCAGTAAGATCCTATGTCATATAAGAGGCTCTTATGTTAAAAAGTCAACTTGTTAGCTTTATGAAATTAAATTTTTTATAACGTTTTATTGAAACACACATTATAAACATAAAAATTAGTGAAAAAATTCAAAAAAAAAATTTGTTTTATTTGTATCAATGTATCAGCAAGCGTATTGATTTACAAGTGAAAAATTGATTTTAATAGACAATATTCATTCCTACGTCTTATTTTGATCAAATCAAACGCTTAAGAGTTAAAAAAAAAAATATGTACATAAATGTATAAATACACCAAGTACAAACTCGACGTCGATAAACATTTTATAATTAACGCATACATAGTTTGATAGATTTTGTTAGTGTGTCGGATTCCGAATCATCTATCTGTATTCTATTGTCTATTGATATTTTGGTACATGGCCGTATCGATTTCCAAAACGTAAAAAATGTATTCGAGAATTCTCCACCGAAAAATCCAGTTCTAGATTAAATAGTTTAAACGAGTGCCTGATTCTACGATAGGGTATGTTTCATAGCGTATACGTGAACGAGAACATTGACAATAGGTACTATAATAATAATAATAATAATAATAATAATTGGTAAATTAATGTTAATAACTATTGTGTGGTATCATTATTTTGGTTTCATTTTTTTTTCTTCTTCTTTCGATCCCTTAATTCATGACAATGATTATTTTATTATTGTTATTATTTTTTTTTTTCGTACTCCTCGTCGTGTCTATAAAACGCATACGTTAATTACGTGCATATTATGCGTGCCGGGGAAACGGACGACGCACCCATACGCCGATAACTGCACTGTTACTCAATATACCAGCCGCGGATCATTCGACCATGGACTAAACTTTTTAACCTCGTTTCACGCTTCGCTGGTACAAAGGACGTCCGTTCTTCTTATCCCTGCGCCGCAGCATAGATCTAATAATGATTTATAATACAGATACGTGCACGCGTTCGTGTGTGTGTGTGTTTATGCGACGTTTTGTTCGGGCATTTTTATTTTTTTTTTTATTTTTTTTTTTAAATTACCAAACGAAACGGACGTGTGTCCGGCCCTCCTTGAAAAAAACAGTGTCGCTTCAGCGAGGTACATATGTGTAGGAGGTAAACATATGCACACACACACACGACATTATTGTTCTACTGACGAAACTCGACAGTG
The DNA here is from genome assembly GCA_027580255.1 of Therioaphis trifolii. Classification (NCBI taxonomy): domain Eukaryota; kingdom Metazoa; phylum Arthropoda; class Insecta; order Hemiptera; family Aphididae; genus Therioaphis; species Therioaphis trifolii. Next base: position 49,244,695 of record CM050405.1, read on the forward strand.
TGTATTATAATAGCGACAATCTCGCACTGTTGAGGTGCCGTGCGTTATACGTACGCGGCGCCGCGACTTACCGATGCACGACACGTCAAATCTTTGTTCGTCGAAATGGGTTCGTGAACAATGCGAAATTGGATTTTTTTTACGTCGACAGCGGAAACGATTCGACGCGTCGTCGTATAGGAGGATTGCCCATTGTAATAAATATAATTCCCCCCCTCCCCCCGCACACACACACACACACATACAAAGACACTAATTGTACGCGGTTGTGGGCGCAGTGACGATCGAACGTTTTCGTAGTAGTAACAACAATAATTATTATTATATCGATTCGACACTTGGACAGTGGGCGCGCGTTATTTATGTCTAAATTCACAGTGCACTCCTGGGTCGGATACGTGCAGCGGTGGTGTTGTTGTTGTTACGACCGAAACCGTCGAAAATGGACGTAAAATGATTGGCGCACGTCGCGAAAAGGGATATTATACCCACGGAATTCACCGAACGCCCTCTTTTTGAATTTTAATACGAAATAAAACTATTGGCGATTGTTTATCACAACGAATTTTTTATAATTTTATTGATTTATCGATTTTCATTATTCGACTACCTGACACACACACACACACACACACACACACACACACACACACACACACACACACACACACACACACACACACACACACACACACACACACACACACACACACACACACACATAAACACACAAGTAATACGAAAACGTCTAACACCGTAATAGATGTACGATAATAGTATTGATACTGATTTCAATGAAATCAGGGTCTATTGTGATTTTAAAATATTGATAGATTTGAAAATATTTTCGGTGTGCGAACTTTGAATACTAATAATACGTTTATTATATTAATACTTATAAACTTATAATATTGCGTTTATATTGTGGATTCATCGTAGGCACTTGATGATTGTGCTTTTATAGAGTGCTCTATCTCGAAAAAATATCTAGTTTATAAAAAACATTCATTAATTTCCATAATAATCACGCACGTTCTTAAAATTCCATATTTTCCGTACGAAGTTTTGACATTTTTAACGGTTTGTTGAAAATACGGCTGTGCGCACTTCTTTTGATACATTCAAAGACTGAAAACGATTGCGAGTTGAACCGTGATTTTTTCAATAGTAGTTACTATCGGAGATACGTTATTTTAGTCTTACATTGACTTAACCAAGTCCACAATTATTTATCTTTCCACAATTCGTGATTTCATTTGAATATATCTGTAATCAATGCTACCGTAACGCATTTAAACACAACTGTCGACATATTAAATTCGCAAATTAAAACAAATAAATAAATAAATAAAAGTGAACTGTACACTCCTTGATGTCTTATAATGTAAAACAAAATAATGAAAACCCTCATAACAAAAAACTGGCTTATCGAAATTCTATTGTTTTGAAATCAATCAAATAACTGACATTTTTTGTCAGAAATTTTTAAATAATATATATTATATGAATTATTTAAAATAATTATAAACTAATATTGCGAACAAATTTCGATTAAAAATTGTAAATTTTTAGTACATTACCTACCTACTGAGTACTGATATATACAAGCATCAGGATAATTTGTCAAATCAATCTCAAAAGTTCTTAATTTTTTTTTTTTTTTTTTGCACTGGTTTATTTTCGTAGCACCTACCTCGGAAGTGTATAAAAAAAAAAGGATCCGAATATATGTCAATTCATGATAATTGAACGAAAAAACAAATCATCTGTTCTTAATTTTTGTTTTGAAAACGAAATCTCAAAAAATTTCGTTATAATTTTATCCGGTGATTTTTTTTTTTTAAACGGACGTATAATTATACGTTTATTGAAAATAAGTAGACAAAAAGCTAAGAGTTGAACACGAAACTGCTTGATGGATGATACGGTTTTAGCTACACCTCTATAATAGTTTGTGAAAAGTAATCGTAAGTGATTTTATTTTAAACTTATTATTAATCATTTGTTCATAAAAATCAAGAATTTAACTCGCCCTGCATCGGGTTTGCTCTTTTCCTTACTCGTTTTTAATTGTGTCAAGTTGAACATTTATTTTCGAATCACTAATTCAATCGTACTTTTCTATGCCATATTAATATTATCATTATTATAAATGTAAGCTCTTGAATAAACCAAACTGATTTATTTACACAATAATTCATAATATGTTCAATATAAATGGGGAATAATGTAATAATTTTTTGATAACCGTTAAGACATACCTTATACTTCAGTCGATATGAATACGTATATAAGAATATTATGAATATAGACCTATGTTAATAGATATGGGTAGCATTATATGACCATAACACGAGCAAGTTTTGTTTTTTAAACGATTCTTTATTTCAACGATTCGCGAAATTTGGTGTCGTTACAAATCGTTTTTATGATTTTTTTTTTTTTATCTTTTGCTCAATTTATTATTAATTTGCTTGTTTTACTATACATTGTTTGTCTGTGTTCACGGTTCATATCTACCAGTGTGGTCCGTGGTATTCATAACACGTTCGGTCGTCTATAATTTGTAAATTACACTGTACATTCTACTTTAATTGCATATACGATCGCGTGTCGAGTAATATTGTTTACTAATTATTATATTCTATTAATTATGTAAAATAATAATAATAATAATAGTTACAGTGATAAGTGAATACGATCGAATCGACAAAAATGGCGGTTTTGATCTACATATTCAATTATTGGTTTGAACGGCTCAAGGACCACGCAATAGCAATAAAATGTAAATGGTTGCTCGACAAAACTGTGGTATTTCGTGTTAAAGTGAATTTTATAGCGAGCGAGAGAGAAAACCTGTTTTCAATTACAAATTGCATGATTGCCGCATACCTATAAGTACAAATGGACGAGTTTGTCGAATTATGTTGAAATAATATCCGAACGGTTTAAATAAAAAGATCTAAAAACCCTTTTATGTTCGGTGTTTTTGTTTTTGTTTTATCGTCGACACATGAAAAGTGAAAATCACACATCGTGTTAATACGTCGTCGGACGGACACGACACATTTCAAACACAACTTTTACGTCACTGTAGACTCATATTCGTTATAATTATCTGTTTAGCTCACCTCTGTCACTGTATCCAATGCTAAGAAAATGTCAGTCTTTATTTTGATGTATAATGATTACTTATAATGTACGATTACAACAAAAATCCATCAAAAACTGTTTGAAAAACGGTAGAAAAATTTTCGTTTTCATTTTGTGGATACAGTTTTTTGTCGATTAACGAGATCACGATAAATAGTCTTGAATAAACTAGATTCGAGGTATAAGTTCCTGTATAAAATATAAAATGAACATATTGTAGTGGCGTCAATAGGATTTTATTTTGGAATATTGTAAGTAGCAATAATACATTTTAGGTAGATTTGAATCCCCTACTCCACTCTGCATAGCGCTACTTTATAAATAAATAAATAAATATAAATATATATATATATATATATATATATATATATATATATATATAATGCGACGATAAAAAAAACACTGACAACAACAAAAACAAAAATGATACTTACGGATGGATTCCAATACAGCGAATGTCCAACTGCTTTCAATGTACTGTAATGAGCCGACGAAAAAAACACACGAAAAAACCCCACACTGAAAACAAATTTTCACAAATTTTATTTCATTGTAAAGAAAGAAAAAATTTAATTTTACATGTACGTAATTTTACGTAAAACGTATATAGACGCGCGTTCTACGGAAAAAAATAATAAAAAATAACCACATAGAGTGTATATATATCTCCATGGCAAAACAATAATTGTTGAATATCGTGCGTGCGTCCGTGATAAATATTGTACACTTAAGAGGCCATAACTCCGGAACCACATATCGCACAACGTACAAACTTCACAGAAACCATCTACATATCAATCTTAATATGCCCTAAAATTTTTATCGAAATCGGTTCGGTGGATCTTGAGCTATAAAATTTATTCAAAATGTACATAGATCTTTAGATATATATATATACACACAAAGTAATTTTTTTAACATGCTCACCTGATTATCAAAGAAAATCATGAAAATCAATACGTCATAATCTTTGTGATAAATATGTTTGAATTTTTTCATGTTCAATTTAATTTAATTTTATATTTACGTAATTTTGTTTAGTTTATAGTTTTCTTAAATCATAACAACTATTTACGGCATCGCATTTTGAAAGAGAATATTTTTTTCAAGAAATTTTGCTACTTCCCTTTTAATTATTTAACCAACAATTTAAGAGATATAAGCGTATTAAGTTTATAACAATGGTGGCACACCGATTTCGCGGTGGACTACGGCTTCTATTCTAAACTTAAAACCCTTATACCTCTCAAGTTATTGGTGTGATGATAAAAACGTGAAGAACAAAATTTCCAAAAAAAGTGTTTTATGTTATTGTTATTCCTTTAAAATTGACACGAAAAGATAAAAATTAAATATATGTCTCACAGGGGTTTGAAGTCGGGGTGAGTATACTTGGAAAATTCCCATGTTTACATACACACAGCACAAACAGCATCAGCCGTTGGAGTCAGAAATAAACCTATTTTAATCTGTCTGACTTTGAGCATTCGGTAATACAAAATACGGTTTCATCATAAATGATTACGCGAAAAATCGATACTCGACTATTTACAGACGTCGGTGGTGTTTTATTACAAACTTTTGCTCAAAATCTACAATGAAAACTGTGGCACCGCTCCAAAGTGTATTACTATCGTATTATGCCACTAAAACGATTCGTTTCAAACGTTCGACAACTCCGATTTTTAAGTGGTCGGCTCTGTCAGTACATAATTTTTATAACATACACTGCGGTGTGCTGTTTTTTTTCAAGGAAACAACAACAGTGTTGACGCGGACTGATGTCAAACCGAGAAAACGCTTTTTGCAAACTATATCCGTATGCATATATTAATGTACACGCGCGCGCACGGCGTGTCGTTAAAGTGACTCATCAACAGCCTACAGTTTATATCACCGGACACGTCACTCCCTCGCTTAGTTTAGCCACTCGATAATCGCACCGATTGTTATCGATCGAAATCATAAGAAATTTTCGCGAACGACGAACGCCGTCGCATCGCGTCAACGACACCCACTCGTAAAAAAAAAACAAAAAAACGAAAAACCCAAAGGCGGCCGCGTCTCGAGTATGATTGTTCAAAATTTACCGCGCCACTTTGACGTCTCGTAGCGTGTATAGTATAATTAAGGTGACCATACGTCCCGTTTTGAACGGGACAGTCCCGTTTTTTGAATCTCTGTCCCGTTGTCCTCTGGGAAATCTTCGGGACGCTAAAATGTCCCGTTTTCGAAAAATAGACAAAAAAAAAATAATGAAAAAAAATGTTCTTTGACGAAATATCGTTTTTAGAAAAATATACAAGTATTTAATTTTGTAATTATTACACGAAAACATTTTGTTTATAATAAGTTAATTACCTAGTAAATGTAATAAGTTAATTTAATTTTTTTGTCCTTTAAAAACATTATAAGTACCACAGAGATTTGCTAATAATTTTATTAAATTAAAAATATTTGTTTGTAACAAATAATTATGATTTTTTTTTGTCCCGTTTTGATTAAAAAAATATATGGTCACTTTAAGTATAATATATATTATATACGTAACAAATACCACTGATACGCTCGGATTTAAGAACGTATAACTATCGACATGACTGTTGCACGCGTTTATTATTGTCGACGGCGTTACGTAGAGGGAAACGTGAACGGATTACATACGCACACACACACACACACACACACACACACACACACACACACACACACACACACACACACACACACACACACACACACACACACACTCGTAAACATACTCACACACTCGCAAACATACTCACGTAGGTATACCTACACGCAGTATATTTCGCGAACCAGATCACCTTGTCGCGGCGGCAGTGGCGGTGGCGGTTCTGGTATACGGAATTTTATGGAACACGATATACATACGTATATATTCTAAACGAGTGTGTGTGTGTTTGTATTCGAGAGCTTGTATACATCCGCCAAGACACACCGCCCCTGTACCCCGCTAGTGTGTGTATCTATGTGCGTGTGTGTGTGTGTGTGTTTGTGTGTGTGTGTGTGTGTGTGTGTGTGTGTGTGTGTGTGTGTGTGTGTGTGTGTATCTATGTGCGTGTGTGTGCGCGCGTGTGTGTAGGGGTGTTAGCAGTGGCGTAGCGAGGGTATGGTGAACTGTGCCTACGCCAGGGGCGCAAATTCGGAAAGGGCGCGAAATCATACGCTTCAAAATAAGTATTTTTTTTTCAAAACGACATTTTAGTCATCTGTGTTTTGTTATTTTATTGTTGTCGATTCGTTATCGATGCGTACATCACGTTATACTTGATGATATAGAATTTGTACTGTATTATTAAAAAAAAAAATTTTAAAAATTTAATCGGGAAAAAGGCGCTTTTTTCTTAGTTTGCCAGGGGCGCTGGCGAGACTTCCTACGCCACTGGGTGTTAGTAGGTACTCGTAAGATCCGTGTGCAATGGGGCATACACGTACGTGAGATGGTAATTATTATATCGATTAAACATCACCTATACGAATAAAATATAACACACACACACACACACACACACATACACAATTATAACACTTAAATATACACGCTTGCGCGTCTATCCGTATCGTGATATTACGCGAAATCGCCCTTGACACGAGTGCCGGCGTCACCCGTGGGGTCGTGGCCGCTGCCCCGATCGTAAAACACCGTAGACACCCGCAACTCGTGGTGCACGCGTCACTCAAGTGCGTAATAATACGAGTATTTTACATACATATAATATTATAATATAATATATATGTGATAACATAATAATATTATTGATAATAATAACGTTATTATTATTATTATTATTAACGTTTTGCCGCCCGCGCCGCGGTCTCGGGCGACTTGTTGTTACGTTGTCGTGGCTTTTTTTTTTTTTTTTAATTTATTTATTATTGTTATTATTATTATTTATTCATTTCTTTTGTCGTGACCCGAGGGCGCTGCGCGTATTATAATAGCAGTGTCCGCCGACTAGTTGACCCGTTCAACCGCTACGGGGTCTTAGTTAGGTATCTAACTATATGTTCCCTATGCACATATTTTATTAGTTATTATACTATTATTATTATTATTATTATTATCATTATATGATACGTTCACTATATTATTTCCGGAAACGACGACGACGGCCGCGGCGCGTGCGGCGATCGACGCGATCGTGTTCGGCCGCTCTGCACAGAAAGCAATGTTGTACGGTATAAATTATTATAGATAAATATACGTTTAATTATTTACTTATATTTATATAAATACCACTACTTGCGTATACACCGTGCGCATGTGTGTGTGTGTGTGTATTTATTTTTAGTCGCACGGCCGTAGTGGTTTATTGCGAGTAAACTTTTTCATGGCTATTCGTGAGTTTCGTAACGGAGTTTTGTAGATTTGCATCGTTATCGGGTAACTTATAGTTTTCTCTTTTTTCTCTCTGTTATATTGTTTACGTAAAAAATACTAACAATGCGCGTGTACGCCGCGTGTATAACATATTTTTTATAAACTTAAACTCAGTACGTACTCGCGTAGATGACAGGCGAACGGGAGCACGCGCCATCCGTTATAATCAGGGCTCGTGAGTTCATGCTCTAAAAAATGCCTGAATATGTATGCACTTATGCACTAAAAGCTGGAAAAATATGCATTGAAATATGCCTTTAAAAGTTCTGAAATATGCATTTATATGCATTAAAAATCTAAAAATATGTAGATTAAAAAATGAGAATACCCTAAGTAAATTTTGAAATAACAAAAAATGTCCATTCATATCATTAAAAGTTTATTAAAAGTGATATTTTACTATATCAATATACTCAATTTCAAAAAATACGTTTGTATACGTACGTTTGTACTCGCTTTATCTGCTATATACGTTTTATTTTTAATAATTTGATGTTGCGAAAACTCAAATATATATTTCATACTGTGTAAAAATATAAATTATTGCGTTTTGATCAAATTTTAGTAATTATGCACAGTAAAACAGAAAAACACATAAATATGCCAAATAGTTCAAAAACCTCTAAATATGCAAAAATATGCAACATAAAATTTCACATACTTAACCACAGTACCTTGAAATGGATTTCTATGTCACCTAGCATTAAATACGACTTAGCAAGATTGATATGCAAATGCATAAACTCACGAGCCCTGGTTATAATAATACATAGGTACTCATCAATGGCCGAAAAGTAGATGAATTGCAGATTAAACGTCTTAAACCGTAAATATGTAGTTTAATCGATTTGACGACCTATCTATCCGAGTCTTCCGTCTACGTTTCAAACAGACGGTTATTTATTTGTTTTCAATTTCTGGTAATAAAAAAATATAATGTAATTACACATAAATTTGTGGTGGTGGCAATAGTGTGTGACCGTACGGTTGCGGTGAAATCTGATAAAATAAAATACGTTTAGATTTGTATTTTTGAAGGGAAACTTGTCTACACACATCCGAATACAAAATATGATATCGCATCGACTGGCAGTAAAATCGTATTTAATTTTTTTTTTTATTGAACAAGTTCTTTTGTTTATCATTATCGTTTTACTCTCACGAGGCTTTTAAAAAATAACTGCCTTTTAAAAGTTTCGAACTGAAAACATTGTGAAGTATTCAGGCACAAAAATTAGTTTTACATTTTACAAAATAAGTTAATTTAAAATCGACAATGTGAATAATTCAAAATATTTAATTTAATTTATTTATTAGTGCTGTATCGAAACAAACCAATAAATTAAAAACAAATATGATTAGTCGATATTGTCTCTTCACGTCATTATTAATGTAAATATGATATTTAGCTGCCCGTCGATGTAGGAATTTTTTTTAATCGTATTTATAGGCACTTGACGAACCGGAATGACGTTGTATAGCTACAGTAGTCTGATCAATTTGGAGCCTAAACTTTTACGGCGCGTCCAAATATATATTTTAAAACTCTGTCTTACTCATGAAAATAAATTGCACACACGTACACTTAATATACAGCTATACTTTTATTACTTTCGAAGTAGAACCAAGTGCGTCCTTGTGGGGTGGTTGATGGGTGCGATCCCCCTTCCATGATATTTGAACTTCAAATTTTTTTCATAGTAGGTAAACTTTCGATAACATTTGATATCAAAAAAATCACAATACGTTTATATTTACTATGAAAATTCGCACCCTCCTCCAATAAAAACTATCTGTATACGCGCCTGAGTAAAAATGTATGTCACAAACAAAGCTACCGAGATGAAATCTTGTAAATCTAAATCGTTGAAAAAATCGAGTTGTGAAAAATAAATATTCATAAACTTCAAACTTGTTAACACGTAATATTTATCAATATAATTATTTAATTGTTATACATATAGGTGTATACGGGTCCAGAGTGTACAATTAAAGATAGATACACGTATTTATGTTGATTAATACTCAATTTTTGATTTTTATAATACTAATTTTAGATACCGAGTAAAGCGTGAAATCTATTGGTTTTACAATGATGTTTATTATTATTTTCTTAATCTTTATTTTTTCTTATACACGAGGAGGAGGTGTTTTTGGGTATAAACTACTGCTCGAAAATGAATCTAAAGATGGTTTATTAATTGTATAACATTAATTTTGTTTATTTTCGGAAATAGGTGCAAAAAAAAAATCACAATACAGTTTTCTAGAAATGCAATAATTGATATTACTGCGAACTAAAACTGAATTTATTTTCACAACGGTTTACCATTATATATATATATATACCTTAAAATCAGACATCGAATGCAGATGGAATTTTGAAGGTTAATTTTTTCAAAATCTTTTTTACGATCGAAACAATTAGCTTGTAACGCAGTGTGGTATTTTGTCGCAGATTTCACCCGACAATTTATTATGATTTAATTATTCTTCGATTCTGTCAAAACTCGACAATTCGTTAGTTATCCAAACCTGTTATTTTTTTAACCCTTGAAAGTGATATTTTATCCGAAGATAATTTGAGTGAACTTAAAATTTTCATTCTACTCGTTCTCGTTCGGAAAGTATTCCATAATGCGACGGTGTGGTTATTGAATTATTTGCACTGGTAATCGACATTATTGCACCGAACCCGATCCATCTTGTTTAGTCAGTGACCTCAGAGTACAGACAGACGGCGGTCATTATACAAACGATTTAATAATATCTGTGATGACATAAAAAAAGAAAAAAACGACGTATTCCACTCGTCAAGGTTCCGTTCGGGTTAAGTATGTGAAAACGACTAAGAACCCTAAGTGCGGTGTACATTTTTCTCGACGTTTTTTTTTCTCTCTCAAATCGTCGCGAGTTTTCGAGTTAATTGATTTATACTGCAAAACACTGAACACACGTGTATCGGTATCGCATGTATCGATTGACTCGATGTCGCTGTGATCATTATACTTAATCGTCGTAGGTATATTACACGGAGCCTTATAACGAAACGCTTACCCACTTTTCTTAGACACGTGATCGGTCGTTCAAACGGATAACACAGTCTGATGAAAATTACGAGGGTTATACGAGTATATAAACTATTTCGAACCACAGCTCGTGTCGAACACCAGCGTTGTGTTGTGTTGTGTTTTCGTAAACCGATTTAGATCTATGGGATTTCGCGGATAAATCATCCCTGAGATTTATCGTCGGAAATTTATTGAATTCTCTTTGGAAAAATGTGATCATAAACATGTACGTAATAATGTAAACATAGGAAATCCGACGCAAGACTATTAGTGCAAGTGTAACGTGTACAACGTGTTGACGTGTTCGAACGAAGTCTGCACGACTCTCGTGATAGATATTCGTGTCGGTCACTGCTGCCGAAACGTACGACAGACAATAATATTATTCATAATTCACCTGAGTGACTGTTAATAATACCTAATGAAAACGACTATCGCACAACCGCGATAGCGAATATTAAAAAAACAAAAAAAAACAAAAAAACAAAACATGGTGTGTTTGAATGTTTGAAATCCGTGTTCAGTCCACGGTGGTACGAGTGAATTAATATTATCCACCGCCGTCACAATTGGTGAACAAAATAAAAGGGGGTGACATATATGTCGGGACCGGATGACGCGCGGACGAAATGAATGTTTCATTACGAAAACGAGAAACGAGTCGTGCAACACGTGTACGAGACGGACTACACGGAGACGTGACGCCCGTGATTTTCCGTGTTGTGTTTTACATGACACGGCGGCGGGTGTGTCGAACAATAGGTTCTCAAAACGATAGCGACGACACAAGTCGGACGCGTGCGACAGAATCGTATCGGCCGGTCCGAGTGGCCGACGCACGAAACGAATCGGAAATAATAATAATATTAATATACAGTCGACTCTCGGTAACTCGAAGTTCAGGGGGTGGGGAAATTCGACTCACCGAAAATTTCGAGTTATCAAAAATTTTTAAAAAGTATGTTTATTTTTAAATTATTTTACATTAAAGAAATAAAAAAAATGTTTTCTTACACTCCTACTTAGGTACATATTATCATTTTTTAAGAATTCGTGTCAAGTTAATCGTTTTTGTTTATTTGAAACATTGTTCTCGATTCTATTTTCTAAAATATCCAGTGGTTTGAATAAATATCCCACACCTTCATTGCCTTCAACATATATTTTACGTAATGATTCTCTAATGCGAGTGTCGCTTCTTTATTTGTAATGGTGGATCGTGTTTGTAGAGTCTTCAATTTCTTTTCCGTTATCTTGGTCCAATATATCGATGGTTAAAAGGCCAACTGTCGTAACCCACAAAAACATAATTTTATAAGAGACACTTTAAACATTTTATTTACCTACATAGGTTACGGTTAAGATACGGATAACCTAACCTAACCTAACCGGATACGGTATCACAATAAAAATAAATAATTAACTAGCGAGATAATACAGTTCTCAGTTCGTTCTCCACAAATCTCCAAAAATTTCATCGACATTGGCGTATGACGTAAACGTTTCCATTAATTGTTCATTTTCTCAGTCAATTGATCCCATTCGCGAAATAATTGCCTTGATAAACTATTTGAGACGAAAATTCAAAATTCGGTCAAGATAATTTAAACATTTAGGCCGGTCCTAACAATGTCCGGTAAAGTGTCGATTAACGCTAACCGGCGGTTAGTCAAATATTTTACGGACAGTCAACTCTTACAATCTCCGGTTAGGTGATTAGTTTCCGTAATGTTTCCGTTAAATGGTTACTTTACGGTCGGATTGATAACCGGCAGAATTCTATCGGTTATCTTCCCGTTAAACCATAATCTTTCGGTTATGTGCTGAGTTATCAGTAGAAATATTCTGTAATGATGAATTGAATTTTGATTATGTACATAATGCTCTGTTACTTGGCGAAGAAGATTAGTCCGATTTTGAAAGTGATGTTACAGATTTCAATGTAGCCCTTCGGAAAACTAAAAGTTTTCGTACGAGGCATAATTACATGAAATCGTTCGACGAAGAAGAATTTATAAAAAGATTTCGCTTGAAAAAAACAACGGTAGAGCGAGTTTTGCTGTTAGAGCAACCAATGTTGTTTCCTCTAATGAAGAGAAATTGGTGCATCGGGTACGTTTCGTTGTATTGGACATTTTATGAAACTCGTTTTCAAAAAACGCAAAAGAAAGAAAAGATAAGAACGAATTAATAACACCATAATATATAATAATATGATAACAACTGTTTATTAATAATTCGAAAATTCGACGATTGCGCATGCGTATATCAATAAACTTGGTTAATTCCAGATGTTTTGGGAATCACTTAAAATAAAACTGGCAGTAAATTATACGATCGTTGACCGAAGGTCGTAAGAATGGTCTAATGTAACCGAAACTTAACGGAAGTAGTCGCCGTTAAGTAACCGAATCTTTACCGACACTATTACGGTCACTTTACGGGACATTGTAAGAACGGGCCTAAGTGTTATTGCCATTTGATGGGGAATTACGATTATTCGATATTTTCGAAAACTTCGAGTTACCAATAGGTCCGAGTTACCCGTAGAGTCTAGGTACGTGTATTGTCTTGTGCGTGTGTGCGTGCGCGCGACGGACTCGACGCGAAAATTTTTTTTTTTTTTGTACCGTATTTACAACGACGTAATAATTACCGTCGGAAACGTGTTTTTCGTTCCGCGTCCAGTTTTTGCGGTTCGGACACGTCCGCGCGTGTACCAACCAGCTATTCGCCAATGCGCGCGTTACGACGACGATAACGCGGCGGCGGCGGCGCGAGTTTAAAGGTCATCGGAAGTTTCAGCCTCCGCGCTTTTCGACACGTCTCGTTCGGGTCATAAATAACGAAACGCTCGTGATAACATAATCCGTCTGTATAATATTGTAATGTATAAATAATTATATGACGTGTGTATATTATTATGAACGCGTACAGGCTCAGCGGAGTACGGACGGCTGCAGTATTAAACGGGTGCATGCGACGGTGCGTAAAAACGGGTAATTTATGTACGCGCGCCGGTGTGACCGCTAACCGAGCGTATGGTTTTATTTATTTTTTTTATTTATTTTTTTTTATTAGACCGGAAAACGACCGTGTCGATCGACGCAGATAATATCATTATCGAGTGCCCGGCCGGCCGGCATCTGTACGAAATCGCATTGTTCGTACGCGAATGTGCTGCGCGTACTTGTAGCGGCGACACGAGAATTCGATATAAACGCGCGTGACCCACATATTTTGTTTTCGTGCCGCAGCAGTTTGCAGTAGGTACACGAGGAACGTTACGGTTTTCACTATTATTGTTTGTTCGAACTTGCCGCGCAATTATGCCATTTGAACTTATAACAGCTAATAACAGCTGAGAAGCTCTCGACGGCCCCTCACCTCGTTCCTTCTCTACGACGATCGTCGCCATCACACGGTCGAGTCGACCGCTGCAACCGGTCGTAGCAAGTCGCCTCCGGCCGAGCAACGTCGTGTGAGACTACGACCTTTAGTCTCCGTTGCGTGCGGCCTTTTCAACCGTCGACATCGACATCTAACCTTTTGCAGTCTCCGGCGTCCGTATTTTTGTCTCCGTCGTGTCGGCCGGTGCGGAGCGTGTACGACCGCAAGTGCCGTATAGGACAAGCCGCGCGGTCAACGACGTGGTCGCGGCCTCGTGTACGTGAGTTTTTTTCGCGTCCCGTTTGTCGCGGGTAGTGATGGGCAAAAGTGACTAATAACTACCGACTTAGTCGGTAGTATTATATGACTAATTTAGTTACTCGAACATTTTTATTAGTCGACTATTTTTATTATTCGACTAATTATTATTAGTCGACTATTTTTATTATTCGACGAATTATTAATATTCGTATTATTTTTATTATTCGACTAATTATTATTATTTTTAAATCTTTGTAGTGTATGTGCCATCATCGGTATTTTTGTTTAACCAGTTTAAAATTGAAATACGACTACACACGACTACAATTTCTCTGAATTACCGAATAATCAGTACCTACCTAATTTTAGTCGAATAATATTATAAGTCGTCTAATTTCATTTATTCATATTAGTCGATAGTTAACATTTTAGTCGACTAATTTCGTTTATTTATATTAGTCGGTAGAAAACATTTTAGTCGAATAATTAGTCGACTAATTTCATTTATTTGTATTAATTGGTCTTAAAAATTTTAGTCGAATAATTAGTCGGTAGTACGTGATGAAAACCGACTAATAGTCGGTAGTATCAAGTAGTCGTTCCTGCCCATCAATAGTCGCGGGTACGACCGTTTTACGTGCCTGGTCGGTGTTTTTTTCTTGGACGTTTTGCCACGCGTGTCGCCGTCGTGTTCGGCGTAGTTGACACGTGAGGGCCACTGTGATTGGGCGGGCACGTGAAGCGACATTTCGTGTCGGTGCGGTCGAAGGCAATACGTCGTACGTGTGCGGTGTTGTTCGGAACGTCGTTCTGGTTTGGCATTTTTCTTGGGATCCGCCATGCATCCAAGCCGTCCAGTGTACGTCGTTGCGGTTCGGGTTGGTTCTAGCATAGTCGCCCATACGGCGTTCTTTTCTTTTGATTTATATTTATATTATATTATATTCTTTTGTGCATTATTATCATTATTATTATAAGTACAGTCGCTCGACTTGTTATTTAGTATTCATTATACAGGGCGTTCCAAAATGATTAATCCGATTTTGGTAGACTATAAATATTGTTCCTGTAATTTAAGGTAAACGAAGCACCAACCATCTGAAAGGTGGTGTTATCGAGTTTTTATCGATTGCCGATAATTCGCGATAATGTGCAGTTTAGTCGCCGTTTACAGAAAGAAAGTGTACGGAAAATTTTTCTTTGATGGCAACACAATTACAGGAACTTCATACCTACAAATGATTAAGCATTGGCTATTCCCACTACTGCAAGCCGATGGAGATGATTTCATTTTACAACAAGATGGAGCACCACCACATTGGTCCTTAGAAGTACGCAAATTTCTTAACGATTATCTACCACAGCAATGGATCGGTCGCTGTAGTGCTAATGACGCTACATTTTGTCCATGGCCGCCCAGTTCACCGGATCTTATAATTTGTGATTTTTTTCTCTGGGATTACATAAAAATCATTGTTTATGTACCTCCCTTTCCAAAAGATCTTGACGAATTTAAAAGTCCCATTACAGACGCCATCAACTTGTTTACAGTCGACATGCTTCAAAAAAGGTTTATGAGGAATTTGATTATCGCTTAGATGTGTGTTGTGCAAGTAAGGGGGTCACATTGAACATTTATAAGCATTGTTCCTAAAACTTAAAATGATCCATTAAAATGTAAAATATATTCTAACATGATTAAACGAGTTTTACAATAAATATGATTTTTTGAAATCGGATGAATCATTTTGGAACACCCTGTAGTAGAAGGGCGCCCTGTTCTGTTTTATTGTATTATTATTACTATTGTTTATTTTTTGATCTGAATAGTACGACGGTGCTGTTACGGCTCGTCATTAGTTGTACAATAGTGGTTTTTTTGTATACATTATTATTGGTCACCTGATCCGATTCCTGACTAAACATTATTATTATCATTATTACTTTTATTATCGTTGCTGTTGTTGTTGTTGTTATTACGACGCTCGTTTGACCGATCGCTTCGCCACTCACACCCGAAAATCGAACGATCAAAATAAATTCTCGGGCTGATTAGCGGAGGAGCGCGTCGCCGGTTTTTACCTCAAAAGCACGCGTGATCGGGGTGTGTGAGTGTGTGTTTGTGTGTTGGGGGAGGTAATGGTTATCGGTCGTATCGTCTCGGCGGTAACGAAATCGTGGTTCGCATTCGTTTTCGGCCGGAACCACCAGACCAACTCTTAGATATTTTACCCGGCGACGGCGGAGCGTTAAAAAATAAAATGAGAAAACAAGGAAATAATAACTATAATAATAATAATAATAATAATAATAATAATAATCTTTTTTATTTTTTACAATAAGCATGTTTGCTTTAATAGTTTAAGACATGAATGTTTTGATTAAATAATAATAATCAAACGAGAATTCGTTATTTGGGTAGTGTATGATATCAATCTACTCAAACGTGATGAAAAGTCAGAGGGCAGTCGAAACACGCGGACAAAGCCAATGAAAAAAATAAACGCGCGGTTATCGTATATTATGCAGGTGTACTACGACGACGAGTAAAAAATCAAATAATAAAAACGATTAAAAAATAAAAATAAAAACGAATCGGCTTTAATGCAACCTTAACTGATTCCAATCTACGCTGTCCGGAGTAATAATTGAAAACCATAAATAACGGTAAAACAAATTATATTACCGAAGCAATAAATTCAAACAAATATTTCGAAATTCGTCTTAAATCGAAAATCGTGCGCCGTGATCTGCGCGTAGATCGCGCAAAACGTAAACAATTATTAACTCCACGCGATCGACCTTAATAACTTCGGCGGGCTATGGACGGCGAATAAACGGCAATCGCGTAGCAATGACCAAACACACGACGTGTATCCGCGGTAAAATGAAACGTACGCCGCCGCCGCGCCGTTCGACATTAAAACGATACTATACTATCGCAGGGTGTGGAAACACGCGAGTTTTCGTAAAATGTTTGCCGAACGTCGTGCAAACGCGATGTCGATCGGCCGAGTGTCCGCCACGCGTCGTAAATCTATCGTAACACTGATTGTAGATAGTAGAGGAGAATATTATAACGAGTCATAAAACACAAGTCCTCTATATATATTATGATATTTTATTGATTTCACTTGTAATACTATCGCCTCTCCGTGCCGTATGATACTTTTTGCTGATGACGCTAAAATATTTTTTTTAAATTTCTAAGAGAGAAGATTGTTTGCTCACCAAAAAGTTTTAGATCGATTTGTCAATTGGTGTAAGACAGTAGGATTATTTCGTAACGTTGATAAATGTAAAGTCATGTCATTTTACTGCAGAACTCGTGAAATGATAAGTCACGATTACTGTCAGAGTACAGTTAAAACGTGTCCCTCAAGTAAATGACTTAGGTTTTGTTTTTGTCCCTTCGCTAGCATTTCGATCACATATTGATTATGTAGTTGGTAAAGCTCTGCGTGTGTTAGGATTTATTCGTCGCAATCCTTCAAATTTCAAATCTCGCGATTGTCTAGTGGCTCTCTACAGCTCTCTTGTTAGATCGACTTTAGAATGCGGGACATTGATCTGGTCGCCTTACACGGCAGTTGACAGACGCCGTATTAATAAGGTTCAAAATTCAAGATTCAAAGGCTTCGCTGGTTATACCCTTAATATATAGCGCACCCAGCTCATGATAACGGTCCAACAAAAGAAATTCTCAAGCTCGAGTTTTTAGACCATAGACGTGTAAAATTCGGTAAATATTTTGTTGATAGATTATCATGTGATCATATTGATGCCCCCCGTTTACTAGAGTGACTCGATATTCTCGTACCCTGTAATACTAGGTTTCAGAGTCAATTTTATTTACCTTTAAACTGCTCAAATTTTGCTAAAAATGCACCCTTAATTAAGCTTATGCGTGAATACAATGATAATCTTTAGCTTTGTGCGGAGACTTATTTATTATTATTATTTTTACATTTGTTAAGTTATTTCACTGTTTACTAAAAAATGTTTACTACTAATTATGATTATTGTATCTTTAAAAAAAATCCGATTTGTGATAATAAATAAATAAATAAATATAAACATTTATCGAGGCGTCGACTGAGTGGTTAGATACGTCTGGTCTTTGGGTCGTTCTGAGACTTTTTACATAGTCCGTCGGACGGCCTCCGTGACTGGTCTCCCGAATCGTTGATTGCGTGTTGTGGTCGATGACTGGGTAGACCTTGGCCTTCCAAATGCACTGCATCGTTGATTTCGGTACCTGTGCGTTTCCTGTGCTGCAGCGCACAAAAATTAAGATTCGGTGTGTGACACGTAACAGTGTATAAGTGCCGGTTTCGCACGGGTATTGGGTCACGATAAAAATACGAAACGTTTATAGAGAGTACCGGCACACTGGGTTGGATCGGTGGTTGACGCGCGCCAAGTTTCAAAACCAATAACACGGTCGTTGCTCGTCCTCCGAAAGTTTTGTCCGCAAAGACGAGTGACTCCAATAACACCAAATGCAAATTCGATATTCCCTACGAGTCGTACGTTTATGAAATAAAACAAAAATACCTATACAATCGCATAGTCACTGTAGTGAGAACTCTATTATATATGGACACCCTTCAAAAGTGAACACGTTTCCAATGGCCAACACTCTTTAAATTCGTACGTGACACGTGTCACTAAATAATAGTGGACGTAAATACTTTACACCTGTACCAAAATATTATAAATTACTTCTCATTAATGGACACATACCTACGTAGTGGACGTGTACCCGCTTTTCAATAAATACACCCAATTAAAGCGAATGTATTTATACTATTTGTTTATTTAAACGCTCGTTTAGGCCCAAGCATAAACACGATACATAATATAACAGCTTATTTACAGTAAATACGTGAAAGTAATTTATTAATATCAAATACTAAAACACGTAAACAACCGATTTCCGTTATACATAATATATTATTTTTATAATATTTTTATAATACATCATAATATACTTTGAGATTTTTCCTTAAAGTGGACATTTTGTAATAATTGTCTATACACATGGTTACATTATAGCTATAACTTCAGTGGCGCAATTAAACCTCTAAAACGCGAGGTGCTAAATCCGTGAATGCATCACAGAGTTGTGGGGGCAAAGCCCTCCACACACCCCTGCACCCAAACCTACAATAATCGATAAATCAAAACTTTAAAATACATATCATCACACTTCACATAAATAAAAGAAAAGAAATTAATAATACACTTTTTTTTACTACAATATCAATAACATATTGGTACATTTTAATTTCATAATATTGTCAATAAATAATTCTAAGATATCATACATTTTAAATCAGCATAATTTTTCTGGGTTTCATGCAGTATTTATTCAAAATAGTTTCAGTATTTAACTGATTTCATAAATCTTTTTTAATATTCAGCAAAGATAAATTAGTAAACCTTTGCTGAAGCATGCTCTATCGTTTCTTGATTTTTTTATCCGCCACATTGTCGAAAAACTTCGCTCACGTGTAGCAGAGCTTACTGGAATTGTATGCGACCTTATTACCTATTGGCAAAAAATATCTCGTAAGCATTATATTTTTCCGTAACGTATACCTTTTCGTTGATCGTCCAACAGTCATAGGAATATCCGAATATGGAATGAATTATAATGAATTATATATGACTTACGACCAAATAATTATACATTTTTCAGGAAATTTTCGACGATTTAAAAACATAAAATTCGCGGTATTTCAATAAATAATAAAAGTTAGATACAAAAAAACAATGGGTGCTTAATTTTAACTTGGGGGTGCTAAAAACCTTTTTGCACCCCCCTAGTTGCGCCCCACTGTATAACTTGTATTAACGCACAAGCTAAAAACGACTATTGAAAAAAAAAATAAAAAATTATTAAACAGTACTGGTGGTCGTCCCTGTGTAACGCTTTTTGAAAAAAAAAACAGGGGCGGGGGAATCGTGACCTAACTGATCGGTTCCTTCTGATCCACGGTCCCTACCGATGAAAACGCTTCGATAAAAAAACAAACACGCCGCCCGCGCGCTCTGATCGTACACTATATTATCCATTCCGTTATTTCGTCGACGGTAAAATCCCTTGTCCACGACGCGTTCACGTCGTACCGTCTCGCCGTTTTCCCGGTCCGCCGACGACGCGTCTGTATATCTACAGCACTCGTGCCCGTACGTACATAATGCGTGACCGGTTACACGAAACGACGTCGTGTAACGTCAAACAGTATTATGATAATCAAACAACGCGGCGTGCACCACACGTCACGCGGGGCCGCGAGCGCGCGCGCGGTGTCACACACGTCACCAGACGTTATGAAAACGTATTGAATATTATTATTCCCTCGTCGAACGAGACGGACGGTCGATGTGCCGTCGCCGTCGTTCCCCGAGTCCACGTCAGCATGTATTTATTTTGTTTATTTATTTATTTTTTTTTAAATTTTTTTCTTTAACAATAGATTACTGGGCCTCACTGAGAAGAAGAACTCGTGTGGAGGCCCCGCAGCAGTTACGATTGTTTACAATTTTTAAACAGTAATTCACATATCTGATATATTGAAACAATTTATGAAAACGAAAGTCATTCCGTCTGGCCGTTCTATCCGGCCGATTTCGTTCATTTTGTTATTATTTTTTTTTTTAATGAAAGGTATTTAGACACAGACATGACATCAATCATTGAAATTTACTCAACTCCCACTTTACTCAAGATATGCTCAAACGCGATTCTTCCCTGTACATTTCTTATGGGTCACATTCACTCAATCAATTCGAATTCTCGTAGCTCTTCTTCTAATGAATGGATCTTGATCGTTTCACTCTCAGAACACTCAGTGGGTAAAGCTCTTTTTTTTTAGCTATCGACTACTTAAATTCGTTGAGCTTGACGAAAGTTATGCGTGCACAATCAACTTTACATTCAATTTTTTCAAGATTTTTCCAAGATTTTCCTTCACTCAAACCTCTATTACTAGAGTTCTGAGAAACGTAGGCTGTTGACCCAAGTCTAAAAACACTCAATGGATCAAATTCTTTCTTTTGACCTATTAACTGCTTAAATTCGTTGAGTTCGTGGAAACTTTGCCAAACATATATTTTAATAAACACTCCCTGTTATTTCGATATGTCTTTCGATTTTCTATTATATACTCATTTAGTGATTTGTTAAAATGTGTTTTTTGTATTGATTCGATTGCACCTATACTTTTTATTATACAAATAAATTATCTATTGTGAATTTTCGCAACGGGCATACTAGTTAAATTTAAAATGTTTAAGTGAAATAACTAAATTAAACAATTAATTGATATTTTACATAGTGATTGAAATAATTATTTATTTATTCTTCCCACATTCATATCTGATCCAATGAGCTATATGTTTTTTAAATACAGGTAAAGACATATTATTGGCGATCTCCCTTGGCATTCTATTAAACATTTGGGTTCCTAAGAACTCATAGCCTTTCTTTGAACGCTTGTTTTTTTTTTGGCCATTTTAATGAATAACTATTAACTGCGTATCTCGTGTTGACTTCAAGTTATATATGGGTTAAGGGGTTATGTTTTTTTTTTTATGTATATAGTAATTGCGTTTTGATATAATTGATTTATGTCAAGGAAGTTAAAATGTTCAAATAATTTTTTTGGTTGGATATCTCCTATCTTTTTATTCGCAACTCTCACTATTGTATTTTGACATTTTTGTAGTTGGGAGAGAGAATTGTCATATTTTTATATATTTATATATAACGAAGGATAATCGTCGGCGCGGCTTACGTCGTTATTATACATAGAATGAGATACGCCGGGGATAAATCCGCGGATCGTCGTAAATCGTTCCGCACGCGTTTTATATATTTTATATTTATTACGACCGTATTATCGGACAAGCGCGAAATCGCGCGAGACGTCGTCGATCAATACCAAACTGGTCCATGTGGGTCGACGGCTCGACGACGTCGCCGTATCGTTATGTCACAGCGAGCGCGCGCGAGATCTGGAATTTTCACCGACCGTAATCATAATCATAATGATAGTAATAATAATAATAATAATAATAATAATAATGATTGTGTCTGATGTATGATATATTATTATTATTACGCGTGGCGGCTGCGGCGGGCTTTCTTTTCTTTGACGCGCGCCGATAAAATCGCGTTCACGACAAATAACGTGTATTGTACGTGTTGCGGAGTGTATATAAAAACGTATACTTACATTTTTTATTTATTTATTTTTTTATTTGTAAAATTCAACAAAATAGACAAATACAGATTACAAATTCGATTAACCTTCTCTTCTTTTAAGCTAGGCTTGTGTTGGAGAGAGGGAGTTATTGTAGTTAGAAAATAAATGAATAATAATATGTATATTACAGTGAAACCTCCTTTAACGGACACCTCTGAATAGCGGACACCTCCAATTAGCGGACCTTTTTATGGGAACAGGAACATATTCTCCTCTTTTATTTTTCCCTCTGAATAGCGGACACCTCTAAATAACGGACAATTTTTCGGCTACCGAGAGTGTCCGATATTCAGAGGTTTCACTGTATAATATAAAGCGTATAATAATATGACATTTTAAAGATATAAGATAACGATATAATTTAATTGATCTAAAAAATAAAAAAAAAATAAAAATACATAAATAAACGTTTTAATATTATTGTAAAAACATAATGCATAATGAAATATAATGTTTTCATTATAGATATATAATACATAAATTATTTATAAACACGACGTTTTTTGCCTGCGTAAGAAAGTGTTTCTATGGAACTTTTTATATTTTCGTAAGACATAATACGTCATGTCAATCGAATTGATATTACACTGTGTGCGCGCGCGCGCCATTTTGGGTTTCGTATTAAATTAGGAGATCCGCCGGTTTCGAACCGAGTGTGTCGTCCCGTTGTCTGCCGGCCGTGCGGTGGTTACCAAACGATGTTATAGAGATGACCACGTTTCGAAAAATAGAGAAAACAATAAAATCGTATTGATCGATATTTCGGTGCTGACACACACATCGTTTGGTCGATATTCCGAAGTCAATAGCGCAGGTCCAGCGTGCTTGAGTATTATAATGGAATCTCGATTTAAAACAATTATTTTCCATAAAAAAAAAAATAACGCGTAAAAGTTAACGAAAACAGTAATTTGTTTTATTACCTAATTATTCTGTGTAACGTATGTTGTTCGTATTTTCCAAGTGGACAACAATTATTAATAACTTCAAACGAGATCACTCGAACTCGGATTTCGGTAACTCATCAAAATGTCTTATAAGTGTGTCGTTTTCGTTTGATGAACGTTGACAATATAGCATTTTTTCTAATAAAAAAAGACATTAACTCTGTACAAAGTTTAGTAAAGTTTAGATTGAAAAAGTCGTCATTTCACGTGAAAGTTCTTTATTTCGGAAATTCTAATTTTGAACGCAGGTAAAAAATAGTTAGTCGAGCAACAGACTATAATTATTGAGAGTCTCGTATAATTTGCCTGATTAATTGAGAGATTCTTTATCACTGTCTGAGTCGAGAGACTCTATTACAATACGTCTTCAGGAATTACACCTCTCAGTATTGCGTTCCTCTCTGAAGAACTGGTGAGGGTTGTCTTAAAGGAGCTACTCGTCCCGTGTGGTGACGTCTGTCGAATTCTCGAGACAATAACTCACTGAATCTCTGGGACATTGGTTCGGCCGATTCATCCGCATCTGTATTATTGGAGATTTTTTCACTTAAAAAGTAAAAGTAAAAGTACACTTTTCGAAACACATACCCAAACCTGCAAGCGTCCCGGATTCTTTGGATAATAGCCTCAAATCAAAATCTTATTTTCCA
Source organism: Therioaphis trifolii (assembly GCA_027580255.1). Taxonomy (NCBI): domain Eukaryota; kingdom Metazoa; phylum Arthropoda; class Insecta; order Hemiptera; family Aphididae; genus Therioaphis; species Therioaphis trifolii. Next base: position 49,268,848 of record CM050405.1, read on the forward strand.
GATCTCATGATCTACGTCCGCATTGAACGATATGGCTGCACAGGCCGCAGAAAATTCCTCGATTGTTTTTTGTAGAAACGTCAATGAACGCCACTTCTTGAAGCGACCGAGCGTGTACAAACGTGTGCTGTTGATTTACGGCCTCAAACAGTATGATCTTGTGTAGTCTTTGAGCCGTTTTTTTTTTTTTTTTGTAAAGAGCTAAGCACATCCGGGCAAGAAAACCTGCCAGTGTCATCGAGACATTGCTTCCGCAGTTTTGCAAGCCCAGTTCAAAGTTCCTAATCCCACAGTGCTTAAACTCAATACAGACTCATAGCTCGAAGTAACGCCTCCACTGCGGGCCTAATGCTCTCGGGTGCACAGATCTTGGTTGTGATTAATATATTATGGTGAGCGGCCGGTTGGCATCTGTTGTCATTTTTCTTAAAGATGTCGCCCACTGCCCAGACATTAAAATAAGCATAACTCGAAGCCAGCAGTTTCTGCGACAACGATATAATAATATTATGTTCATACCGTTAAATTCGATAATAGATCAATTTGCTCAAAAATCAAAGCTGTTTCACGTCGATAAGACGGAAACGACACACACGCGAGTGTTACACACACACACACGGACTCAAAACACGATCCGTCGTTGGACGGTGAGAAAATAATTATTGTTTATTGTTCGCCCGACAAAGAACAATCGGGCGATTATAAAAAAAAAAAAAACGCGCGCATTATAAATTATTACTCGACAGTCGGACCGCGGAGTACTTACGCGACGTATATCGCGTTTCTATCCCGTGGTCATCTGAAGTAAACGTAAAAAAAAATAATAATAATAATAATACGAAAATAATTAAAACCCGAGTGAATTATTACCACCGAGTGTCGGTGCGAAGGCGATAAAAAAATTCGGAAATCGAATCTCCAGGCACACTCGCCGCGCCGCAGAAATCTTATCTCGTCCCGATCGCCCCGAATTTCGCGGACCGCGTTTGCGCGTAATCGCCGCGGTAATACGACGTCACGATGTACTAACCGTGTGGGAGTTTTACGCGTTTTGGTGAGCGCGCGCGCGACCACGTGCGTTCTCTCGACGAACAGAGTACAACACCTGGTGACGTGTTATTAATCCTACGTCCAAGGGGGGAGGGGGACGAGTGAAAAACACTCGCCGAACATTATCGTTGCGTGTTTTTGTGTCACGTCGTATTGCGCTGCCCGCCGACCGGTAATCGCGACTGGCCATCGGGTACGGGGCACGGCCGATAAGACCTCCGAGGGGAGGTGTCGGCGGTGCCGCTCCGGGTGTAGTTGTGTCGTATGGGTAGGGCCGAACGGCGTGTAGCGCAACATGTCGTGTTACGTTGTATACGTGCGAAGCGATGTCGTTACAGCCGACAGGTACGCGGCGCGGCCGATCGGTCGGATCCGACCGTGTGCGGTCGCGGACGGCAGGAGAAAAACCCAAATGTATATGGCCCGCGGGGCCCGGCGGCCGTTATGTCCGGGTCGTTTTTTTATTTCATTTTTTTCTTTTTTTGGGGGGGGGGTGTTTTCGAATATTCGGAGGATTGCGTTTTTCGCCCCTCCTCGTTGTGTCGCACTAATCCGCACGGAAAACAGCACGCGAATGACGGTGATTTTTTAATTGAATAAAATTGTCTCCTCCATTGAAAACGGTTTTTTAAAATTTTTTTTTAATGAAAAATGTCGGCGAGTTCGAGCGTGTGTTAAAAGTTCACGATATCGTCTAAATATTTACATGAAATCGATTCGGTATCGAAGAAAAGAAAATCATCGAACAAGATTATACGAAAAAACCGTTACAATACCAAAAACGATTAACGACTCGTCGATTTAGACTGCCGCACAGTATCGACGAATTCGGTTAAATTTTAATATGATACAATTTTCATATCTTCTACCCGCATCTGTGATTATTTCATAAATCGTCGGTATTAATTAAAAGTGACGAAAACCTCTGCAAGGTCCACCGATCGCCCTCCCCCCCCTGATATATACTCTGGGCATACGGGGTGGTAATAGGGGGTTCGTAAATATGTTAGGTTGTCAAAATATCAAATAAGAGAACTATCCAAGCCTTCCAAAATATCTGCTGTCGCCTGATTACATGGAGCACCCTGGTATGTCTCCAATGACAGTATAAACTCCGATCTCAAAATCCGCTCTGTCAACGATACAGCCACTCTAGATTACAAACGCTTCCACACGAAACTCCAATCCAACCCCAATCAGCTTATCAGGGATTTGGCCTTACTAGCATTACCCGGGAACCCGACGAGAAGACTTAAACGGAATAGGTGCCGTGACTTAAAAACTGAATAAACTGTAAACTCAATGTAAATATCAATGTAAATTTTTAATGTAAATTTAAATTCAAATTTTAAATATTAAGTCATAGCTGATGTCTCTAATGTGAGACTTCCTATCATGCATCGCTCACTCCCAAATTTTTAACTTCGTACTTATTACTTATTATTGTACAAAGTATTTATAGATTGTAATATTTCGAAATAAAGTGTTCGTACAGCGCAACCGCTCTTAACGGATACCGTTAATAGCGAACACCTCCAATAGTATATAGTGGGCAAAATTTCGGCGATCCAGAGTGTTCGGTATTTTGCGGTTTAACTGAGTCATTACTACTAGCATACGGCCCCTATCTGAAATCTCGTATGCGCATTCCATTCAATACCATACCAGCGGTATTTACAGTTTATCGAAATCGTTTATCGTCCGATCGAGCGACGCGGACAACGCACGACGCCGCCGCCGTCGAGACAACATAATATACTAACGTCAATACGATACGATCCAAACACGGTAAAACGAAAGTGGATTTTGTAATTTTTAGTGACGCCATTGAATTTTTATCATTTTCTCAATGACGGTTTTTTTTTTTTTTTTTTTGATAATTTCGGTTTTAAATTTCAAGCAACCATTAATAACAATACTCGCGATCGAAATTTCCGATTAGACGTAAGCGGGAGTTGGTGGTATAGATCCGCATCGTCGTCGTTTCGTTTTTATTTTTTTCGGCGATCGTATTGATTAATCAATCGATTACTATCGATCACGAGCCGAGTGTATTGCTCATTGGAGAAAACGAAATACGTATTTTTGTTTCGTGTTATATGAATTCTACGACCGTCTCTGTTCGACAACAACGAAACGGTAATGGACGTTTTCGAAATTGTCTGGTGGTTAAAATATGTCCATTATTTAACACTTGTTCTCAAAGATCCGACGACGTTTTTAAACGCTTTCGAAACAAAAATATTGAAATTATCGGATGTTTGTTTGAAAATACATTTTTTCAACCGCGCATTTTTATTTATATTTAAATATTTTTCATACGATCCGAGACAATACAATACAAGACAACATTGAATTGTGAAAAGTTAAAAACCGGTCACAAAATTGGCCGTGCTCGTATTCATTATAGCGTTATCGATACGTTCGAAAATAAATATATAATGCCGTCGTATACGACCTGATATTATTTTCATAATTATACATCGTTTTCGAGGTTTCTCGTTGAATTTCAAACTACGTATATCCTACGTACCTGCCTATTACTGCACGTTACAAAATCGCTTGTCATTATAATAATATTCATATTGCGCGCGTATACCTACGGACTATACTAATAACACTGCGGATCGGGTCGGCCGTTTTAAACGGTTTTAAATAAAAAAAAATACCTACACTCGGTCTACGCGATAAAAACCGCGGCGGCATAATGGTCAGTTGCGACTCGGGTAAATTATAATCAATGATCTATCGAAAACGATAGTTCCGTGTACACGTTACACAGCCGTTCAGGGTGAAATTCCGCGTACTTACTATATCTATTGCGGTGTATTACCGGCAACGTAACAATCGTTTAATATACCTAATGGAATAATAACGCGTTTCGAGACGGACGTGAGTTGTACGAGATGTTCTATAATGTTTTCTATATTTGAAAAAAAAAAAAAAAACTTCACGTGTGAAATCCCGTGTACTACCTATATACGTTATATTGATGGCGGCGTCTGATAGCGTAGTAGTACATAATACGGTCTGCATAAAAATATGTAAAACGGTGCTACGGATATTGTAACGGATCTTAACCGTAAGAATAAACTTTCACGCGGCGAGTGTGCCAAAATAATAATAATCCGTGTATTACAGACACGTCGAAAGTTCCGTGTTTACGCCTACGTGTATGACCAAGTGTCACGTAAATATTATTTCCATAAAACCGTATCACTGGCGCGGTTACGAGAATACCTATTAAAAAAAAAAAAAAAAAAGAAAATGTTATTTTTCCAAGCACATCAGCTGGGCTCGTTAATTTTTCTTTTACAAAACCACTCGCGTTAATAATATTATTACACACCGCTACAAAACGCCCAGCTCGGAGATGAGCAGTTTAAAACATATTCAAAAGTCCTGAATTCGAAGTAAAATCGTTGTCCGTGAGAAATTGTCAAGAGTAAAAAAAAAAAAAAACTACGTTGGCCTCCTCCAGGGCACCGCCTATGCCCTATTGACTATTTTATCAGTTCTATAAACGGATATTATTTATACGTTTTTAGCGAGCGACTAGTGTAATTCATATATTTTATTTCCGATCGAGCAAGGGCGTGCATTTTGATGTTTTAAATAAATATTTCATATTATGCTATATTATATTAACGCCCTTTAGGGCAAAGAGTGTACATAAAATGATACTCTAAAACATAGAAGATCAATAGCAATAATAATAGAATTATAAGATATATAGAATTGTGACAAAGATATTAAATTTTAATTTCAATATTTATACAATATATATATTATACTATTACATTATATATACATATTATATAATACATATCAGTTATTTATCCAAAACCTAGACACAAACAGCGTAGTTTAAATTCATCCTCAAAATTATAGTTAAAATCAACACTGTTGCAATTTCTTAACATACGATTTGAAGACTCGTTCAAACAGTAAGATTGCGAGTGGAATGGTACACGAAAAGTATTCGTGGATCGAGCATTTAAGGCGGGCACTTGCCAGCTTACTTTTCCCAGTATCTCTGGAAAACTTGACTTATTATTTAATCATTCATATCTTTTGAATGAAACGTCATTGAATTTACGTTTAGACGTAAGAGAATGTAAACCTCATTCACGTCCTGAACTATCGACCGAAACGTTTGATTCAAACTTAATAAGAGATAAGACGTGTCTTAAGAAGTTATATCGGACACGGTTCAAAGGTTGAGTCAGGCCATTTCGGTGAGGGATCCAAATTATGGATCCATATCCAATGCCTGAACGAACCAGTGAACAACACAAGGTCTCCGGACAAATATAAATATTGTCGAAATCACAGCACTGTCGTCTTATTAGATCCTAGCACACGCATGGCGTTTGAATAGAGACAGGATATATTATTATGTCGTTAAATGAGACGTCATTAGAAAGTTTTGACGCCGAGATCTTTAATGGAAGAAACTGACCTGATCGAGTGTCCGTCTAAGGAATTTTTGCGTATTAAAGGGTTTTTGCGTCTGGTATTATGGCATATATACGAGATTATGGCACAATCATCAATATTTATTTTTAGTTTGTTCGTTATACACCTACCACGATAGGTTCATGTGGTTCGCGTTAAATCGGACGATTTGTCAAACGTTTCGTGTTTTTGTTTGTCTAGTTGAAATACTATTCGAGGATATTGTTGTTTAGTCGTCTTTTATCGCCGAGTCGAATATTTAATAATCGAGCGCTGTCGAGTATTTGCGGTGGTGCTGTAAATGCGTTTATACGCGAAATTTTAAAAAAAAAAAGACGAAATACCGTGACCCCTCTAAATAACGGACGCCCGTGAAAACTACGATTGGTCCAAAAGACAGAAGTGTTAGCTATTTCCAGAAATAAATTCCCCCGAGAGGACTTGTTTGAGATTTGTCCGCGTTTAGAATATCGAGAGCGTTTCGTCGATATCGTCCGAAACTCTGGGGAAATTTTCCGCTAAGAAAACTGCATTGTTGTTTTTAATTTGAAAATGTTTAAAACTTTTTTTTTTTTTTTGCAAGCGATAACGTTTCGATTTGTTTTCGTGTTTCCGCAGGACGACTGGCAAGCGTGGCAAGAGACCATCTCTTGGTTGGGCAACCCGACCGGACCGCAGGCCTCGCCGGTGTACATGTGCGGGTCCGGCACCGTTCAGCCCGCGGCGGGCCATGGTGACTGCGGCGGCGGCGGCGGCGGTGGCGGCGGCGGCCTGCACCCGCAGGCCCAACACCACCTCCATCATCACCACCATCACCTCCACGGTCACCAGCAGTCGCAGCAGCAACCGCAGCCGGCCCAACCCCAACCGCAGACGGTCCAGGCCCAGGATCCGATCGGCTACGGGACCGAGGAATTCATCGACCTGGACATGTTGATCAACTACGTGGCGGACCAGCACAACGGAGGCGCCAACGACCCCGTGCCGCCGGACGTGATGACCGCGGCGTACACCGCGGGAGACAAGTACTACAGCAGGTACGTCCATTTGTGTTGCGAAACTGTTGTTGTTGTTGTTGTTGTTGTTTATAAGCCGTTTTTGGAGAAAAAAAAAATTTCTAATGTGATTCGTGACGGGCGCATGTAAATTTCGCCCGAAAATGGTAAATCCCGCCCTAAGCGAACCACAGGTAAAAAGGTACTTGTACATTCCACCCCCTAAAAAATACAGCTGAGAAAAGGTACATGTAAAATTCCACCCTAAAATTACAAATAAAATTTTTTTTTAAGTTTAATTTTGTACTTACCTGTTTGCACTATGGCTATAAATCAACATTTTGTTCAGCGTAGTTCACCAAAGGTTTTTGCAAAAGCTTTGCACGTTTTAATTATACATCGCCATTTTGTTAATCCAGAAGCCAAAGGTCTATTTACTTTAGAAAATTTAAATTCATCTATTAATCAAAGTATATTTCCACGTTCTGATTGTATGAATTGAGCTGCCATTATAGGAACGCGCGTACAAGACTCTATGACGTATATACTGAACATAAACGCGTCATGATTCTAAACGAAACTAAGAGATTCAAACAATTCAGAATACTATTCTATCTGACATTTCCAATATTATTATGTCCATAATATCGTAGTAAAAGCTGATAATAGCATGATTGCCGATTGTCATCTTATATGACTGTTCCTTATTCGAAAATTTGGAACTCCCAAATACAAAATAACGCGTTGCGCCGCGAACAGTACGGTCGCGTCATACAACAGTCACCGAACGCTTAGTTTAAACATATTTATTTTCCGGGCGGAATTTACAAATCCGTTGTAATTCGCGTCTGACGCGAAACCACACTTCCGGGTAAACGTAACGACAACGACGGCTATTAGAACACCGTGGAGGTATTTAGGGAGGCCTAGGGGAGGGGGGTGGGATGAAACGACGTTTTTCAACCTGAAGTTTCGAAAACCGTGACACTTTTAGGAATAACCGACATCGATCGTAAACGCAACACGCTTAGGTAGTAGGTGGGTAATAAAATCATTGGACATTTGAGTGCAACATCTCCGGAATAATATTCAACGTTAGGGTGCAATTAATAGTAAAATATTTAATCTGTGATTATAATATGAAGCCCCATAATCACCATTGGAAAATAATTAAACAACAAGGCTGGGCAATTTAACATTTTTTTTTTTTTTTTTAACTTGTCCAGTTAAGTTGATATAAAACAAGTTAAAAGTCACCAAAATTGTTTTTTGTTTCCTTAACACGTTAAAAGTTAATTTTGAAAAAAAACCATAAATTAACTTATTACAAATTTCCATATTAAAACAAAATATACCGTGCATTTGTTAAGTTATTTATATTACTGTATTCATGTAGAAACAATACACACCATTGAGTGGATATTTTTTACTTGTTATAGTAATCATAATCTTGGAAACGTTATTAATATTAATTACGACTAAAATAAATAAAAAATATTAATGTTGGACGGATCCATTTTAATGGGGAACAGAACAATTTTATATCATCTGATTAAATGAAATCGTATTTAATAGATCCCGCGTAATGACGTGGTTATTAGCGTGGTAATTATTATTAATTATTATTACGTGGTTATTTATATTAGATAATTTACACTATTATTCAAAAACCTTACCACCCGATGTATGTAGCTCATTGTTTTTATCACCAATAAATATTTAACATCGTTTAATTATGACTCATCAAAATAATTTTATCGGTAATGTACCCATTATAAAAAAAATGATTTAAGTTAAAATGTCGCCTGGACATCACCCTATCCCCTCCCCCCAACAAGGACGCGAATTGTTATTTTAATTTCTTTTGTGACGAATATGTTTTGCGATTTCGTTTTAATTTCGACGCATTTTTGCGCATAATTTTATAAAATACGTGATTACGACGCGTTTTGTTTTTTTTTTGTTTTTTTTGACATCCCGTCATCAAAAGAAATTGCAGAGACAATATTTGCCATTTAAAATGCAAACATTAAATCCGAACTGCAACTGAGTTTTGAAAGTTTTGGTCGATGTTTAGTATCAAGTTTAAACTGTGTTTATATTTTTCAACGTTTATCGTCGAAAGCAATCGTTGAGTATAATAATCGCAATAATCGTGTACTAGGCATATTGTATAACATACGGTTAGCCTGAACGTGTTTTGTGCTTATGTACCCAAACGTGCCGCGTCCGTTTCGAAACGTCTGTTGTTTTCGCGGCCCAGAACTGCCGATAGATCGATAACGAGAGCGTAAACATGAGCAACGGCGTGGTGTCGACACACCACTGCCGGACGGATAGTTATTTTTGCAACATATTTTTTTTAATAGTTTTAGATGCCATTGAAAATATAAAATGAAAATCGCATATCTAATACAAGCTAGAGAATATGGAATGAAACGTGGATATTTACTGTCCGACTACACGTACGAAAGTACTACAGAGAATAAACATCAACAATAATTGTATCGATTTTAGTAATTTTAACAATATACATATATTATTTAATTAAGTTATGACGAGATAAACGATATGAAAATAACAATAAAGTTAGGTATATTATAATTGGTGAACAATAATAATGGTTATAATAATACAGAAAAAATATGAGTACCTATTAGTGATCAGCGCAGGCCGTTTTTTTCGGCCCGATACGGCCCAAAGGTTAAACATATAAATTGTCGACGACCAGGCCCTGTCCGTTTGTAATTTTTTTCCAAATCCAACCCAACCAGGCCCGTTTGTAATTATTTCAAAGTCCAACCCGACCATGCCCGTTTGTAAATAAAAATATACATCAACCTTATGTCCTTTCAGTATTGACATAGTAGACAAAAACATTTCATAAAGACAATACATTTATTACAAAGGAAAAGATATTCATTTTTATTAAAATTTAAATATATTTTTAAACCTGCCAAATGCCAATTAATTAATAAAATAATAAAATAAAATAAATATTTATGTATATAGGTATATATATAATAATTACATTTTCTTTTTGAAAAAATCATATAAAAATAAAAGGGAGTCTACAGTATCACCTTTAAGTCGTGTTCTTCTTTCTTCAATAACTCTTCCTGATGTGCTGAAAGACCTCTCACTTGCAGCACTACTATAGCAGGGATCGCTAAAATTCTTGATGAAAGTTTAGCCATTAGAGGACGTTTATCACTGTGTTCCTTCCAACATTGTAAAATATCTTGACTTTGATTATATGATTCCATTTGATAAATTACAATATAGTATTATTAATTTAGATAACCTAGATCACATAGTGTTACGAATTAAATTAATAAGTTTTTTTTTTTTTTTTTGACCTACCCGGCCCAACGAATAATATTACGATGCCACCTATAACCAACCCATAATATTTAAATTATGGCCCGGCCCGTACCAAACCCGGTATGATCTCTAGTACCAATACCTACGATGCTGTATTATTCAATAGATAACCCTATTTTCGCAATCCAATTTGTAAAAAAAACTAGACTTGTTATGGAAAAATTGATTACTGATTTGAATTCAGCGCATAAAAATCTATAATTATTATTGACACATAAAGTTAAAACAGCAAAGTAGTCGTAGGACTGTGTAATTATTGTCCCACTATAATATTATGTTATACAGAATGTTTACTCGTGTGCGTACCTGCGCTCTCGCGGAACCTAACGGGTTTTCCGCATTTTCCGCACGGCAGAACCGGCCGAAACGATGTTTTTGTCACGTCTGAACGAAGACCCGAACCGAATTCAACGCGCCGACTTTCAGTTCAGTGTCGGTGAATGCGATTTTTGCGTGCTCGGGCGCGTGTCGAGTGGAAAACGTGCACGGATGAGTTTGTTGATTATTTATAATAATTGCGTTCGGAGTTAAACGACAAAATCACTTAACGATAAAAAAGCAAACAAAAAAAAACAAAAATATGCGCACGATGACATTTTTCTTGCTGTTTATAGATGTACGGCGGAAACGAGTTTTGTAGTATTCGCGCAATACGAAATACTTCGATATCGAACAATTTGTTAGCCATGTTTAATTAAATTAATTGAAAAAAAAAAACACTAAAAGCTCATGGCGGAGTAAAAACGTATGAAACATTGGAATTTTCTACAAATCGAAGAGACATTTTTATCGACTGTGTTTAATCACGTCCGTGTTTATATATAATATAAATGTAGTTGAGCACGTAAAAGTATCCAATTAAAATGGGACTGTTTCGTTTCGAACGCAGTCGGAAGATCCAGTATTGTCAAATATATGCGTGACGAAAGTATTGAATTCATTAATAACTTTCGATCGTATAAAACTAAACGATTTTAATTTCCAATCCAAAACACTCCGATTTATAGTTTGCGCGGTCCGAATCGTATTGCACTATAATTTGTCCAATATCAAACATTATTTTAGAAAAAATTCCAATTTTTTGGAAAAAAAAATGGAGTACATCTCGTAAAATGTACTAGTATTTGAATTCGAGTGACTTTTTTCTGATGGACAATTTCCGAGTGTGCCGAGGACTTTCGATCGGTCCACGGTTTTCCAACGCGGGTGGCGTAGTCTCTGCGAATACGCAAGTTTTGTTTTTGATTTCAAATGTTTTTTCTGTCGTTCGTTACCGGGCGATCGCGTGTATTCTTTTCTTTCCAATCACAAATCTCATAGGGGTCCACTGTCTGCCCACCAACTCAACAAACTTCCTATTGTTTAATGCTCACTACACTTTGGCACATACGAGTGTTACAATCAAATTATTTCAAATTCTATAAAATCATCACCATTATATGGTCCGAGGATAGATCCTAATCAAGGACGAATTCCAATCACCTGGACAATCCGTTTGACTTTTTAAATAAGTTTTCCGATTTTAGAGGACTATCCCTGGCTCCATCGTACATTTTTTGACCAGACATAATATGTCATTAAGTGACTCGCATACCAGACGACAGTTCGATTTATTTACTGATACATTCGTTGCTCGCGACAGAGTACATTAAAAACGTATTAATCCTTTTTTTCATTTCGATTATCTACTCAGGAAAATAACTTTACTTGAAATGTCGCATTGTATAAGACACATTAGTACCAGATAAATCATTACTGTTATGTTTTCCTCCAAATTATCTTACGTATAATATAAATTATTATCGACTTGAATCAAATATAACGTCAGTTATAAACTCGGCACAGAGTAAGCTATTAAATTTTTGATAGTATTATCAACTATTCCTCGAACTTATTTCTGTTTGAATCTCGTTTTTTTTTTTTTTTTTTTTGCCTAATTTATTACCTCAAATATATAAATCGTTGTATTCTTTTGAATTTGTATTCATCCACTTTTAGATTAACGGGTACTTCGCCTGTTAGTTTTTTTTTGGGGGGAGGGTTATGTATAACGTATAATATAATATATATTCTGTTTTTATCTCATTAATTTCTCGCTCTATTCACTCATTGCATTTTAGACTTTAAGTGAAACGAAGAATCTTTTGGTTTTACAATGGTGTTTATAATTTTTGTTTTTTTGTTTTTTTTTGTAAACACTTTTTGGTTCACTTAGCTTTGACTAAAAGTTTCATGTAGAAACTTCTGGGCTGAAATAGAACTTTGAAAGTAATATGTTTTTTTCAGTTTATTTTTAATAATTTTTATCAATTAAAAAAAAAAAAAAATTCTGAAAATCTAATATGACCTTGGCCATTCAACTTAAATAACGATAACGAAAACATTTTGAAAATCGTGATTCAGGATTTTTTTTTTACTATCGTTTAAGTAAATTATCATACAATTTTGACGGAATCGACTGATTTCTTTGAAGTTTGTTCCGAATAAAGTTTTTAATATTCGATAAAAGTTGTGAAAATGTAACATGACCATTCTCATATGGTATTCTATTAAAAAAAAAAAAAAAAAAACTAAAAGTTGAATATTTATCGAAGTTTAAATACATGGCGTTTTTTGATAACGTTTTTTAAGATACATATTTTAATCTATCTGTTGTTTTATATCACCATGATAAGTAACAATAAGAAGCTAGTAAACAACAAAATTTTAGAATGGAAAACAACATCGGACACAGTTAATAAAAAACGAAAAATAACAATTTAGGTATAGGAGATATCAACCGGATATAATAATTGAGTAACACCAGGAGTAATAAAGAGGATCTGTTCAGACAGATAACATTGTCAAACAGTTTTATTTCGACCAGGAACGAATAAAATTAACGTACATTAATTTTTTTTTTTTTTTTAGGATTTTTTTCTCTGTTTATTAACTGTTCGTTTTTCTTCGTAGCTCGTATATGGTATTCTCGATGACGTCGGTCACACATACACACACCCACACACAGTGTTTACGTACGCTTTATCACACTAATTATTATATCACGCAGTACGATAAGCGTGTTAACGTAAATAATAATTATCGTTGTCGAGTTTCGCTGATAGCGACCGGGACCGACCGAATCTAGCTTTGGCTGCGACCGACACTGTAGTATTACGCGGCGCGCCACGGTAACGTACAGTTTTTTTTTTTTTCATCGACCGACACCGTACGCGCGTAATACGTACGTCTTGTAAACATACGTGTCGATTTTTTCGATTGTACGCGCGGGGAAACGCAAACGTGGCAAACCGTTCGTTCTCGGCTTTTTCGCAGTGCACGTGTCCGGCTCTGACGACACAACGGTCTTCTCCGGTCCGTCAGATCCGTTCTCCGTCCGACTCGTCGCCAAAGGATCGAATCCGCCGCCACGCACCTCCACTAGGTCCGTCTTTGCGCGTACAAACCTCTCTGCGGATCGCGTGAGTAGGCCACGTCATTGTGTGTTTTGTGATTTTTCGTCGCTGTGCTTTGATTCGTCATCGTACACTCGACGTTATACCTATGTCGACTTGTGTCGCTCACTCGTGCGACCGTATTACACGGGTCACAGCAGTGGCGGATCTGAAGCTTATTTAAGGGGGAGACGAATCGGTATCGTGGATTCTTAATTACCAGGGACGTAACTGTTACCAAGAACGTTCTGAATTTTTTTTTATTTTTTATTTTCATTTATTAAGTTTGACGTTGTAGTTATAAGTTTGTCTTAAAATCTAGCAGAATGCTATGAACAGTCATGGAATATAACTACGATTTTAAATTTTAAATTTGAAAGTGTTTAATTTTGCTTATTTAGAAAAAATTGCTTTTTAACTAGTTTTTTCTGCTTTTCTCGCATATTTTCTAATTAATGATGAAATGACGACGTGGGTTGACGAAAATGTATATTTTTTCAATGTGTACTTGTATAACAACTCAAACTAGGAATATTTGTTTAACTTTTTATTCTATTTTCTCGTAGTTATAATATACCAAACTCGTATTTTTGTTTGTTTTTCTTATCTATTTGCCGTGTCGATCGTAGTTGGCTATAATTTCAACGTAACGCATTGGCGTGGGCATTCCCGAAATTTTTGTGGTTTTAATAATTACATTGATTTTGCTTATTTTTGCTTTTTTTTAATGTTTTTAAGTGTTTATAATGAATTATTTAAGTGCTTTTTTAAGCACTTATGTTGATGATTTTTAGTGCTTTAAGTCCCGAGCCCTAGTTATAACTATGAGTTATGAATTTCATATTCGTTATATCATACGACGCTATAGTTCAAGTAACGAAAAAAATCCCTAGTGGGGGGCGATCGCCACGTCGCCCCCCCCCCTCCCCCTCGAATCTGCCACTGGGTCACCGTGTGAAAATATCACGGTATAATCCGTGCCGAAACGTCGGCGTTTTTTCTACTTTACTTCTCGGGTTATGTCAATTGATGATTCACACTATGAGTGTTATCGTCGGGCGATGCCCGTGTCCACCGTAAGTGTACCTTTCCCTTTTACACCAATGCCCGTTTCCACCGAAAGTGTATCATTCCTTTTTCCACCAAATAAGATAAAAAAAACAATATAATAATAATTATGGTACGATTGCAAATGGTCAGATAAAAAATGTAAAAAAAAAAAAAAACGTTTACTTAATTGTAACTATATAACATACAATTAGTTGACACTTTTTTTAAAACTGTAGGATATACTTTTCACAAAACCGTGTCTGAAATTTAAAACGAAATCTTGTTTTTAATAAATAGATTTAGTATAGTATTTTATAAAACGCAATATACTACCTTCCAATTGTTCCGTTTTTGTAGTCCGTCATAATTTGGTCATTTTTCTTTTGGTGGATTTTTACAGTATGATCTCGTGGATTATTTGAGATATGTTATTACTTTTTAGTTTGATGTACACGTCTGTCTGAATTTGTATTAGCCATTTTATAATTGGAGGACTTTCTTCATAAAAACTTTTATTTAACCTCGAATGAAATGACTCGCATGCGTATAATCAAACAGTTAGGTGGATCTCATTTGGTGGAAACGTATATTGGTGGAAAAGGGAAAGATACACCTTTGGTGAAAACGGGTATTGGTGGAAAAGGGAAAGGTCTACTTTTGATGGAAACGTGATACGCCCGTTATCGTCTACTCGCTGACGAATGACAATTTCCGCGTTATCAATGGTCTCGACGTTTTGTCGACAGTCGGTAAGCATCACGCGATACACAACACGTACGTACGGAGACCCGTTGTGATATCTGCTGAGATAATGAAGACGATAGAATAAATTATATGCGACTCGCAGTCGTGAGTGCTCAGATTATTCGTGTTTTCATTACGTTTTTAAGTTTTATTTTTATCGACTCGACGATTTTCATATAATTATATTTATTATTTTTTTATTTTTTTGTAAAAATTAAGTTGATAAAAATAAAAAATCGTACAGTCTACGTGTTTAAATGAATGAACTTGATAAAACGGTTATCCTATTGTTCAGTAATTTTTTTTTTTACGTAAAAAGATTATAAATCGTAGTCTTAAGCTTAGTTTTAATCATAAAAAAAAAATTTGAATTAAATGACTTTATTCGATTACTATCATTTACACGAGAAATGTGTACCGACACAAGAGATATTCCACACGAGTAAATCTTCGTGTGACACCCCGTAACGAGACGATGAAATCGTAATATTTCATTGCCTCGGTGAAATATTTCCGACTGCGTTTTCTAAAATGGTTTGTTCAACGTCTATCACAGATCTAAATCTTTCGAATGTTCTGAAAAAAACAAAACAAAACAAAACCCGCGTTTAAACCATCGTAGAGTAGAAAATCACACGCGAAAAAATAAACTACGATCGAATCGTTTCTTTCGCAGATCATAAAGCCGGGTCCACACTAAAGCAACAAATAGCAACTTTTTCAGTTGCAACATGTAGCTAATTCAAAAGTTGACAAATGTTAACAAAAGTCGATGCGTGTTTATGTTGCCAGCAACAAAAGTTTCTATTAGTTTCATGTTTCGATTAAAACCGGAATCACGGGGAAACATGTTTCGACTAAACAACGAAAAATCGGTGACAAAGAGTGACAAGTAGCGATAAGTCTGTCAGTGATGACAGAATGTTCCAGCCGCGTGTTGCCAGTTGCCACGTGTTTCTGTTGGTTTCGAATTGTTTCTATCAAGTCGGGAATTGGGAATTTGTTGCTATGATGTGGACAGTGTGTTTATAAATGTCCTAGTTTGTTCCAAGGAGACAAAAACGATTGGAAACACTTGCCAAAATTTAGAAATTATTCGTTGCTTTAGTGTGGACCCGGCTAAACGTTATCTCGTTTCGCGAATTACCGCCGATTCGTGTTTGCGAACACGTTTTTCGCATTTCTTTTGTCGAACATACCACTGCGACATTGCGCTGTGGTACCGGTGCCGGCGGTATGGCTTTCACGACCGTTATTACACTTTCCTCTCGACCTGCGTGAAACACGTACTATTTGCACGACATACTCGCCGCTATATTGTATACTTATCATTACTGTTATATTGTTTGAATAGAAGTTTGTTTGTTTGTTTTGTTTTTTTTTTTTACACGTATTTTTTCAATAATTTCAAATTAAATTAACATGTTTTCACTTGTATGTGTTCATGTTTAAGTATTTTATATTTTAATGTTGTATACTTGTAATCGACACGGGTCCGAATGAAATAAACTAAAAAGAAACCGATTGTTTAATACGCGTGCGACAACGATGTTATAATTTTACATTTACCATCTGTAGTAAAATGTTCCACCATTTGTCGTGATAACAATAACATTATTTTCGTATTGACTTTATCAACATAATATAAAAACATATTTTCATTGCATATAAATCCTAACCTTCATTATCATTATGATATCGTTCCCGGCACGGTTAACTATTTCTTTTGTCGTCGATTTACGAAACGGATTTTTTGACCGAATCTATACTGTTATTCAATTACCATCGGACTACCGGAATGATGACACGTTGCCCACGGAATGTCACGGGCTATTTATTACAACTTCGCTTCGCGTCCAAGGATTTCGATCGCGTAACGTTTGCGGATTCTCACAAAAGAGCTTTGAGCTCGAAAAACTTAGTGAAAACGCCTACATAAAGTTAGAATGTTAAACAAAACCAAACAACCTGTTTGTAAATTCAAGTTCTTTTTCACACCCTATGAGACAGAGTAACATTGTTGGATTTTAAGTCTGTTGATAAAAATGCTAGCTAAAATATCAAAAATTACAAAAAAATTATTGTTTTTCATATTGCCTGATTTAATCGGATGGCGTTATTTTTGTTTATTCGTATAAATTTTATTAAACGTTGGACTCATTTTTATTTTTATAAACGTGGCTTCTTAAGAAGGACGCTCTTCGCACTAAGAGGTATTCTTCGCCTTCGGACAAGAATACGAAGATGGATGTATTGAATTTTAAAGAAATGAAAGATCAATTCTTTAGATAAACGGCTCTGTGTGTAAAGCTTTTGCATAAAAAAAATATCGTATATTAATTTACTTAAACGATTATAAAAAAATTCTGATTGACGATTTTTGAATTTTGTTAAGTTAAGTGTATGAATATTATCATATTATGACATTTTCTAAATTTTTTATCAAATACTAATAATGTAATTAGAGATAAACTTGATAAAACAACGTATTTTTAGGCCAAAAGTTGTCTAATTCAGCAACATTAGTTTCCGAGTTATGACTACCTAATTGAAATCGCTTTAGTGAAAGTGTTTTTACGGCAATTTTTACCGTTTTTACTCGGCTTTTCGGCAGTTTTTCTTTGTAACTGGGAAAATTGTCGATAGAAAATACAAATTATTGCATTGAAGTACAATCCACATGCAATTTTTATTCTATAAATTTGCAGGATAAAAATTTTGGAGCATTATTGCTGTCCAAAAAAATGCTTAGAGAAAAACAACTTTAAAAATAATTATCACTATAAAACCAATAGATTCTTTGCTTCAATCAAAACCTAAAATAAATTCAAGAAATAAGTTACTATTTTCTTAAAAACAGCTAGTAAAGTTACTCGCTGAACAGTAAAAACACAAATAAAACTAACGAAAATGTAACTTTTAGCTATTTAACTATAGTTAATTATTCCCAACACTAAAAAGCCTACAGAATGTTGTTATTGTTGTTTACAATTTTTCCATTTTTTTTCGCCGTCGGGTTTTCATTATATATGTTTTCTGAGCATATTTTATCTTCTGCCCGGATTAATACATTTGTATAACACGCCAAAAATGATAAACAGCTACTATTCGAATAGTGAATAAATCGGTTAAAACATGCTTCTTTCACAAAATACAAATATCAAGATATCTTTACAACATCTGAATTGAGTTCAATACCTCAAAATAATAGAGTTCATTAGAATCCTGTAAAAAACTTCTCGTTTGAAAACATTCGAATGAAAATTGAAGTCTGGATAAATATTTTACATTGACGACAATGAAAACATATTGATATGCTTGCGTAAAAATAATACTAAACATCGACTTTTCGATTCATATATTTACGTTTTTCGATTTCAGTTTTAAATAACGATGTGACATTAACGTAAGGATTTAATGGACTTTTCGTCGGGCCGTGAAAAAAAAAAACTCGTCCCTGGACTTTTTACCGTTTACCAGTTCCTATTGTTATGCTAAGCGACCGCGTCGAATGATAAACACCTCTTTATTATAAATACTACTGCAGGTAGTGTAGGCACGGCGATTTCGCACGACTCATTACACACTAAACGCGCGTGTATAATTACAATTACAATTATAATTATAATTATTATCATTATCATTA
Organism: Therioaphis trifolii; assembly: GCA_027580255.1. NCBI lineage: Eukaryota > Metazoa > Arthropoda > Insecta > Hemiptera > Aphididae > Therioaphis > Therioaphis trifolii. Next base: position 49,287,609 of record CM050405.1, read on the forward strand.
CTGTTATTATTGCCGTCGTTGAGTATTCGTTTACTCGAATGGGTTTTCGATTGTAAACGTGAACTTGAATGGCCGCGAACCAACGTGCATTGTTCGCGGTAATAATTACGTAGGTAGGTATGTATCCGAAAGTGAATTCTTTATCTCGTGTATCCGTTTCGCAACGGATCGTCAGATATTTGGCGGATCGTTGTCGGCGATAAAAAAAAATAAAAAATAAAAAATAATAGAACCAGATAAACTTTTGAGTTGCACAACAACGTATCGGTTCGGATACACAACACACGCGCGTGTCGTACGTTTATTTTGCACAATATCTCTTTCTTTTTTTCTCGATATCCGTACGCGTATTGTGCACGTATTATAATACGTATTCCACGTCTATCGATCACTCGCTCACTCTCTCTCTGTCTTGACAACACTGTCCGAAACGAACTAGTTTTTTCGAGACCGGATCGTATATTGGTTCGCAGTCTTAGGTAAGTATTCCGAATAATGTATTCCGAATACTGTACTCGGAATATTATTTAGGTATTCAGAATGCTTTTAAAATATTTTTCCTAACAGTATTTTTAGCTAGTATTCAGAATACATTTGGAAGTATTCTAAATACTATATTCGGAATACTTTAATAGTACTAATAAAATAAATCTACCTTTAGAACAGGAAATATCAAATTTTTTAACCAAAAGTCCAACTAAAAGTTTAGATTCTTTAATTGAAACTCCAACAGTAAAAAAAGTGTTTGTAAAGTTCAATACACCACTGCCAAGCAGTGCAGCTGTAGAGCGTGTCTTTAGTGTTGGTAGTGCCGTATTGACTAAAAAAAGATGGAAAATGACGGATGATAACTTCGAGCATGCATTGATGCTTAAATGTAACAAAACGTTTCAAATTTAATTTGAAAGTATTTTCAATTTTATTTAAATAAATACTTTTTACATTCCTAATTTATAGTATGTTTTGTTTTTTAATTGTGCCTATCCTAATGAAAAATTCAAAAATTATTGGTTTTGATAATATAGTTTAGTAATTAATTTTATTCATAAAAGATGATAATAGCAGATAATTGCTATTATATAACATTGTAAATCATCAATTGTCACAGTTAGGTATATTATAATTTTAATTTTAATTTACAAACAATATATTTAAATATTGGATATTATTTTACAAAAGCAATTATTTTATTGATATCTAAAACAAAAAATATTTTAAAAGTATTTAGAATAGTTTTATAGTATTCTAAATACTTAATTCAGAATACTATTTTTATGATGTATTCGAATATATATTCGGAATACTATTTTTCAAGAGTATTCGAGTATTTATTCCAAATACTTTTTAAAAGTATTTTACCCAAGACTGTAATGGTTCGTTTTCGTTATTTCCCGTACGGATTTCGGGCGTGTAAAATCCAAACGTGTAAATCCCAAAACGTTGAATCGCGGCGTTGTTGCGATACTCGCATTCCGTTGTCGCTCTACGCTTGAGGAGTGCCGGCGGGGGGCAAGGTGCGCCGCCGCCGCCAACAGACCTAACCGTCGTCGGACCGATCTGTAGGGGACGTCTCCCACGCGCGTGCTCTATATTATCGCGCGCGTGTGGGCAGCGTCGGACGTCGCGAGCGTACCCGTAAACGTTGGACGGGAACGAATCCGTTTTACGCACGCGCTCGATAATCGATTTGTTTACGTTTCATCGATCCCAGCGATCTTACGCCGCCGCACACGTCTATCATTCATAACGTCTGTGTTATTACCGTCGCCGGTTGTTAACACTTTGGCGATTGGCGTCCGAGATAATAGCGCGCGATCGTATCCATTACACATTATTATCATTATCGTTATTATTATAATAAATAAATCGCGTCTTGTGCTCGGCCAACGCGTCGCGGCTACCGGTCTCGCGGCGATAATGACACGCTAATAACGTCGGTCGTCGTGACGATATTGTCGGTCGTACACGGTTTTTAATTTTTTCAAATTTAATGGTTTTATTCGGCGGCGTTTCGTTGTTTTGAAAATTCGTATAAGACGACTAACTGGTCGCGAAAATGGAAAATAAAAATAAACGCCGATAAGTCCATACGTTTACCCTCGACGAAAAAGCCTCACCGGCTCTAATGGTTGTAAAATAACTCGGTGTAAAATTAGACAAAAGACTCACCCGGGGTCCCCCCGTCTTAAAGCCAAAAGAAAATCATTAAACTCGAGGCTACATCTATTACGTCCAATACTCAAATCAAATCTCACACTTGAAAATAAATAATTACTAATACAATATAAATCTATGATAAGACCTGTCTGGGCTCACGGCGCCCAAATCTGGGGCTGCGCCAAACCAAGCCGAATAAAAAATATTCAATCATTCCGATCTATTTGCCTACGCCGTATGACTTCTGCTCCCCGGTCCGTCACCGACCACTATCTTCACAAATTCCTAAATATTGAAACCTTCGAAAACCTAACCGTAGCACACTACAAACAATTCCACTCCGGATTATCTCTCCATTCCAACCCACTCATTTCAAATCAATACTCTTTTACGTTCCCGAACAATCCTCCACGGCGTCTTAAAAGACGTCGATGCCGTGATCTCTTGATCTAGCCTCTTAAAATAAAAATTTACTAAAGGGTCCTCTATCACTGGATGGCTTCCAGTGTCACGTGATCATGTCCAAAAAATATTGTCTTTTTTTTCTGATTGTTTTGCGATTTTGCTTACTGTGCAAAAGGTAGTACAGATTGTAAATGTTATATTTTTTAAATGATAAAAAAAAAATAAAAAAATAATACACACGCGTGCGCGCGCCGCGTAAAAACGTCGTATGGACGCTGCGCGTTTTTTTGCTCTCTCGCCAGCAGTGAAATTTCAACGGTACGACAAACGTATTATAGGTATACACCATAGTATGCGTGTACGTAAAACAGCCGCGGTCTCTACATATTATTATTATTATTATTATTATTATTATTATTATTACAAGTGTTTACCGGCCGGTAGCGTATTATATTATACATTTTATCGGAAGGAAAAAAAACAAACGACCTCCGGTGGAATTTTTTATTTATTCGTTTCTCTCTCTCTCTCTCTCTCTCTCTCTCTCTCTCTCTCTCTCTCTCTCTCTCTCTCTCTCTCTTTCTCTTCGTGTCTGACCTAACCGACCGAGCGCTGTTGTGCACACGCGTGGCGGCGGCGGCGGCGGCGTAGACCAAGAAAACGCCGTGATAGAAATAATTGTACACTGCGTATACGTACGAGTATTAAGCCATTATCTCTGATCGTTTTTTTTCCGCAAGCTCGTCACGTAGTCCCGAGGTGGTGCCGCGGCGGAGGGAAAAAAATTGTAATAATATCGCTTAAACGCCGTCGTACGCGCATCATAATATTATACCAAACTGACGTTATCGCGTTCTTGCCGTTCGGATTTCGGAAAACCAGTCGACGGTTTGATTGAGACGAAACCGAGAAAACGTTAGCAAAATTAAAAAAAAAAATTCTGAATATACCAAACGACACGTGAGCGTGTAATATTTTCTGGGATAATACGCTTAGGATTTATCACGCGACCGAATCCGAAACAATCTACTTTCGATTTCGTTTTATTATTATTATTATTATTTTTTTTTCATTCTTTTACTCGCGCCATAATAAAACCTACCTACTCGATGTCCGACAACAAGGGCACCGGACGCGGCGAGCTGCTGTGGTATGCGGCCGATGTCTGTCCTAAGTTCATGGGTGACGGTCGGCGGGTAGGCAGACAATGCGCTGCACCGCGCTCAGTGTATAAAATAGAAAATTATGCTTACACGATTTCACTAGATCCTAGATCGTGTAAATCACAATACGTACTCCGACACAACTCTTGTCGTATCTGCTGTATTTCCATTACTGTACGCAGAGTGGGTGGTTAAGGAGAACATTTCAGACGTTTGTCGTTCGTGTCGTGTCACACGTTCTGTACGTAGTCGTACACATTTATTATTGTGAGAGACAAAAAATAATCGCTTTGTTCCCGCGCGCAGAGTGTTTGTATAATGTGATATTTGTGTTAATGTTGCACGCGATTCGAATGAAAATAAAAATTTGTCATGGTACGTAGGTATATCGCGAATATTTTCGTTTTGTTTTACACATCTCCCGTCGATTTTGTACGCGAATTATGTCAAAACTCAAAATGCAAATGTAAAAAAAAAAAAAAAAACAGGGGGTAGTGTGTACAAGTAAAATATTTACTCAAGAACTTCCTACAGAAACGCCATTAAGCTATTACCAAAAAAAAAAAATGTTTTTTATTTTTATTTTTTTTTTGTTTACAACGAACCATTAAAACTAAAATGTTTTTTGTTACCCTTGTAAAAAACGTATCCCGTGATGTACGTCGAAGTCGTGAAATGTGTTTATAACAGGTAAACTTCGGTAATGGTCAAATTCATTTTATCGTTTTTGTTTTCGATAGAATTTCGATTATTTCTGTACACCGTAGTCAAATGTAATACAATGTTTTTTCTACTCGACTGTTAAAACACACACGCACACACACACACACACACACACACACACACACACACACACACACACACACACACACACACGCCTCGGTCACTAAATGTTCGATCGACGTTTGGTCTGTGTATATTATTAAATACCTATAAGGACACGGTACACGGTCGGGTAGGTGTTCCGCGAGCTCAGCGCCGAGTCGTATTTTTCGAACGCGATAATAATCACATTCCGTTTTGATATAATATAATACGACGTCTGACGCACTCGTCCTTGTCGCATGCCCGAACGACAAGCACGAAAAACGCGACGACTCGATTATGATTTGGTGTGTTTATTTATTATTATTATTATTACTTCCCCGCACACGGCACCGGAATCAATTTTTCCGTACTCCGTGGTTCGGGTCTTACGCGTAAACCTACGAACCATGTCGCATCACACCACGGAAAACGTACATTCGTAAAACTTTAACGCTCGCACGCGTGAACAACGTTTGAATTTACACTACACCATACTTATAACTGTTTAGTGAAAAAATTGTTTCAAATTAAACGCAAATATAATAGTGTGTAGTTTTTCGACCATCATTATTTTTCAACACGATTGAACAAAAGGCAAACAAATTTAACATCATTTTCGTAAATCAAGTAAATAAACAGGTACTGTCATCATTATTCCGTTAATCTAACTTTTCTTATGTTAACGGTTCAAAGACAAAAAACAAAACAAAACAAAACATACGTACGCTTGTAATGTGCGTATATTTTACGAATTGTTTCTATTAACCAAACTAAAAAAAAATAGTTTAAAATAAAATATCTTGAAAAAAAGAAAAGAAACCGAGAAAAAAATATAAAACAATACTGTAATATAATATTATGTTCAAAACAAACCTTTTTTTTCAGTAAAGTACATATTTGTGTTGAAGATACACATCTTACAGTTAGAAGTTATTTGAATATTCTAATCTAAGTTTAGTAGTTCGAAACAACTAGGACTCGATATTCAAATCTAAGATTGTAGTCCGATAAAAAGTATAGTTTTAATCAAACGTATTTAAATTAATAATTTTAATAAACGGAATGGATTCTTACTTTTCGAAAAAATAAAACTGCACGAATATAGCACTCTAATTTAGTGACGAAGAGACGAATTTCCTTTCGGTACGAGTGTCAAAATAATTTGACTACTTTTGATTAATCCTATAGATATAAATAATTGTAATTAATTATAGGGATTTTAAATTCTTGAAAATATTCACACGCGTTTTTCTTCGCTGATTTACGATAGTATACGACGATACCGCATGCCATGAATATACCATCAATTTATCTACGAGCAGAACCTTTTAGGAGTGACATCAATCCTTAATTTATCCAGATTCATGTGGATGATATAACTCCGGTTTTTCAATTTCAAACATACTATACATATACATTTTTTTTTTAATGTTCATTCACTGTATTGTTCCTAAAATATGATAATTTAAATCAATTTATGATACGAAAAATGACTAAAAACTCAAAGTTCTAAATGTTCTAATACGCGACGTCCCAAAACTTGACATTTTAAAACACTGTAATATACATAATCTACAGCAATGGATCTTGCACCGATACGCCGGTGATATGATACTCCGATACTCAATGAATCGGCTGCATTAAATCGCGTTATTCGTTTCCTTTTGCACGTCAAAGAGCTCAGCTGTATATATATATATATTTTATTTTATATATATGTATATATATATATATATATATATATATATATATATATTAGGGTGGTCCAAAAATACTGATTTAAAAAATTCAATATGAGTACCCCCCCATTTTTTTAAGTGATAAGAAAAAATAATTCTGCGAAAATTTGGACTTGATAAATCAACCCCTTCCCGTGCCGAAATGGGGTTAAATTATGGCCCAAAGGGTTTTTTTTAGTTTTTTTTATTTATTTAAAAAAATAAAAATTTTACAAAAAAAATTTTAAATTATAAATTCTAGAGAAATATATTGTCCACAAAAAGTGTTATTATACAAATTCTATTTTATACATTATTTCATATGGAAAAACTAATATAAAAATATTTTTAGACCCTGACATTTTTTTTTTTACTTTTATTCGAAAATATTTATAACATAACACATTTTTATTCTACATTTGATAGGCATTGTCGGCTAAATGATGGGTATATTTTTCTGTAGTCTTGAACAACCTGAAAATTTTTAATATATCATATAATATTTTTAACTATTTAATATTCTAGTAAAAATTAAAATTTATGATTACAAACTTGTAATAAGTATTGCTTTTGGTCTTCATTTTTTGTAGCTTTTTGATTAAATTCTTCCATCAATTTTACATTTCTTTCCGCTGTGTCGTTAACTACCTTTAATGAACTTAGTATACTTTGAGCTCTTTTATAGTTATCGTTATTTGGCCACTCAAGTGGATCTAGTTGTAAAAAATCAGTAGAAATATTGAACCGAGAAAATGTATTGAATGTATGTGGTGTAAACAAGTCTGTTGGTAAATCGCGATTTAAAAAATCTGTTATTTCTTCTGGCTTTAATGACAATTTTTTTTTAGGTTCATTGTTATCACCTTTCTTTTCTTTTAAAATTTTCACTATTTTTCTCTTTTTTTCTATTTTAATTCGTTCATCAAATAATGAAAATAATATACATTCGTCATTTAAATACCATAAATGATTAATAAATTTCTTTATCGCTACGTCTGCTATTTTTTCATTGATATTTTTATACGACACTAATTTTTTTTAAAAAATAATATCATTTAATGGCGCCTCGATAGCATTCATGCAGCTAAACCATTGTTCTGCGTAACACGTAATAATAAAACAACATATTTCTTTGATTGCCGATTCTTCCCTAGGTATTAATTTAAATTGTTGTTTAAACATAAATATTTTTAGGCAGTAAATGGCTTTCGCCATCCACCTTGCCAAATGATAGGCGCCAGGTTGTCGGAACTTGGTACCATTTGGAGGTGTTCCTCCTAGAAATATTATAATTAATTCTAGAAACTCTTTATAGTCATTTCTAGGTAACTCTTCCCTGATTTTTTTTTCTGCAAATAACAATACCTCCGTATCTACATCTTTTAGTTTGTCATAAACCGCTTCGTCAGTTACAAAAGTGGAATAGTTTGACTTTACTATGTTTGGCCAATTTTTTTGGAACTTTTTAAAAATAGGTATATCTGGACCGGACATGACAGATAGCTTTGATTCAGAAAAAACACCTGCTAAGACAATTTCATACATATGATGACGGCAGGCTAATAATAAAAGTCGTCTTTCTAATTTTTCTTCTAAAAGAATACATGCTCCATTCAATCGACCCATATTAGAAGCAGTGGTGTCAACTACCATAGCTTGGATTTTATCTTCCAACGACCATTCGAGTAATATGTCATAAACTGCAGATGATACCTCGGATCCCGTACCTGATGTCAGTCCAGGAACTCCAAGTAGTTGCTCTATGCCGGGGGCAGTGGCAACAACTGGTAACCGGTCTATATTTGATTTACCCGTTATATCAGTTAATATTTTTGAATCCCAATGTATCACTACAAAATCTAAATTAATATCAGAAAATTTGGACTTTATAAAGATAGCGCTTTCTTTACGTAACATTTCGCGAGCTCTTTTAACTGATGACCGACTTAGAACAAAATCATTTATGTTTAAAGATAGAGCTTCCAATAAAGCAGTTATAATGTGAATAGCGTCCCGGTCACTTACCTTGCATTTATCCAATGCTGCAGTAACTCGGGATGTCATTAAATTTTGTCTTGACCTTTTAGTTTTTGATGGTCCTCCATAATATTCCTCGTGTTCTTCAAAATTTTCTAATTCTTTATTTTCGTCCGAACTCGTGGACAAAATATCGTAATTAACTATATTATCCAAAACAATTTTATATTAGGTATATCATATTATATAATTTATTTAAATATTATTCACATACCAGATTCAAGTTCAGTAGTCGTTGTAAGATTTGTATTTATTTTTACTGAATGAGCTTCAGTCAACTTTTCTTTCTTGGACAATATTAAATCTTTACCAACCATGCAACCTGGACGACCTTTTTGTCTTTGTAAATTTAAAAATGCAATGTCCTCCTTATTTTTTATTATGTTTACTGCATTAGCATGTGATATATCGAACAAATCATTTAAACAATCGATAAAGTTTTTTTCTCTTTGCTTGTATAAATCTCCGGTTCTTTTTGAATTTTTTTCTAAGGTACGCCAATCTTCGTAAATTTTTTTTAATTTTTTTATGCAATTCAAACGATCGCGAGTTGGAATTCTTGCTTTTCTCCAATAAATCAAACACTCGTCAATAACAAGTGCGGCGCTTTCGTTTACATTTAATTTAACTAATCTCAGATTAAAAAAAGTACACTTAAACAGTCCTTAATTGATGGTAATTTGCTACCCGTAATTTGATTTTTAACCGATTCTATTAAATATATTTTTCGTTTAGACATATTAAAAACAATAACGAAAAATACAAAAATATGAATATAGAATATCACTAAACTAATATTACACAAATGACAGGAATATACTGACTAGTGACTATGTTACACCTAAAACCTGAATTTTAGTTTGACCATAAAGTAATAACAGATAAAATAATCGTTACCGCGATAATTTGAAGTTAAAAATAAAATGTGACATATTAGTATTGTTTGGGAAATATAAATTGCTATCATATACAAAAGTATAATAATTTATCAACAAAATGCCTTTAAAAGTCACAATCTTTTTGGTCTAAAAACACATATATTTGGGAATAGGTATACGTGAAGTATACGCGAATTACGTATAAACAAAATATTTCATTATACATATTATGTATTTATATATTAGTTTTTCTCTGTGATATAATGTATTAAATAGATTTTGTATAATAACCTTTTTTGTAGGCAGTATATTTCTCTATAATTTATGATTAAATTTTTTTTTTGTAAAAGTTTTAGTTTTTGAAATAATTAAAAAAATCTGAAAAAAACCCCTTTGGGCCATAATTTAACCCCGTTGCGGCACGGGAAGGGGTTGATTTATCAAGTCTAAATTTTTGCAGAATTATTTTTTCTTATCACTCAAAAAAATGGGAGGGTACTCATTTTAAATTTTTCAAAATTTTTTTTAGCCTCTTTAAACGTGAACCAGCCTAATATATATATATATATATATATATTACACTCCGCTCTATATAGGATACACACACACACACACACACACACACACACACACACACACACACACACACACACACACACATTTGGTCTGCAAACAGGATACCACGCGCAAATACCTCCATATTATAGGCGCACGCGTCGTCTCGTTCGTGTGTGTGTGTGTAGACGATGTATATAATAAATACCTCTCGTTGCCGGTCACAATAATAATAGTAATAATCACAACAACACAACAATATTATTATCGCTTAGCTGTTCCGCGCGCTGCGTATAGAACGCAGCTCACCGTCGTCGTCGGTTGGTATGGCGAACTAGGATCTAGATCATTTTTTCAATTTTTTTTTCTTCCGTCCGACCTTGACATTAGAAGTCAACCGGCAGCCGACGCCGGGAGGGGTGTTTGGAAAAAAAATTAATTTAATCCGATAGCTGCGGGTATCGCTGTCGCTGTTGTCCATACTTATACACACACACACACACACGCACGCACGCAAACATACGCACGCATACACACACACACACACACACACACACACACACACACACACACACACACACACACACACACACACACACATGCGCGCGCGTACGAATCGCGTGCAGCGTTGTGAAACAACATAATGAAAATATACATCTCGCGCGCGCGATTATTCACACGGCCGGCGCAGAAAAACACAAAATCCGCGTGAATAAATTAATTGATGGACTTCGACATAACATGTATACACCTATATGTACGATATAAACGTTCGTATATCATTTATGTTCGACCGGTATAAAACGTCGAGGAAACCGCGACGGTGACCACGTCGTTCCGCTTCTGCTGCTGCTGCTGTTGCCGGACGATTTAATATTATGATACGTCGCGACGCAGTTTTCCAGGATATAACTCGGCGTCTTACTCGTATTATCATTATTAGGGCAGAGAAGTTATAGGAGGTAAAATTGGAAAAATATGCATGCAAATATGCACGTAAAAAATTGAAAATATGCATTCAAATTCATTAAATATGCAAGATAATATGCACAAAAAAATTAAATTATAATTTAGTAAAATAAAAAAATTAGATATAAAAGAAATAAAAAATCGTTGCATTGCACAATTAATTTTATTTTAAATATTTTCTACGTCGAATGATCGCCGATTGCTAAATATATTTGCATTTATTTTTGGCATTGTGCAAAATGTTAGTAGAAAATATATTAAAAGAAAAATGTAAGCATGGAAAACACAACAAACGGCACGCAGTTTCGTATCGAACGACACTTGACACCATACTAACAAGATTACTGACGGGCAGTGGACTCTGGACACATAATAATGTTAATATAAAATTTAATATAGATACTTAAATGCCATCTGTCAAATCTTATCTTCGATAACATTATCCGAAAGCCCACCTAAAATATGTGGGTACCTATTATATAGTACATAGTCTACACGGGCATCGAGGGGTGTACAATTTATATATGCTGTACAGTATATAATAATACCATAAAGTTTTTATGTAGAATATGCATGAAATATGCACAAAATAACGAAATATGCAATTTTTTTTTAAATCTTTAAAATATGCAAAAATATGCAAACAAAAATTTTAGATTTCAACTGTGGGGCCTATGACTTATATTTATATCTTGGTTTGCTATAAAACAGAGGCTCAGAATAAAATATGCAAATCCTATAACTTCTCTGCCCTAATCATTATTATCGTTTCCATACCGCCGTCGTCGCCGTTCAAGTCGCATGCTGATCAGTACAAGTGCGCATAGATAATATTATTATTCATCGACCGCGACGCCGTCCACAGGACTTTGATTTGGAGGGGGTCATGACCAAAATGTAATAATTTATTTCATTATTACTATTTGTTGCTATAATACAATATTTCGAAGAATTTTAAGGGGACTATGGCGCCCCCCCCTTAAAGCCGCAATTGAAGGGGGGTAACAAGTCAAAACGTGTTATTGCCGAAATTGAAGAAATCGAGATACATATTGATTCATATGGTAAAACAATCGAGTTATTCATTTTTGCCTTTAATTTTTTTTTTATGTCCATTTTTTAAGCTGTAACATATAACATAAGGCTTAAAAAGTTGAAGTTTTTTCAAAACGTGGTATTTCCAACCTTATTTTTTTTCAAAATTTATTATTTCCAATACATGCCAAAACAAGTTAATTCCCATGCTAAACATTTTTCGTATTATTTTGCCCATGAAACGACAAAAAAACCGTAGTTGAAACACTTAAAATATGGGTGAAACAGAAAATGTGTTTTCTGAAATTTGACATTTTTGGCAATAACACGTTTTGACTTGTTACCCTTCATATTGGCTTATAGGCATGCGTTTTCGATGTTCACCATGCGTACGTGTCTTCCGTTGTTTTCGTCCAGAGTTAAATTTTATTTCGGACACTGCGTCTTACGTGTTCACGTCGTAGTCGTGGTGACGTTGTCTTTTGGTTTCGCGTGTACAGACAAAATAATGTTTACGGATTAAAGACGTTTTAACAATGAAGCTTTCGTTTTCCTGCAACTTAACTCTCATTACATCTTTCAATTCGTACTTTGGAAAATTTATTTTTATTTAGTTTTTGGATTGTTTCAGAACTACGAATGAAACGTTTTCACGGAGCATAGTGCGTTAAGCTCGATCGTGGCTATTATTATACGTATTTTCTAACGTCCCCTTTTATTTTTCGATTTAAATTTAATTCAAGCCCCATCGTCGCAGGTTAAGTTTGAAAACTTTATCATTTATTACTTTATTATTTTTTTCATCATTATTTTGACTACCTATCGATTTAGGCGTATTATTATAAACAAATAAATATCTATGTTATACTTCAGTATTATTTTGTATACTTAGAATTTTCATTTAGATTTTTTTTTTTTTCATCTCTTATTGTAGACGTTTTAACGGTCGTTTGGAAATATATGTCGTGAATAAATAACGTAAATACAAAATAAACGCTTTAAGATGTCGGTGGTAGGTGAAAATTCGTTGTTGGGACACGATAACGATGATGACTGTATTCGATTTAGCAGAAACAATGTACGTATAAATATTATTAATATTAGACGATCGCATAAACCTAACCGGGATAGGCATATTCGATTCCGTCAATTATAATTACGGAGACGTTGTGTCCAATGCGCTTTATATAATAATGGTTATTGCCTTTCTCTTTATAGCAAAAAGAGAGTTATCGAAGTCGCAAATTCGAGAATCGAGACGTAGCGTTATTAAACTAATCAATTAGAATTGACAGCGTAAATATCACTATATAGTACAATATTGGATTTATAATCTAGGAAGAGTCCGAGCTCGGTGCCGGTCGCACGAATCGTCAACCGGATCGAGTAGGAAACGTTGTCACTTTTATACGCGTATTTTTTTCAATACTATAAGCAGTCGTATTTCTCTTATGAACAGGTATCACATGCAGATTTCACGCTGTTGAGAATCGGTAATTTAATGCACGTTTTAACGATTTTATTCGATTAATATGATTCGGCAATAAACCATTCGATTACCCGCGGTATACGACGATATCCTTCATCCGACGCCGAAGGTGTGATATTGTTATGTTTTCGATGTTGTTTCGACATGCGTAGACACCCTAGGCCAGTGGTTCCACATTTTTTTCCACGGTGCCTTTTTAGGGGCCCCAAGTTAGCCACGGTGCCCTGCTGTATATAACATGAAAGACAGAACAAAAAAAAAGTACTCATTGACAGCCAATTTTATTGATTTTATTAAACCTAATACAATCTAAGCATTCTAAGCTACACAGCTAATTCAATTATAAATTAATGCATTTTTAACTTAAAAAAAGATAAATAAATAACAATTATTGTCATTGTGATTATAATTATTACACGAAAATATTAAAAATGAAACACATTCACATGTGATTTTATCTGAAATTACATTTACGGATTCACTTATAAGGTTGAAATTAGAATGTCCGAATATAAAAAGAAAAGAAAATATTACATTATTTGCTATACGATTTTTACGAAAAAACTAACGTAAAAAATCTACACGTTTTGAACTATTTGTTATAAACTATTCGTTAACCCTAGACCGCGGTGTACAGTTTGGGAACCGCTGCTGTTGGCCAAAAACCGAATACGAAAAACACGATGTGTGATTTATCGACTCGCGTTTTTCGTGGACAGCGAGCCTGCCGTAGTTAGAGAACGTCGAGTCAAAAACGATCGTGTTCGTGTGCGGCGGCAGGCGAGTGTACGTATTGATGATGAATGATCGATGTCGTCGAATCAAGGCGATATTATTATTATCTCTTCCTCTCCCGAACTCCGATATTCGTCTGTAGATATTTACTGGCGCGCGAACGCCAGCTTTATTTGAGTTTTAATCATATTTTATTAGTTATCGATATGGTACTGTTGATCAATACCGCCGGGCGGCGGTAGAGCTTCGAGATAATATTTTTTACGTACCACCAACGATATCGTCAACGCGCAGAGAATTCCAGTCTAAAAGTGCACGTCATCACGTGGATTACGCGCTCATATTTATCATTTTATAAAGACAAATCACTACTGTTTTGTTTGCGTATCAGACGCTAATGACACCATGCCTCGGTATCTCATCCGTGTTTTTATTGATTATGAATAAAAATATTACAACCTTTATATTATGTACATATACGACTAGTTCGGCAAACGGCTTTGAATTTTTTTTAGAGTCTATTTTATTTTTTTTCCAAGAATCAAAGAGTATTTTGAAAATAAATGGATATTCGAATCGGATTTAGTGTTTCCACTAGTGTGATGATATTTTCACATTGCATATTACGGTTTTCTATGCGACAACATTTTTATTATTTTTGTTTAATGCATTTCGTCCAAAGTGCATAATTTATGAGTTTATTCATTTTTTTTTTTTTTTTTTTTTTTGTTACGAGTGAACATACTCGTATAGTATATGTATATTAACGCGTTTCGGTGATTTTTTTGTTCGTTTCGAAATCGCTGTAGTCACGACGAGTGCCGATTGTACAAAAAATAATAATACAAAATTAAATAAACAAATAGCGAGAGATTTTGGACAGAAGAAAACCTAAGCCGTCGGCCACGAAACGATGCAAGGACTCGGGGACGCCGGAGTCGGTTATACGTGTGAAATACGTTTCATAAAACCCTGTCGCGTCCGGCCGCACACGGAGAGGCATTCACGAATACGACGTACACGCGAGTACACTCGTCTTTTATCGAGGCACACCGAGGTCGACGGGTAAAAAGCTTCGCGGCGCACAAAACGACGACGCCGAGGCACAGGACGTAATATTCACGCGTGAACAAGAGTGTCCGTGCGCGCGGCCGCCACGACGATAATGGAAATCACTTAACGTGCGTCGAAACGCGCGTCGGCCGGCGGCGCTCAGACACTGACCAAAATATCCGTTTCCGTCGTGTTTCGGACTTGGAAACGATTTCGTAAGAGCGAAAATAAAAACCGTTCGACAGATTGTCACAGCGTTATATAACGGCCGGACGGAATGGGGTTATCCTCCGCGTTTCAGACCGACGCGACGGCCGTTTCCATGTCGGGTCTAGAAATTCAGTGTTGACGATCAAAATAATATTTCAATAATAATTAATAACGCAGCGTTTACGTGTTACGTCATATTAAGTTTCGACGTCGAATCGGAGGAAAAAAAATAGGTATTAATAAATAAATAAAAAAAAATTAATTTATCATTTTCGATTTTTCTCGTCGCGACGTTTAAAATTTTTTTTTTTCATTTTTTTTCATTTTTTTAAAAATAATATAGATCGGGTTATCAAAAAGCGTGAACTGTATAATGAATATTTGGTCTTATCGAAAGGTAATAATTGTCGTCCACTTCATATTAAAATGGAAAAAGAAACTACTGAACTGATTGAAAATGACGTAAAATTATAAAATCAAGAAATAGAAAATGTTCAACCTACTTTAACTAAACATAATTGCACACAAGTTGTAGTTAAACATAAGCTCATGTTTACGATGATAGATGGAAAAGTTTGTAACGTTATATCAGATAATCGATCCACACAAAAATGTTAAATATTATGCTCAGCAACTCCAAAAGAAATGAACGATGTTGATAAAGTTGCAAATAAAACTGTAAATCACTATTCAATGTCTTTTGGATTATCTCCATTACATGCGCGTATTAGATTCCATTTGTCATATCGATTAAGTTTTAAAAGATGGCAGGCTCGAGGTGAAGAATCATAAAATGAATTAAAAAATAATAAAAAAATAGTACAAAGTCGGTTTTAAACGGAAATGGGACTAAAAGTTTATCAACCAAAAACAGGAAGTGGTACATCAAACGATGGGAATACAACTCGACGTTTTTTCGATAGCCTTCATTTAAGCAGCAATATTGCAATACTAAAGGGAGTTGATGAACAATTAATTTTTACAGATTAGCTGTAATCCTCCAAGTTTTATCTTGTGGAAATTAAATAAATCATGAATCATATGGTGCATATGCGAAAGAAACGGCAATGAGTTATTTGTTACAAAATACCCATGTTTTTATATGCCAATAAATATGCATAAAGTCTTATAAATAAATAATAAATAAATATTATAAATAAATATTATAAAAATTGCATTATCACCAATTGGCCAATTATTGGAAGAGGCGCTAGAGGCTCGTCATAAATATTTAAAAAGATATAGAACATCAAATACAATAAGAAAAACCAGTAGAAAAAATACAATGAGAGATTTATTGAATAATCTTTTAATTTCTTCTGATCCATTTATTGCAAATTTAAGGCAGAAAACCAAAAATGAAAACAAACCGTTATGACCCTAATCTAAAAATTTACTAAAATAAAATAGTATTAATGGTTCTGAAATGGAAAATTCTTCGAATTCTGAGACGGAAGATTCATCCACATCCGAAAAATTAAATTGTAAACGAAAAATATAATACTAAACGATATGTATTAAGAAGCAATTTCTAATTAAAGGTATAAAAACTAAATTTGCTTAATCAAATAAAAATAACAATTTTATTTCATAAAAAAGGGATTTTTTTTTTTTTTTTGTATTTTATTTTTTCCCCATTTTTACTAATTTCAGCCCACTGTGCGTCGCACGTCTACGTTGATCATGACTACAAAACGGAAAAGTAATTCTCAAAACGATGAAAAATCAAAAACGATTTTAGTAAACATCAATCGTTTATTTTATTGAACACGTCTTAACCAGTACATCCATGTTTAACTTATCTTTTCTGATGTCGACATAAACCCATACGTAGAGGTATACGTATTAATATGCAGACGTGTGGTTTAGTAATTTTTATGAACGTTATAAAACTTAAAAAACAGAATGATTTAAAAATCAAACGCGTAAAAAAACGTTCGATACTTACGTCTTAAAAATAACGATCGGAGAAAAAATCAACTGAAAACCTTAAGAACAAAAATATAAGTCCGAGAATCGATTTTCAACTCGCGACCTTCTACACGGAATGGTGTTTTTTTTTTTTTACCATACGACGTGTTTGTGTTCAAGACGAGTCGTGTCGAGTTCACGACAAAAACTCGTACACTCACAGACGTGCCATCGCTGTCCGGTACGAGAAAATCAGTACGCAAGCTCATCGCGCACTCGTTGTCGTCACTACGCCCACCCGTGTACCCGTCTTTATCCGTAAATCACAATGCACCCATTATCTGCGCAATCACATAAAATTTCAGCAGGCGCAAAACGTTCATAGGTTCAAAAGTGAAAAAGTCAAATCGAGTCGTTGAGTTCAAAGCTACGAAAATTATTCACAACACGATTATCTGTGTAGTCTGTACGTTTTAAACTCTTTAGACACGAATACTGAATTTGTATTCAAAATACAACATTATTATATTGTAGTATACATTTTTATAAAGAAAACAAATGAATTGTTTTTTTTTTAAAGAATATCAAAACAATAAAACAGTACTATACAGTAAATTTTGAATCGGTTAAAGTTCAGTTTCGGCAGGTCCAAAATCACGTCTTCGCACCCGCTATATTCTGCGCAAGGGGGTGCGAGTGCACCGTCGTCGTGCACCCTCGTAATTACGCCGCCGACGCCCATAACCGTCGATCGAATCTCTGAGCGGACCTACCGGAATCCGTGCTATGATTTATTGTCGCGTTACCGTATGTTTTCGTCGTTTTTACAAATCGCCACTATACAAAACCGGCGAGAGGAAGAGGGCATGGAAAAAAACGCGTACCCGGGGCAGCAAAATCCCAAAATACGCCACTGACGAAAACCACAGCAACGCGCAGCGCGGCCGGTATACGTAGTGTACGGATAACGATATCGCGGCGACCGTATTTCATCCACTCCGTGTGCACTCCGGGGCGATCGGAGAATAACAAACGAAACACGATATTATCTCGATCCGTGTGCGATCGCGATATTTCGTATCGTTTTGTTTTCGATCGTGATGATTCAATCAGATCCGTGGAAAAACAGATCGACGTCAATCCACCGGCGTGGCGTATAAATCCGGATCGCTCCTAACAGACTAGTTCCGGACGTGAACGTTTATTATTACAAACACCTTAGCCGACTCGTAACGTGATATTACAATGATGATAATATGATAACGATATCGTGTCGTGTCACACGGACGCGCGGAAAGAGAACCAACACTGCAGCTCCGTACATGGTTTTTTTTATTCTTATATCGTTGACCGTCGGCTCGAGAACTGCGATTGTCTCGATTTTTAGTGACTTTGATGCATACGTCACAGAGCTATTCCATTAGGTTACTTCGAATAAACGTATAACAGGTACTCACGAACGTGATATTATTATGCTTGAGTACTTTTTAAATACTCGTTTCGAAAGTATATTATAATCACTGGTGTAATGCGATTATTTGAAAAAAAAAATTCTTCGACAAAAATGCCTTTCTAATGTTGTTCTGTATTATTATTATTATTATTTTGTTTTGTTTTTGATTTATTTCAAAAAGTTGTCCTCTCTCATTCGTTGGCTGTACCGTAAACGAGCCATTTATGAAAACGTACAATTATCGTTGCCTTTTTTTAAATATACTCGACGCGGATGTGTTTACACCGCGCATTTACATTATTACAACATATTGTAATCACTGTCGTACCGTTTATGTGCCGTTCAAAAAAAAATATAATTCTTTTTTTTAATTTTATGATGTTAGAAAATGTCTCGTCTGTGATCGAAAAATCACGGGACGCGCGCAAAGATCGCCATACCGTATACCAGCGGTTCTCAACCTTTTTATATTCGCGTACCACCTACAAAGTTTGAAAACTTTTACGTACCACTTGACATTTTTTGGAGGGACTTATTAATAGTGCAAACGTTTATTTTATATGTATAGATTTTTATTTTATTTTGAACGCACAAAATAAAATATGTAGATACAATTATTAATATCGTTTTTATTATGGTTTACTTCATACTTCAATGAGAAGGTTGGTGTTTTGAACGGATGACGACTTCAATATCGGGCTCCATTTCGGTAATTCTAAGTCTTAAATCACTTTCTACGTTTAATTCATTTACATATTTATTCTTTGTGTATACTATAAGTGGGAAAATGTATTTTCGCACAAATAAGTTGACACAACAGGGATTAGAAACTGTACAGCTTGTGAATAATGATTCATTGCAATTTTTTTTTTTATAAAGGGAGATTTTCTTCGCGTACCGCTTATGAGCTTTCCACGTACCACTAGTAGTACGCGTATCACAGGTTGAGAACCGCTGGCGTATAGTAATCCGTTCGTCGACGGAATCGGATTTTCCATATTGATTACGGGAGCACGCTCCGATCGCGCGAACAAGGAAACGAAAAGAATAAAAAAAAAAACTATATAATGTTTATATCGTGTATTTTTCAGATCATGTTTTTACGTCGGAGCGTATAAATCGGGTTGTCCGCGAGTGACACGATTTAACGAACGGTGTGCAATGCGACCGACACGATTTGAGAATAATCGAAAACGCACACACACACACGCACACGTTAATATTCATAACCGTCGTGGTGTACGCAAAACGGGTGTGTCGGGCGAGGGGGAGGGGGGAATTGGTGGAGAAATGATTCCGTCGAAAGCGTGTTCGCTTTTAATCAGATCGCGGCAAACTCTTTTTACCGTCGCCGACCAGACCGGACCGTGATCGGAGTGTTACAATTATTATTATTACACGTGCACACGACTACGTCGTTCGACCGTATAGTGTGTCCGCCGCGCACGACTGTTATGAGACGTTTTATTGAGTTGTCCACATAATAATAAAAATAATAGTAATATTATAATAACAACAATAACGATATCGCTCGCGTTATATCATTGTCGCGTCGCCGCCGCGCCGTGTTGCATCACGGGCCGGCTGTTACGACTCGTTGAAACCGTATATGAGAGATACAACGAGATCGAGTGGGTATATAGCATTGTTAAGAATTTATGACGCACACACACACACACTCACACACTCACACACACACACACACACACACACACACACACACACACACACACACACACACACACACACACACACACACACACACACACACACACACACACACACACACACAAACAGAGCTGATGGAAAGATATCCGACGAATAGGCTCTCCCGTCACCTACACGCGCATAATATTATAATATCACGTGCGTGTGTACTGTACACGACCGTTCGAGCGACGGAGATCGTGGTCCAGCCTCCTCCGCCCGTACTGGCCCGCCAGAACGGCATTTCGAATGACTCGACGGAAATATCCGATCGGAAAGAGCATGACGTGTTACCCACACAGACAAAACAATAACCGCGCGGATGTGATATCGTTTGTATTATTATTATCACTTCGAATCCGACCGCGAAAAAACAATGGGGAAACGCGGAGGAGTGCCGTCGAGGACCCGTCGGAACGTGTCCGCCGCGGTGTTATTGTTACTGTTGTACGAGTAGAAAGAATCGAAACCGTCGGCCGAACCGATGCGTTGCCGCGCGATCGTCCGAAACACTATATGGACAGATAATACGTATGTATGACTAGTACCGAAATCCAGTATAAACCGAGGCACGTGCCGCACGGGCGCTCATCTCGTAGAGAGACGCGAATTTCGAACGATATAAAATCACAATTTTATTTGCAGTGATTTATCACGGAACAAACATTCGTTTTCAACGTAAATATTCTATTTTTCGTTACATTTTTATTTTCTCCAAAGCAAATTAAATTCTTTATTGTCAGATTATCAACGCAAAGGCGGATCTAGGGGGGGGGGTCATGGGGGTCATGACCCCCTCCAGAGTTTAAACTTAGGTCTTTACGTTATGTTTATTTTACAATTATTACATGCATAATTTATGGAATTTTTTTTTTTTGCTTTATTATAATATAAAAAAGTAGGTACATACAAAATTATTGTTCATTTTCTTTCGTTTTACATTTATAACAGCGTAAATTGTGATAATTTTTCATTTTATAAAACATGACCCCTCCCGAGTTTTTCTTTTGGATCCGCGCCTGTATCAACGTCCAAGTAATTTACCTATAATCACTATGTGCAATATTGAGTCCTTAAAAGGTAAAGTGGTGTAAGTCATTTTTTAGATTCTGAACGGAGTGAAGAATGTATTGATTTTACAATGATGTGTGTTTTTTTTTTTTTTTTTTTTTTATTTTTTATTTTTTTTTATTTTTGTGTCTGTCGACACGATTTGGGGCAGTAAAAATGCTTCGAATGCCTTATATAGCAACTTTTCTGAAAGGAAAGTGAATCTAGTTGGTACTTTGGGGGGTCAAAAGTTAAAAATTTTCAATATTTTTTTAACGCGCCGGGAAAAACCCTTAAAAAATGAGGGAAAAACGGTATATTTTACGCAAAACCAGTTTTCGACAAAATCAAATTTTTTATTTTGCTATAACTCAAAAACTAATCGATGTAAATACTTGAAATTTTCACCAAATGTTTAGATTAGCGTTCTCTATACACCGTTAAATTTTCAAAGTATTTTGACTTTTATTGAGCTAATTATAGACAATTGAAATTTTCAATTTTTTTAAGTATTTTTTTTTAAAATAACGATAAAATTTTTTTTTTTTGCCAGAAAATCTTGAAAATTTAATACAAGGTTTCTTATAAGTTGTTCCATAACTGATAAAAAAAAATCCAAAATCGTAAGTCACAATTTTTTTTTATAAGTGCTCAAAGTTCCAATTTATACGAAATATGTAAAAATTGCGAAAATTTGCAAATAATTTTGTTGTTGAAAAATCGTAAAATTTTTTTCTTTTATAACTAAGTTTTGAAAATTTGGTACAAGGTTTTTCATTAGGTTTTCTTCAATTATCTGCAAAAAAAACTCTACCGGATTCAGACAAAAAAATTTTATGAGTGTTTGAAATTTAAATTTTTACAAAAACACGTTAAACAACGGTTTAGCCTCAAACGATTTTTGCTATTTGTTTTTTTTTCAAAAAGTATAAGTTGTAGAAACTTGAAAATTTTATCAGTTGTTTATATTGGCATTTTCTTTATATAATTTTATTTTCAAAAGATTTCACTCATTTTTAATCAATTTATAGGCATTTGAAATATTCGATTTTTTTTATTTTTTTTTTTTATAAATGTTGATAAAAAAAATGTAGCTCGGACGAAATACTTGAAAATTTAATAGAAGGGTCCACATAAGTTGTTCTAACTCCCATTCAAAAATTATAAAAATACATAGGCACAATTTTTTTTTATAAGCAGTTGAAGTGTGTGTGTGTGTGTGTGTGTGTGTGTGTGTTTGTGTGTGTGTGTGTGTGTGTGTGTGTGTGTGTGTGTGTGTGTGTGTGTGTGTGTGTGTGTGTGTGTGTGTGTGTGTGTGTGTGTGTGTGTGTGTGTGTGTGTGTGATGAGTGCAGATACGTTTAATACCGTAACCGCGTTCGGAATCCGCTTTTTTTTTATTTTTTTCGTCACACAATATTGTAATTCGATTAGGGCATTGTGTTTTTCGCGTGCCGACTCGCTGACCCGTCACAACGGGGCCACTGAACGACTGCGGTGGATCTCGCGGACGATTATTGTTATTGACATCACACGAAAATCGAGTCGTTTACGTCAACACATGTCCAAGTGGTCTTATGATTTCACGACGACGACGACGACGACGACGACCGCTAACTGCGTCATAAACTCACGAGTTAATGGACGTGGTTATGTTTTCGACGTATGACATTATTATTATTATTATTATTTTTTTTTTTTTTTTTTTGACATTAATAAATTACAGGTAATCGTCACGTAACGAACAATCGAAATGTTTACGACGCCTATAGGTAAAAAAAAAAAAAAAATACTTATAAAAAAAAAAAATGTATGTATATATAAATCACATCAAGTTAGCTTATAGCCTAGAGAGTATAATGTGTATACTTTTTTGTAACTACCTAGTTTTGGCCTTGATTTATCATTTGCTTATAGTATGGTTAGTATATAAAAAAGAAAAAAACTAAATCAAAAAAAAAAAAAAAAAAACAAAACACATAAAATTAAAACTCGATAAAAAAAAAATTCAGTAACGTTAATACAATATTATTTTACGAATTTAAACTATTATTTTTTTTATGTTGACAGCGTGTTTTTAAAGGATACCGAATAAATATTATAGTAAGTAGAATATTAAAATATATAATCGAATAAACCCGAACGTCAACCGACAAACGATCATTTTTCAATTTAAAATTGTTTCGATGCTGTATAAACGCGAGGAATGTAAAACGATCGTACGGTACAAAATATCCTCAGAAAATGTCGAAACAAAACCAAAACCGTTTTGTCATGTACGTTTAATACATTCGATGAATCGAGTTTCAGTTCCGAGAGAGCAAAAAATTTTACTGTGTACAAACATAAGAAAAAAAATGCGTTTGTTCTGAGTTTCAAAGCCCGTTATTCATCGACTTAACTTTTTGTGATTATTTCTCATGCTATTTGGTTAAAAGTTGTGATCGAACGATCAATTGTCTGGCTATAATACTACTTGAATGGACGACACTTACAATATTTCGATTACAAAAAAGGTTTTTTTTTCTGGAATTATTTTAAAAAATTAAAAAAAAACCCTCCCAGCTTTGATGTAGTTTAAAAACAAACGTTGTGATGCCTAAATTCGAAAGTAATCGTGAAATATATAAGGGTAGTTTTTTTCGCCGTCACGTTCGCATATAATTATACACGCTTGGTTTTTTACTGGTAAATATTTGAAATCTTAGCCACTGTGCGCACGTCCGTCCGAAATATTCTCGATACTATTGAACTGTTAACTTTTATGCTCTCCGAGTGTTTTAAGTCGTTTAAATCTTTCCGCGGTCATCTGCGCTCAACGGTTGATAGAGTTAAAACGACTCGTTGAAAGTGCGTGTGGCTCCTTGAATTGCTTTTTTATTTATTTTTTTTTTTTTTTGACGCGTCGCGTTGTGCGCTTAAACTTAACTTCGACCAAATCCGACGGTCAAGTGAATAGAAACGTCGTTATATTATATTATGTTATACCTACGTATACAGAGTGAGGCACTGCGAGTATTATCAAACGAACGTCATCAGAACGCGGAGCACGGCATTAGACGACGGACCGCTTTAACCGGGTTTCAAGTCTCCGGTTTCAAGTATTGAAAAAAAATTGTCGCGTTTCTAGACCGACGAAATAAATTCAATTTATTTATGGCTTATACGGACAGTCTCTCTCTTTCTCTCTCTCTCTCTCTCTCTTTCTCTCTCTCTTTCTCTCTCTCTCTCTCTCTCTCTCTCTCTCTCTCTCTCTCTCTTGTACGACCCTGTCGCATTGTTTTTTAAACCGTCGGAATGGTCTACATTGACAATATTATGTATATTGACATTCGTACTGGAATATTATATTCGATATACATATATATATACGAGTATATGATACACATAAGTACATGAATAATTTATATCGTTCCTTATTTTTTAAACTTTGAAGGTTACACGTATTAATCGAAACCCATTAACAACGAAACGATTTCCAATTAGCGAAACGCAATAATAACAATTCAGTAATCTTAATTCGTTTTCAAACATTCGTATGAAAACATAATCTTACAAAACTATAATTTCAACAGTTTATTAATATGTATTCTATTTTCGTATATTCACGCACAAATCGAAACTATACGGTTGAATACTACTTTTCACAAAAAGTCGTTCACTTCGTGTAATGAAAGAATCGTTTTTTTTTTTTTTTTTTTTTTTTTTTTTATTTACACCGTGTAAAATAAGTAAACATTTTGTTGTTAATGTTTCTTCGTGTAACGCGTATGATATTTAAATATAAAAATTAGTATTTAATTGATTGATTATCGTCATTTTTTTTTTTTTTTTAATCTAAAATAAAGTAATTTTTTTTACTATTCTTTATATTTTATGGTAATAGCCGTCACACACTAAAATTTTATGTTTATTTAATAAAATATTTATTACCAGACGTGTTTTCTTAGGATTTCACGGTGCAAGCGTAACAAGCGTTACATTACTCTAAAACAAGCGTGACACATTTTTCGAGGCTTATTCTTACTGGTCATCGTATAAAGCACTTACAGTTTCACGATTACTTAATTCTGTTTTTTTTTTTTATCAAGCGGTTCGATAGGAATATAATTTAGATATTCATGCGTGGTTTTATTACCGACCAGTATTATATAAATCCATAACTCAGTATCTTGTTTATATAAATTGAATTAAATTAACAAAAATGTCGGTCGATTACGAATGAAACTATTAAAATATTATCGTGACCATTATTTTAGTTCGTATACATCTATCAGCGATGCAGTATGATTTTGAATAAAAAAACACATCGTCGTTCATAACATCTTTATATTAATCACAAGACACAACATTCGATGGCGTTCATTATATACGTTACATTTATCAAGTTTCGATAAAACCAAAATACCACGCGCAATGGTCGACTAACATGACGACATCGTGGATGATAATATAATAATTGTTCTACTGTTATTACGCGTCACATACGAAGTATTTGGCAGTGTGACATTTTACGCGGATTCCGGGTATTCGCCGTGTGTACCCCGTGACGTGATATAATAAAAATACGCGTCTCAAAACGTAAAAATCGTTTTATCGAAAATAACGAAAAGGCAGGAAAAGTGAGAATTGTTTCGGTATAAAACAACAATCATTCATAACGAGCGATTTACATTTAAAAATGTTACGTGTATCGTAAAGCGATTGGCCAACGAGTGAAAGAATAATTACACAATGTTAAATATTTTTTTGACCGTTTCATTAAAAATAATATTATACTCGCGCGCACGTGTATATCCGCGTGTGTTGAAAATCACTTTGCTAAGGTTTTATAGCATAATAAATTCTATAAAAAAATATGTGTGTATATATATATATATAGATCAACGGTGTGTTGAAAA
The DNA here is from genome assembly GCA_027580255.1 of Therioaphis trifolii. Lineage (NCBI taxonomy): Eukaryota > Metazoa > Arthropoda > Insecta > Hemiptera > Aphididae > Therioaphis > Therioaphis trifolii. The sequence continues at coordinate 49,313,841 of CM050405.1, forward strand.
CCGTTCGATACACCGTGTAATTATGAAAATATTAATCGTATAAAATCATCGAAATTGATCGAGTTTCGCGATTGTTCGTTTCGCGTCTCGTCTTTTGCGGTCGTTAATAGTTTGTTCGTTTTTCGCAAAGTCGACGATCGGTAGGTTCGTGGATTGAACGCGACTGTGACAAAAACATAACGTTTCGTGTGACACGATTAAAAAAAAAAAAAACAAAAACAAAAAACAAAAAACAAAAACAAAATGGCAGATTAAATACTATTCCAACTCGTCGTGCGGTGTCGCTTAATGCGTCTGACATTTAAAACGTTCGCAACGCTCGAGTTCTATAATACGGGTGTGAATAATGACAACTCGACGACATTACCTTCGGAGACCAAAAAAACGGACATAGTCGAATACGCACCGTTCAAAAACACGAGTCGCGTCCCGAGCTAGTAGTAGGTCCGACCGTTGTCCGAACGTTAGGCTATAATATTATAAAATACTTATCATAATAATCGCCGCGTGGAACGGAGCTAATTACGAACCCGTGTTGTTTTGAACTACCGAAAACCAGTTTGAGGCGATCGGATTTCAATCGTTTCCAAATAACATAATGACCGGGTAAATTAAGTGGCCGCAACGTCGTTGTGTGCTGCGTCGAAACGGCGTGAAGTAGAATGCGAACGGGTAGGTGTAGAATACGATTGCCGGGTTTCGGGACCACTGCCTCGTGTCGCGGCGCGAAAACCCGAAGTTTCTCCATATCGATAAAACGTATCGAACGACAAAAATTAATTTTAGATTCTGAGTGAAGCGAAGGATCTTATGGTTTTACAATGATTTTTATTTTTTTTTATTTTTTATTTTTTCTGTAAACACTTTTTCGTATAAAAATCCTTGTCCAAAAGTTTCGTCCAACAACTATTTAGATTCGAAATTGAACTGAGATGGTACTTTAGAGAGATCATTTTTCCAAAATCTCCATAGTTTTTCCAGTAATCAAGAATAACGATCGAAAGACTGAGTAAAAATGGTAAAGTCGGTAAAAATCCGCCGTAAACGAGATTTTCACTGTTCAGATTTTAGGTATTTAGTCATAAATCGAAAAGTATTGAAGCTAGAAACTTGAAAATTGTATCCAATATCAAATACATACTTTTTTATATTGGACAACATTTTCAGAACAATTATAGCACTTGTGACTTAAATATAGAACTTTTAATTTAGCAAATTGTTTGAAAGTTTTTATGTAATATAATTTTAAATATTTGACAAAAAGTTCTGAAAATTTAATATGACCTTACTCATATACCTACCTAATTATCCTAACGAAAATTCAAAAATCGTGACTCAGGATTTTTTTTTATACACACTATAATAAATTATTATGCGATTTTTTACGATATTGTCTGATTTCTTTTAAGTTTATTTCTAATGAAATATTGAATATACAATATTTATACACTGAAGCTTTGCTCGGAATCGTTTTATACTAAAGAAATGAGTCATCATTTCTTTAAAACTTAATACATTCATCACCAATATCTTGTCCGAGGACCGAAGGGACGAAGGACGAACTTGTACCACCATCATCTCACTTACCAGCTTTTTTTATTTTTATAAGAAATTTATAATCTACTCTTAACTAGAGCAATAAGCAAATGTGCACAGAGTATTTACATATACATTTTTCGAGGGAAGAAGCCACCCATTAGTGACACTACTTATTTTGAGTTCTTAAGTTTTAAGTTAAGCTAATTTTGAATTTGAGATAGAAGGTCCCGCCGACACTATAAAAAACGAATTAAACACCAAAAAAAAAAACCCTCTCCGTGACGTGTCGACGAGCCACAGCATAATTTTCGAATTTCGAATTGACGCGATTACGAGTAGAATCTTTGAACGTCGTCTTTGCCTACGATAAAAATATGTACCTGTATTTAATACGATCGGCGTTTTACATCGGTACACCGACGAAGACGCGTGTTCAAGACTGATTCCCGTTACGCACGCGTGTAATTTGAATATTTTTTTAAATATTACATATTATTATCGTGTATTTATTGGTTTTACGACAGAGTGGTTATTATTATTTTTTTTTTTTTCGGAAACGGCCGAGCAGCGAAATGTTTATACCGTCGAACAAGGTATTTAATGACAGTGTTGTACGGTATTTTACGGAACACATACGCCTACTCGGCCGTAATATTAACAACATTATTATTTTACACCACCTATATATTTATAATACATTATAAATTACGACACCTCATGACAAATCGCAATTAGAATAATTAATAATACACGTGTACGGGTCGGGCATAGCGATTTTATTTGTTTAATTAATCGCATATATTATAAAATATTATGATATCGGGCCCTGTGCGTATACGTACGTGCGATAGATAACGTCATTATCATAATGGCGCGCACGAGGGCCGTGTTGTGTGCAGTAGATACAATTCGAAGATATTGAAATTACATTTATGTAATGAAACCGCGTGTTGTAATCATTTTAACGTGCATTAATAATAATTAGAATCGGACAAAATACGTATTGCAGGAGAGTAGTAATTTTTTGCTCGGCTATTTTTTTTTTTTTTTTATTATTATTTATCTTATTTATGTTGGTGTAACATAATATAATATATGACATCTACCCATACAAATTATTATTAGTAGATACGCGCGCGTGTGCGTAAGTATGTGTGTGTGTGTGTGTGTGTGTGTGTGTGTGTGTGTGTGTGTGTGTGTGTGTGTGTGTGTGTGTGTGTGTGTGTGTGTGTGTGTGTGTGTGTGTGTGTGTGTGTGTGTGTGTGTGTGTGAAACTGCACCGTGCGGCCGCTTGCAGAATGTTGACTGCGGATATAATTATATTATTGTACACACGCTGCAATGTTATGCGAACGTCAAAGATCGATATTGCGATGCATATCTCCTTTCTCATATGTGACTTGTCACGATTGTCATCAATAAAATTTTCAATTTTATGGCTTATCCCCTTCTCCTATTATGACTTGTTACCATAATCATCAATAATATTTCAGTAGATGGACTTGTAGCTACTATTTTTACGAATGAATATTGTATTGATCACAATCAAGTTTAGGTTTTTAAAATATAAGTATTCATAACTTGTATTTTTTTTTCTTATAGATAGGTAATGATTAAAAATACAGTTCACCAAAACCAATGAAATCAGGTTTATTTTATAATATTAAATAATATGATATTCCTTTATTCATAATATTTTAAACAATGCTAACAGTAAAAACAATAAAAACAAACGTTAACAAAATCACAACAAAAAATATAAAAGTATAGAAATTAAGCCGTTATCATAAACTATTTACTAACTTGCGTTTAGTTTTCTTTATGGATATTAATATTATCTCGAACCTTTGAGAATATTAATATAACTAGAATATATACATTTTGAAATAAAATAACATACAATTTATAATACCGGTATAGGCTATAGAATTTAGGTAAATAAAAAGATTGCACAACATTTACTTAGGTACTTTCATAAAAATTAGTTATTTAAAGTAATATAATACTATTATATAATTTAATACTATAATACTATTATATAATATAATATATTATGTCTAAATGTCTTCTTCCTCAGAAATAATAAGATCAGTACCCTTTTTTGTTTTTAAATTAATATAGTACTTCAGGTATTAGGGGTAATAAACTAATAAGATCCTTTTTTTTTTTGTTAGTTATTGGTAACTCATCGTTGTAGGCCATGAGCAGGTTATTAACTAATACTTTTTTACGAGACAGATCTAGTTTATAAAACACATCATTTTCGTTAAGTGATATTTTGTAAGAAACAATATTCTTTTCTTGTTTTACGTATCGAAGCCATTTTACCTGTCTAAACACAAATTTTTCTCCGAACATAATAGTTTTGGCCATTTTATATTTGGTTTTATTATTGTACACACGCTGCAATGTTATGCGAACGTCAAAGATCGATATTGCGATGCATCGAGATCAATATTATGTTATCGCTCGCGTACGGCGTGTTTTTAATCTGTGTGGCCAGCGACCGTGCTGCGGCGGCGTTGTGTAACGACAGTAATAACTCAAAAGCTAAGGATAATAATATTGAAACAAACACACGGTTTACACGGGTGCGGGTCTGAGTGCAGTTCGACTTATAGATTGCACTCCGCTCCGACCGTACGTCGGATTTCGATGTTGCGTCTACACCGCGTGCATGCCTACTACTGTTCGGTCGCGGCGTTAAACCTTTCTATATCTTTAATTAAAAATAGGTGATTTCCGGGGTCGTAGGCTCGGTGTTAGCCAGTGCTCGAATCGGAAAAATAAAAGACGGGGGACTTTAAGATTTAAAAAACATTAACGTCTCTTACAATGACTTCACACACCAAACTCGTGGGGGGCTCCGCCTCCACACCCCTCAAAAACCCATCATCAAAAATGCATTCCGTATTTTACAAAATATAACAACTAAAATTACAACTACAAATTTAAAATTTAAGTTTGTGTTCGATCGAATAGGACAATTTATTATAGGTATAATAATAAAATAAAATAATACTTATGTATTAATTTAATATTCACCGTATATTTCATATAATCACTAAGACAAATTGCACTATAGTAAAATGATTATTATGATCGTGTTATAATATCCCAAGATTGTTTTGACCGTTTATCAAGCCGGTATATTACTGATAAAGAGATAAAAAAAACATCGGTCTCGATAACAAACAACAAAATAATTCATTAAATCAAAATTAAAATTTGAATGTCTCATTCATTACAAATTTAAAAAATTACTACATTATTAAATAAAAAACGGTTCCGTCCCCCCCGTCCCAATTAAAATAATAGAAAGGGGTGCGTTCAAAATATTAAAAAATCGAAGAGGAGCTCCGTGCCCCTGAGCCCCCCCCCCCCCAAATTCGAGCACTGGATAGCATGGTAGATAGCATATTGGAATTACCGGCCGGTTTACTGTTGCTCGCGGACCAAGAGAAGTGTATGGTTTGATGTTGAAAGTTTACAGGTGAAAAATATTGTTCGGGTTTTTTTGTTTTGTTTTTTTTTTATTTTCATTGTAACGACGTGAAACCAAATAGATAACGACGGTTATATACCGTGATACGCGCAATAGTTGTCGACTGTCGAGTCGACGATCACGGCAAACACTTTGCACTTGAAGACTTAAATGCACTCGCGGCTCAACGACGAGGAACGGAGTAGAAAACCTCGAGGAGTGCGCCCGGAAACGCACACCCGTCGCTGACGGGGAAAAAATGTTTTGCGAACCGTCAAGTGGGTGATGATTGATGAACATGACATGGTTGTCACGGTGGATCTTTGTCTTCGGCCGATATTCCCCTTCTCGGGTGAACCGTAGCGTAATATTCTGTCTACGACCGAACTGGTAGATCTTTGAACGCATTGTCGATACGATTATGAGTTTTGAACAATTTTCGGTTTGACCTATTATTAAGCCGCGTCCAGACCAAGAAACATTTGTCGTCGACATGACGTGTTGCCGACAATGTCGGTGACAAAAACCAGAAATGTTTCTGAAAATGTTTGAAAACATTTTCACAGAAAATTTATCGACACGTCCTGACCGGTCAAATTTTGTCTATAGCGTTTTGATAAATACGTTTATTAATACGTTATATTAATCGGTTATTCGTTCAGTTTAGCTTCACATTTTTCAAACTTTCAGTTTACATGTAGTGCATATTTTCACCCGTAAATTTCTTTTGAACGGATTTTTAAGTTTTTTCTTTTTAAATCCAATCATGGAGCGGTCAAAAGAAAGCATTATTTGTCGTTTGATTGATTTATATCACGAAAAAAAAAATTCTATGGGACCAAACTCAACCCGACTTAAAAAAAAAAAAAAATTTAAAAGTACTTAAAGTGACGACATTTTTAAAGTTGATTTATTGAAAATGCCGTTTACAGGGATTTTCACCATTTTTTGCTCCATTTCAGTTTGTTTTTCTCTCGCCTGGAAAAACTGCTGAGATGAGAACTTAATAATCTCTCAAAGTTCCATCTACATGAAATTTCCAATCTATGGAGTTGCTGGATAAAACTTTTACATACATTAAAGTTGAGCAAAAAGTGTCTCCAGATAGAAAAAAATTGAAAAATATAATAAAAATAAATATTATTGTAAAAACTATTTCACTCGGAATCAGAAATTTGATTTACTGATTTAGAATACCAAAATCCACAATGTGAAACGGAAGTATTCGGATTTTGATACCCAAAAATCCGAAATCCGAAATTTGGATTCGAAAATCTGAAATCCGGATTTTATAACATAAAATCCAAAATCCGGAATCCGGATTTTTCGGATTTTTGGAAAATACGGATTTACTCGTATATTACAGCACTAGTCGTTATGGGGTGGTGGGCTGTGGCCCCCTCCGGATGCGAACGTGTGTAGTAACGCGCGCGGCTTGTGTGGACGCGTTGTTCTTACTATTATTATTATTGTTGCAAATACGAGACTTAACAACGGATATAATGCATACACGTCTTGTACACGTACATATAGTTGGCGAAATGAAAGCTACACACTCGGGAGCGCAGTGTTTGGGTGGTCATTCGCTCTCGAAGGCGCTCGCTCACAACGACGTGTGTGCGCGCGCGCGCGCGTGTGTGTGCGCGTACCCACAGTGCTCCGAGGCGACACGGTGAAAATATTCATATACATTACATGTTGCATTATTATTAGATAACCGCACTGGACATATAATAACGCTCTGGTACGCGCGCGCCCGTGTGAGCACGTTACGTTTTATCGTCGTGGCGTTATTGCACACCGTAACATTATTGTCGTAACTTGTAAGATCTCGGGGGAAAAAAAAAAATCAATTACAATAAATAAATATATTGTACACAGCGGCGACCGTCTTGAAAATAGTGATTTTCTATACGTACGTGCGCGAAACACGTGTTGCACCCGCACGAGACGCGTTCGATTGCACAACGTTGAAAATAATGTAATAATCAGGGCTCGGGACTTCAAGCATTTTCTTATTTTATTTATTTTTTCGTCTTAAAATCTAGCAGAGTGCTATGAAAATTCATGAAATTTAACCACGATTTTAAATTTTAAATGTGAAGGGGTGCTTATTTTTGATTATTTCATTGGTTTTAGAAAAAAAAAATGCTTTTAACCAGTTTTTCTGCTTTTCTTGCATATTTTCTAATTAATGATGAAATGACGACGTGGGTTGACGAAAATTTACGTTTTTTCAATGCGTACTTGTATTACAACTCTAACTAGAAATATTTGTTTACCTTTTTTACTCTATTTCCTCGTAGTTCATATACCAAACTTGTATTTTTGTTTGTTTTCGTTATCATCTATTTGCCGTGTAGATCGTAGCTGGCTATAATTTCAACGTAACGCATTGGCGTGAACATTCCCAAAATTTTTGTGGTTTCAATAATCATATTATGGTTTATATTCTCATAATTGTTTGATATATTAAATATTAAAATGAATGTGACTTTAAAAAAATCATTCTGTGTTCGTGGTTCAAAAAGTCTAAAAATATATCAAAAGGGCATAAATACCTATTTTTCGATACAAATTATTGGAAGATTTTGAGGCGACGGATTATATATACGATTATGTATCGTATTTTTTTAAAGGGGGTAAACATTTTTAATTTTGCTTATTTTTGCTTATTTCAATGTTTTTAAGTGCTTATTTACGTGTTTATAATGAAGTATTTAAGTGCATTTTAATCACTTATTTTGATGATTTTAAGTGCTTTAAGTTCTCGAGGGAAGAGCGAGAATGGCGCGGATTTTCCGTTGTTGCTGATTTCAGTTGGTTCTAAATCTGCAGGATTCATCTCGTCTAAAACAGTGATCATGAATCGTTAATTAGCAAGCGTAAGATAAAAAAAAAATCGAAAACTTGTCCCTTGGTACGTAATGCAAAGCACTGGAGTTTTCCGAAAATGCGTGTTGCTCGATCAAGTTTTTATACCGGGTGATACCAGCGCATTCGGTTCTCTTTGTCGTGGTTTTACGAAGTGATTAAAATTACCCACGCGTGTTGCATAAGTTCCGAGTACACGACGGTAAAAGTGAATCACTAAATACAGAAAGGAGAACGCGTCTAAGTTTCAAAAATTGTTCAGTAAGGACGAAAAGCTTAATTTATCAGGAAAAAATAATCGAATTAAAAACTTGATGTCATTAAATAAAATAGTATAAAACATGATGTATATAATATATATATATAATATCAACTCGCTCGTAAAAACCTTTATACGAAATTATTTATCACGTAAAATTGTCATAACAAACTGTTTACAGTAGGTGAACCGTGGTCGACGTTCGAAAAATTATCTCGAGAATTTTTTTTCTCAAATAAATTCCCACTACAAAAAATAAAACCGACAATATTATCGAACAAGCGTCGTGTAATCTGTACTTTGGAATTTCTAACTGGATGTTTGACATAGCTCTTTACGTTCACCGGTGAATAAAACACTATTGCACACAAGAAATGAATGTCGACCATCGCGGACTAACGTATTCAAATCAGAATTTTTTTTTTTAAATAAATAAATAATTTAGATAAAAGTACATTAGTTATTTAATTTACCCCGTCAAGCAAAGCTCGTGGCTAGGTAAATGATTTGTTAGTAACAAATCAAATCTATAAGATACATAAAGTTTACAATATTTATAAAAACTTATTTCCTAATAAGCATACAAATACAGTTAAAGATTAAGTAACAACCAGTTTACAATAGTTTTTTTTCTTCGATTCATAATCATTTTTATATAGATTATTTATACGTAATATTGTTTTTCAAATCAAGCGGCATAGCATTAAAATTTATTGAACCTAAATAATCTACGACATTTTTACCTACATTTTTTTTTGCGTAACTAACGTACAAATCATAAGCCCTGTGTTCCCGTTTATTGACGTTTTTAGTATTGATTTTACCCGCTTTAAATAAAATAAATAAAATACTCTAATAGGATACTAAATAAGATACTATGTGTTATTTGTCAAAAAGTAGCGAATTTCATACGGCCGACTACACGTACGTCGTTTATTGATATTAAATAGTCGTTGGATCTATCCGTTTCCGGGTTTTTTTTTTTTTTTTTTATTAAAAACTGCGTTGGAGATAACGTCATGTTGAATGTTGATGTATGCGTTTATAATTATTCACGATTTGATTTAAAACCTAGACGTGTGTGTGTGTGTGTGTGTGTGTGTGTGTGTGTGTGTGTGTGTGTGTGTGTGTGTGTGTGTGTGTGTGTGTGTGTGTGTGTGTGTGTGTGTGTGTGTGTGTGTGTGTGTGTGTGTGTGTGTGTGTGTGTGTGTGTGTGTGTGTGTGTGTGTGTGTTATTGTCGCGTACATAACTACCTACTCGGAATCACGACGCTAACCGCTCATTTATACTAAACCACGTAATCGCAACCGCGTAAAAAACCGCGATTCCAATACGGTTATATGGTTTATACTTTGACTCTACACACGGCTCGGGCTGTTTTCGTACGTCATTAGGAGGAACCTACACACGTTTATCTTACATCTACATCTACATCTATTACGTCTTGCGTTCCGTATAATATATTAGATTGTTTTCATTTTCAATCAAGTCGTATGATAAACGGAGTGTAAACGATGTTCGTTTGACAAGTGTAGTGCGAGATTTATTTTAGGTATACGATTTTTTTCGCCATTTTCTTTTTTCCAAACGGCCGTTGCACTATGCGATTTAATAAAACTCGATTTTCGTCTGCGTGATTTTAAAATTTTCTTTTAGATTTTTTTAACGGTAAACAAAATTAAAAATCAACAAAATTGAATAATAAAAAAAAAAAGAGTAACACAACGCGTGAAATCTGTGCATTAGTAATCTGTGAAAATGCACGGATTTCTAATACACTAATGCACGACTAGCATACGACTGACTAGCCGACGGACACTGTCGCGGCAGGCCGCTTGTCCGGAAACTGTCGACACAGCGGTTATTTACCATACGGTGTCCGTTCACATATGTATATTACACAGAGTCATATTGTGATATAATCAGTAGTGGTCCCAATGGGTATATACTACATATTATACGGCGTACACTCTCAGGCTTTTGATAAAAAATGCTCGGCTATACTACGTATACTCTCTAACAATGTCTTGAAAAAAGAAAAAAAATACTTTTTTTTTGTTTTTTTCATTTTTGTTTATTTTTCACTTAACAGTTCTAAACTGTTGTAGTATAATATATTATAAAAGATACTGTTTGATATTAAATATAGAAGCTCGTATGACAAATAAAATTATAGTGGTTATTTACCGATCTGTCGGCGACAGTGACGTCATTTCAGTTTTTGTTAGAGTGGAACAAACTTTTTGATAGGTCTACATCATTGGTGCCCAACCCGCGGCCCGCGGGCCACATGTGGCCCAAGAAGGTATTCTGTGTGGCCCCTTTACGAATTTTCTAAAATAAAAAAAAATTTTAAAAAAAGTAAAATAATTACAAAATATTTTTTTTTATTAATTTATGGATTTTTTAAAATAAATATTGCAAAAAATACAATATTAATGATACTGATGAAACTAAAAACTATATAAAAATGTTTAACACTTAATTTTAATTGAGCTTGTATTTCTTTAACTAAAAATGAATAACCTGGTTGAAATTTAAATGTTCATATCCTCAAAGTTGATTAATCTAATGTGTACCTGCGAAGTGTACTTCAATCTATAATCTCTTCAACAGGCAATATAATGTATGAAAACAAGTCTAATACGTAAAATTATTTTTGTACTTTTTTACTTAGCTTGAAGATAATTGTTTACCAAAGTGGCCCGCCGAAGAAAAAAGGTTGGGCATCACCGGTCTACATGAATTAAAAAAAAAAAAATTGACCACTTCGCTTGCTAATTAAATTGTGTTAGGATTTTCATCGTGTTCAACGACCATCTAATACTATTTACGTACAAATAGCGTTGATTTTTCGCCAAAAAGCTAAGTAAAAATATTACATAATATTACCCATCTCTAGGTAGACGTTATTGCAATACCCGTATCATTTTTTTCCAAGAGATACCAAAACTTTGTCCGATCTTTAAAAATAAACGTCAAGTTAGCCTCAGGGCTAATATGGTTTATGCACTTAGATTTTTAAGAATCTAAGAATCCTCTTATTAGCTAATATCTTTATTTCGGCTTCGTTCGTCATATTACACTCTCATAAAAAATGATGAGAACATCACTGGATATAATACAATATAATGTATGCATACTTAAACAAATACATGATTGACCAGGGGTTCATAACATCTTTTACTATAATCCGTACGTGACAGTAGCACAGGGACGCCCGAAGCAATGTAGCTCAGGAGGGGCAAAAAATTGCAAGTACCTAAATACTTATGGGAGGATTTACCGCTACACTTTCATCTACTCATACTTAGTAATAGTAACGTTTAAAAATCAAAACTAATTTAAGTAAATATAAAATTACACTATTATTTCTAATATTTCTAAGAAAAAACATGATAAAATTTAAACAAAAAACAACTTTATTTGATTTGAATTTACATATTACATCATTACATGTTACATATTACATCATATTTATACATCATAATATTGCATTTTATTCAAAAAGTAATGACAATCTCCTTTTATTAGAAGCAAATAAATTAATTGAATTATCAATTTGTTGATTAAAAAAACCCATGATAGCTGAACACATTACCCAGAATACAATAAATGTAATAATAATAATGTCTGTCAAATGGTTTCTATTTCCGTCGACGACAAGCTGCTTATATATGACTTGTTAGATACAAGGATTGTCGCATAGTCGCTAAATACCTAAGACCAGCTTTATGTAAAAAAACTTCTAATTTTGTAACTGACACAAAAAATCTCAGTGGGGGCAATGGCCCCTACTGGCCCCCCCTTCCGGGCGTCCCTGCAGTAGCGTCATTTCGGTTTTTTCTTCAGGGAGGCCAACGTTTTGATCGGTCCGTATAATGGAAAAAAAACCATTCGCTTATTAATTTACGTCGACATTTGCATCGTATAACATATTTTATACCATTAGGCACAGACAGCTCACGTTTTTCGCGAAAAATTCGTGGACATCTTTGTTCGGTCTGTGAAAATAGAATCCAAGTCGGTCTGGGACATGGTTTTTTTTTCGCACCAAGGTCCAATCTTCCCTAATCGATCAAAGTACCCTTATTGGTCGACTCTCGTGGAAAATTATTCGTGTTCAATAAATTATTATCATACGGATTTCGTATTAAGTGTTGTTTTCGTTTGTCCTCGCAGGTTGACCGACTACAACGTGGCCGACTACAACGGCGTGATGTACATATCCACGTACTCGACTGGTTCCGGTGGCGGCGGCGTCGGCGGCGGCGACTGTGGCCAAGTAGTGACGGACGGAGGCGTGCACCACCACCTGCAGCAGCAGCAGCAGCAGCAACAGCAGCAGCACCTTCACCTACATCAGCACCAACAACAACAACAACAACAACAACAACAACAACAACAACTCCACCTCCACCACCACCACCACCTTCAACAACAACAGCTTCACCAACAACTGCAACTGCACCAGCAGCAGCAGCAGCAGCAGCAGCAGCAACAGCAACAGATTTCGCCGCCGGCCAGTCCGCCGGAAGACAGCGAAGTGGGCGGCGGCGGCGGCGGAGGTGGCGGAGGGGGAGGCGGGACCGCGACGGCGATGGCCGAGTCGACGCTCCTGGCGCACCGGCTCATGTCCGGGCCCGCGTGCAAGACGACCGCCGCGGCGGCCACGTACCCGATGGCCATGATGATGATGACTCCGCCGTCGTCGCCGCCGGAGGAGGAGGCGGCCAAGGCGGCGGTGGCCGCGGCCGTGGCGGCCGCGACGGCCAAAGCTCCGGCCACGGCGGCGGCGGTCACGTCTCCGGCCGCGGCCGCGTCCACGGCGTCGACCGCGGTCGGCACCGGTCGGAGACGGTCGGCCGGGGCCGGCGAGCGGCGGGCGCAGCGCGCGAAAAAGACGTCGGCCAGCCACTCGTGCGGGCACCCGGGCTGCGGCAAGACGTACACCAAGAGCTCGCACCTCAAGGCGCACCTGCGCACGCACACGGGCGAGAAGCCGTACAAGTGCTACTGGGACGGGTGCGGCTGGAAGTTCGCGCGGTCCGACGAGCTGACGCGGCACTTTCGCAAGCACACGGGCGACCGGCCGTTCAAGTGCCGGCTGTGCGAGCGCGCGTTCTCGCGTTCCGACCACCTGTCGTTGCACATGAAACGGCACAACGTGTGAGCGGACGGGCGGGGGAGAAAAATACGAAAAAAAACGAAAAACGCGTAAAAAAACAAAAACCAACGTAAAAGACTCGTCCACGAAATCCGACCACGAACCACGCGTATTTTTTTAAGGACAATTATTATTATTATTATTATTAGTTATTAATAAAGTATGTTAATGCCAATGTTGAAACAACCATTATTTTTCTATTTTTTTTTTTTAATGTTTTTTTTTTTTTTGGATTTTCCAATACCGCCAGCGCACGCGCACCACCGTGTTCTGTACCAGATTAGAATGTAGAATGTATAATCGTATGATCGTAACGTACGTATTTTACCAGTGTACGTAACGCACGTTTTTTTTTTTTTTTTTTTGAACGTTATCGTATACATACTTACGAGTTACGACGGTTATAATTATTGTGTTCTGTATTTGATTTTTGGATTTTTTTTTTTTTTGTTTTTATTTACCTTATTTTCATTTCCCCGTCGTTTTTCGCTCGTAATAGTTCTATTATTAAACTTAGGACCGGCAGTGTCGTCGTCAGGGCCGGATTTAGAGGACTGGAGGCCTCGGGGCATCAAAGGAGTGGGGGCCCCCTGTTTTTTAATAATAATTTTTTTCAAAGTTTAAATAATTTTTCTTTTATTAGTATTTAACAAACATATATATAATTATAATCGGAAACGAGAAATTAAATTTCAGTGTTAAAAAACGGAACCTTTCTAGCTTTTTTTCGCCGAAAAGTCGTTGATAAGTTCGCTGAAATCCAGTTACAGAAATAAATCGCTTCCGATGCTCAGGAGAGAAAGTTTTGATGGACGGTTTTGTCCCATCGTGGTTCGAAGCCAATTTTTATAATCTTCATTTTTGAAAATGAGCGTTCGGATTGACTGATAAACAAACATGCTGGTGACATCGAATTTCACGGAATTACCCATCGGCACTCAGTGTTAAATTTATTTTTATCCTATTGGCCACTTTCGACAGGACGGCGCGGCGGGGTGACAGTGCATTTGTAATTTGAATGATTCTTTTTCCATAGTCACTATTGTGGAGGCCCCTCTTTTGTGGAGGCCCCTGGGCTGTCGCCCCGATTGCCCTCCCCTAAATCCGGCCCTGGTCGTCGTTATCTACGGTGTTGATGTCGTCGTCGTTAATTGATATCAACGCGTTTCGTATTTGTGTGACTCAGGTGTGTCCGACCCACGGTAGATTTTAACGTGGCCCTTACTTCAATTTTTTTTCCTTGTAATTACAAACAAAATTTAATAGCCCGTAAAAAGTTTTCTACTCGCATGATGTGGCCCAATCTCCACAAAAGTTTGCACATCCCGGGTTTAACTCGTGTGAGCGGCGTTTCGTCCGCGGTCGAGGTGTTTTGACGTAATAAAAACATGTTTGTACGTGTGAGCCGTAACGTCTCTCTCTCTCTCTCTCTGTGGCGCACACGTGTCGCCACCTCCGCGGCACCGGTGTCGAGCGTACGGTGCGGTGCGTGTTCGGGTCACGCGTTCCCGTCGTCTTTGGTCGGCGAGGCGAGAACCCGCGGAAACGCTGCGGAATCGTTCGCCGTGTGTTTTTCCCTCTTCGCCGAGTCGTTTTCACGAAATATTTCCGAAAATTCCGCCCCCTGCGTTCGTCCCGCGTGACATTCGGTAGCGCGATGAGCCGATCGTGTCGGTTAGAGAAGATAACTACTCGAACCGAATACGTTAGAAAATCAAGCGATGGAACGTTTTTTTTTTTTTTTTTTTTTTTATTATTGTTTCGATAAAAAATACTTTTCAAACGTGAGATCTTTTCGAAATCAAAACGAAATATACTGCGCAACGATTGGTCCGTCAAATCAAAAACTATCGGCGCCGCAAACGACGTGTACCTACGCGTACGACGAGCGAAATTTTCAGATGGAAAATCTTAAAATGGAGGAATCGAGCTTGCCTCCTTTGCCGTTCCTAGAAAATACTACAATCAACGTTCTCGCGGCTTTGAGCGAGTTCAAATTATTATGTTTTTTCGCGTTTTCACGTTAACCCGATCGCCGTCGCTTTTTCCTCGACCGCGTACAAAATGTCCGCCTAACAACTGTAAGAAATTTCACTCGTTTTCTCCCGTTCGGGCGCATCGCTTAATATGGACGGAAACCAAATCGCAACGATTACATCCGATCGCGCCAACGTTTGAAGGTACCTATGAAATTGTATTTTAAATTAATATGATTTTTTTTTTTTGCAGAGCTAAAAATAAATTAACGATTCATCGAGAATCGAACACAAGAAACATTAATTGCATTATGCCGAATAAAATTCTCAGTGTTTTTATTTTGCTTTCTCCGTGGATTTCAAATAATTTTGTTCGTCGCTTTTTCTATTGAAACGGCCGCAGGCGCTTCAGCGATTTTTCTCTCGTGTTTTACTGAAATCGTTTCCGTTTCCGCTATCATTTGAATCGTTTTTTTTTAATTTTCCAAAATATTTGTTTGAAAAAAAATCCTTTTCAAAATCTTTTTCAATCGAAATTTTTTTCGAACATTCCGATCAGTTTCATTTCGCGTTTTGTAATCGTCATTTCAATCTCATTATATCGCGCATATCGTTCGGAAACAGTTTATTTTTTTTTTATTTCTCAGCTTTTCACCACATCGAATCGTTATGCGCGTATCAGGCCGGTTTTTTGTAGAGTATATACCAGTGATGTCCAACCTTTTTTTCTTCGGAGAGCCACTTTGGCGAGCGATTCTTTCGAGCGGGCCACCGATTAAAAAATCGAAATTTGAATTGTGTTCTCGTCGTTCTGATAATTCTTTGTAAATATTGATCTATGATAAATCATAACTGTCTACGTGTTATAACATTTTAAGTACTTTTTACGTATATAAATATAAATACATAATTATATTTAGGAGAAATACTAATTTCGCACGAAAGCGTTACCAAAATATTGTAAATTATTATTATTATTATTATTATTATCATTATCATTATAGTTATTATTAATATTATTTGATGTGTGTAAATTGACTAGTCTGTTTAAATTGGTTTTGCAATGATTCTTCGTCCGGTAAGTTCGACGGAAATCACATTACGTATTTCGCGTTCGATAATTTTTTAAGCCTTACATAGTCGCTTACGGATACGTCGAAAAAGCGTGCGCGTACACGCGTACGGCGTGTGGGAATTTACTCGAGCGCCCAGACGAGTCGGCAGAACGCGGAACGGTAAAAAAATACTTTTTCACCCAAAGAGCCTAACCGTATACCAAACCTGTGCACCCTAGACTCCGGAAACGGAATTTTTTTCTTTTTCGATTTACATTGCTTTTGAACCCGATCATTATTATTGTCGGTCCGTTGTTTTCGTACGACGCTTAAACGCGATCGCTCGAACGCGATCGATCCCGTAATGCAGCGTTTCTCTACCTTTTTTTCATTCGCGTACCCCCCGACCTCTCACCACTATTTTACGGACCCCCCAAACGTCAACTTATTTCTATTTTTTCACGTAAGATAACAACGATTTAACAAAAATCAAATTAAAAAATTAAATCCAAAAAAATTTTGAAATTTCAATTTATTTTAATCGGCATGTACCATACAATTTATATATATATATATATATATATATATATTAAGATATTAAGTTAAAAATTTAGTTTTAATTCGATCCTTGGGCTTGTTGGCTAACACTTAATTTTTTGAAATCCGGCTCCACAGTTGATATATATTTTCATATTACACTCTTATTATACTTACACACACTTATATCATAATATATTAGGAAAAACCGATTTACAATATTTCACACATCGCAAAAACAAATATATCAAATACAACAAATTTTACTTTTTCCGCCATTACTCCTTTTTTTTTCGCGGACCCCCGGTTGAGAAACGCTGCCGTAATGAAATGCGTTCGAGTGTCGTAATACGATTGGAACGTTGAACATCCCTATTTTTTATCATTATTATTATTTTTTTTTTTTACGAGTAACAGTATCGATCGTCTCGGTGGGCTCGATTCCGACCGTACTCGCCTTACCGTGTTAGGTACGCACACGCTGTATTCGACAGACGGACGTCTTCCGCCGCGCGTGTGACGGCGGCACAACCACAGCGGTGAGAAAAGTGAAAATCAACGAGCCATAATAAAAAATCAAACGCGAACGATACCGATAATCAAACTGTAGTTAGTTTAAAGTTGATAATAATCAAAATACGTAGTTCCGCGACGAAAAATACAATTTTCCCGCGCATCGTCGCACGCAAAAAAAAAAAACGGACGACTTTTATTCAATTGTTTCTCATCGACTCGTAGCCAGTTATCGTACCGACTAGTGTTGTCTAACTACCTATATAATATTGTACACTTATTATTGCGTTTGTAATAATCGAAATCGTTTTTTACCCAAACATGATTATAATATTATAATACTATCTGTAATAAATAAAACGTAAAACGTGATTTTTTTTTTTCGTTATATTTTTGTTTTCTACATGTATAGTTCTTAGATGTATTAGAATACAAACTTATAGCAAGTGATTAGTTTTTTAAGTGTTTTAACTTAGTCGTTACGATTTACATAAATATATATATATGCATATAAATAAATAATTTAAAAAAAATATATTTTCTTTTCGATGTTACATTATATAATACCATAATTATTATTATATTAATTTACTAAACCATTGTAAAAATCGCGATTGTTTTTTCAAATATTGTACGTCAACTTATCACGTAACAATAATATAGTACATACCTACGTGTTTCTTATTCCATCGGTTATTGAAATAATGATTAGTTGTGATGTGAATTTTTTGTCGTTCTGTATTGTAGATTTAGAGTGACGTCGTAGTCGAACGTTAATGTTATTATAATTAATTCGCGAATATGACGGAAACTTGTCATTGAAAAAAAAAAAAAGTGTTTGCCATTTAATTATATATACTAAGATAATTATTATATGATTATTATTATTATTATTATTACATTACATTAAACTCTTACCGTTATGAAAATGTTTATTTTTTATTTGTCTACTTAGTAATCCGATAGGTGTAAGCGCGCGCGCATGTGTGTGTGTTTGTGTATGTGTGTGTGGGTGTGTGTAAAGTTTCCGAGACTCTTCCATGAAAAAAGCCATGAAAGGTCACCGTCACTTGGATGTGTACTAACTGTGCGTGGGCGCACGCGTGCAGAGTCACCCGACGCCTTCTACCCCACTTTTTGGGGGTGGTGTTCCACACTAATGGCCACACGACATACTTTGTGGTCATATTCGTGTGCGTGCGCGCACGTGTGTGTGTGTGTGTCGTTAAGAGCTTGTACTATATATAAATCATGAATAACGTACAAGTTTATTCACAGAGACGATACACCGTCAATATGTCTGGTAGTAAATTAAACCTCGTCCGATTTTCCTTTTATTTATTGGTAATATCGACGGGCGACATCCATGTACATATAAAAAAAAAAAGCTGGTAAGTTAGATGATGGTGGTACAAGTTCGTCCTTTGTCCCTTCGGTCATCGGACAAGATATTGGTGATGAATGTATTAAGTTTTAAAGAAATGATGACTCATTTTTTTAGTATAAAACGATTCTGAGCAAAGCTTCAGTGTAATATAATATATTATTATTTAAATACTGTTTACGTATTTTACGGTTATTTGTATAATTTTTGGTGAGTTTTTTTGTAATTAAACCCTCATAAAATATTCAATTAGATATAACTCATTTAAACTTCAATTGTTATAACAATTATAACTCATTAGAAATAAACTTAAAAGAAATCAGACAATATCGAAAAAAATCGTATAATAATTTATTAAAGTGTGTATAAAAGAAAATCCTGACTAACGATTTTTGAACTTTTGTTAGGATAATTAGGTAGGTATATGAGTAAGGTGTCATATTAAATTTTCAGAACTTTTTGTCAAATATTTAAAATTATATTACATAAAAACTTTCAAACAATTTGGTAAATTAAAAGTTCTATATTTAAGTCAAAAGTGCTATGATTGTTCTGAAAATGTTGTCCAATATAAAAAAGTATGTATTTGATATTGGATATAATTTTCAAGTTTCTAGCTTCAATAATTTTCAATTTATGACTAAATACCTAAAATCTGAACAGTGAAAATCTCGTTTACGGCGGATTTTTACCGATTTTACCGTTTTTACTCAGTTTTTCGATAGTTATTCTTGATTACTGGAAAAACTATGGAGATTTTGGAAAAATGACCTCTTTAAAGTACCATCTCAGTTCAATTTCGAATCTAAAAAGTTGCTGGACGAAACTTTTGGACAAGGATTTCTATACGAAAAAGTGTTTACAGAAAAAAAAAATAAAAAAAAATAAACATCATTGTAAAACCATAAGATCCTTCGCTTCACTCAGAATCTAAAAAGAATTATCACATTGAAATCTCTGCTGTACGATCTCGTATTCGCGTCTAAAAAGTTGACACGGCATACCTGCTTAATACTACGGTACCATATTTTTTGTAAAAGACTGTTTTTTTTTTGTTCTGTTTTGTTTTTGTTTTTTTTTTTTTTAACTCGGGACGTCGATGATCGTGTTAGATCATAATCTGTAATGTGCGTAGGTGTGTTCGCATTCGAAATTGTCGGATGTAAAAAATAATTTATCGTCGTCCCGGGGAAAACGATTACAGTATACGTAGTTTCACGTGTCTCGCGAGTCGCGGACCCACTGATAATATGTAATATTATGTACGAACGTATACGTTCGTAGGTATTGCGGTTGAGAATGCAGTCCGCCGAAAATTTTAAAGAGACGACGACGTTATTCCAGATGAAATGACCGCGATCGATTTCCGACGAAACGACGAAAAAGTAGGTTAATGTCTAAAACGCATACTCGTTTTAAAAACAATGGGCCGAATGAAATCGAGTGATAAATTATTCTGGCAAGTGTATATTTAAAATACGCTCGCGAGGTGTGGCGTTATACAATTCAAAATAAAATGTCTACGTGAACGGTACATATAATTGAATCAATAAGCGTTTTACACGTACGAGCCATAAATAAAGAAGTATGATGTCATAATTTACTTGTATTGCAAATCACAATAATTGAAATATACCGATGTTTGAGTTTTTAAATAAATCGAAATCGATTCAATTTTTTTTTTATTTTTACCCTAGTGCTAGGATTGTGTAAAGTGTACACGTATGTAAATAACCAATTATAGACCCTATCATGGCGCCAATGAATTATTTATGCATGATATACCTATCGTATGCACCTATTCCGGTAGTAATATTTTCAAAATGACAATATTTTTTTTTGTTTTGTTTTTACGAAATCTTTTTGATGACATAAGACAGTACAACAATAATTTTCCTTTTATGGTCATTAATATTATTAATTTTCCAATAATTTACTTTGAATAAATTTGAAAACGTTTTTAAATCGAAATATGAAAATCCAGTTCAGAACGGTTCGGTCTTTATAAATGTACGTATATTACACAGCGAACATACGACGTATCATTAAGTCAGATCGGCGGATATCTAATATTCTAGTTTCTTATATACTACCTCGTGCGATAACGTTATTGCCGTCCCGGACACAGATCGAATATTTCGACCTATTTGATGCAGCGATAACGTTTTGATATCACCGACGATACCTTATATAGATATAGATCACGATTCGAATGTGATTAACATTTATCGAACGCGAAATGTAAATGTCAACAATCGCCGGCGTAAGACCGCGCGACGACCATTTCGGCTACGTTTGCTACGATTTTTTCGGTATAATAATGTCGACACACACGGGCGACCGACAACATTCACCGACTGCCGGTCGTGTACGTCTCGAATACGTCTTAAACGCGCACACACTCACTCGTTTTACGAAACACACACACACACACACACACACACACACACACACACACACACACATGCGTGTAAAAAGGCAATTTACTGCCACGGCGAAAAAAAAAATCGATTTCGTGTATGTTAATAAATTAACCATTACACAATACCGGCGAAGAACCAAAACACGTGATAATCGTTCAGATTTAAAAAAAAAAACCATTTATACGCGTACCGTATAACTTACTTCGCGACGGACGACTGACTACCATCAAGTAGATATCCACTCGATATCTCTATTTTAATTTTTAATTTTTTTATTTTAGATACTCAATATACATTACAAATTAATAAAATATATAATTAAAAAATGTAGTAGAATTAATTTACCCTTTTAAGCAATGCGTGTGATGGGGTAAATTAATTTTTATACAAACAATTTTTTTGGCATTCTACAAAATAATATAGTAACATTTCAAAACTTAAAAATTAAAGTTCGCTAAATAGCCAGTTAACAATATAATTCTTATTTATTATATAATACGATTTTTTTTTTAACTATCGCAAATACTTTGTTTGAGATACAAAGGCATTTTATTTTTATTTATTTATTTTTTTTATTGTTTATCCCGCGGCTACTAAGGCCATTGGGTATTGAGAACAATCAGGTTAACTTATCAGTAATAAAATGAGAAGAGGCAGAAAAAAAAACAAAAAAAAGCAGAAAAACAAAATTAGGAAGAAAATAGAGAAAAGAAAAAAAACAAACAATGATTATATTAGTGTATTGTGATTTAAATTTTGTTGAGTAGATTCGATGATGAGGTGAATTTGATTGTGGCTGTTATTGAGATGGGGTCCGGGTTGAGTGCTGACGATAGTGAATCAGGAAGCATAGACTTTTCTCTGAAATGAGTGAATGCGCGGCATTCTGTGAAGATATGTTTAATGTTTAATATGACTCCGCATGCAGGACATATATCTTCTTTGGCCATTAGATAGCTGTGTGGAATTTTTGTGTGACCGATTCTTAATCTAGTAATGATGGTTTCCAGTTTTCTGGGGAGTTCAAGGGGGAAAGGCCAGTAATATATATTTTGTTTGATTTCATGCAGTTTGGTGAAGTGAGAGGACCACAAATGGAGCCATATAATAGGCATTTTATTAAAATTTGATGGACCTAGAATAATCCAAAAAATGTTTACCAATATTTTTTTATTTTGTTTACCTTACTTAAATCGATAAAACAATACAATTAGAAATAGTGAACGACAATAATTTTTATTACACCGTGAATCAAAAACTCAACATACTACGAATCAGGTGATCGCCGATAAATGAATCGTTAAACATATTTTTAGAATCGAAACATTTCGTGGCACACTTATGAAGGCCTCAAAGCACACCAACGTGCCGCGGCACACTGGTTGGGAAACGCTGATATATTCTATACGGTTTACTCGGGTTGATTAGTTATATTGACAAAAAATTAACGGCAGTTGTAGTAGTGATTACCAATAATCGGCTCTGTTTTACATTCGTTCTCTGGATATCATTTACGATATTGCTAAGTATTTCACAGGCCTTTCTGAAAATCTGAGGGGAAATACTTTTAGTTTTGGTAATAAATCGGGATTTTCTGAACTCGATAACTCAATACCTATACATTATATTATAATTCATAGTTCAGTGGGTTTTAATTGCGTTGTATGTAATACTCGTATCCAACGTAGACGTCTGTGCACCTCGTAGGTACTATATTATAGAGCTCGAATGAGGTCGTGTTGGACAAATATTAATAAAGGACTACTCTAGGCCTGGGCAGAAACCCCTTACAATGATTTGACATGACCTAACCGGTAACCCGCGGGTTCGTATTCAAACAATAATTATAATTTTTAGTACAGTTTATTATAATTGACAAAAATTAATTGTAAATCGTTACATATCAACTTGATATGAAATCTTATAATATTTAAGGTGAACATTACTACTGATACGATGTTATTTGTGTATTGGTAATAAATTAATAAGGAACTATTATCCATTAGATATCTATGGTAATGTTACAGTAATCGTATTGTTCTTTGATAATCATAAATAAGGCCTGCAATAGAATGCCATAATCGATAGAGTATATTAACAATTAACATACTATAGTTATACAATAATAATATAGAGTTGTTATGAAATCTATAGTATAAGTATAAACATAGATCTATGGTTTTAATTTTTAACCATTTTAGCCTAGTTATTGATAATAATTTACAATTATGATTGAAATATAAATAATTTTGGTCTCTTTATCATACAAATAGCTTAATAAATTTAATACGAATATCTTATTCAATACAAATTATTTACGTTACCGTAATCGCATAAATAGATAACAATTAAAGTGTGTTAAAAAAAATGTTGACTCTAAAAGAATGTATTCGCCCTTTTAATCCAGTGAAAATAATTCGAAAAGTCGTTCTACGATTGTGAAAAAAAATAGCGAAGGGGAGTTTCATCCCCTCCCACGGGCCCCCTCGATTTGAACACTGAATATGTATACAAATATAATGTATAGTGTCTCTATGTTAGACCTGACTAAAAGACAAACGTGGACGGTACGTTTTAGAGACAGTCTTCATATATGTAAAACAGTCTGATGAACAGTTTTAATACGTACACGATTAACATGTCCATTTGTCATGGCTACATGACCTCCACTACTCCTCCTCGTTTAAAACATGAATGGCTGCTGATGTAACCGATGTAATCTTTGTTGAAACTTTATTTATTTTTTTCAAGTCCATCTTTTGCAACATTTTTTTGTCTTACGATAATCTGTGGCAAAAAAAAAAAAATATAAACAAAACAAAACAAAAAAACGATGTATATTTATATAACAAAAAGCCAAAATATCATCGTCTTTTATTAATTTATTCATAAATATTCAAACAATAGGTTCGCCCCCCCCCTTGAAAACTGTCTAGAGACGCCCCTAGGCCCTAGTCATCAATCCAAATGCGATTGTCGCTGTGGTGTCCAACGTAAATACGACGAATACGATATTGCGGCGATCGCACTAGTAGTCTAGTGGCATACGCAGCAGCACAGTAAATGGCCGTGTCTTAATATTCCAAGTTTTTAAGAATTTTTTTAAATTTATAATTTAGCGTGAAAATAAGACGTGTTGATAATGATTACAGGGGATGTACCAATATTATTACTTATATTAGTTTATTTAATATTAATTTATTGTATTTTATTATTATGTAAGTAGCTTTTCGAATCGAATTTCTATAATTTTCGATTGTTTTCCTTAAACGTTTATGTTAACATAAGCTGATTGTTCATTTTATGTTATTTATTTTAGCCTCTATGTTTATATCTGAGTATTTAATATAATGTGGTCAGTCCATGATATTGAAATATACAACATGTACTTTTCATTTTTGTTATTTTAGCTACTTCGTCCCATTGCTTGTCAGCAATATTATCCTGTTTTTATAATTTTTGTCCCATTTATTCCATAAAACTTTTATTTTTTGAATTTACGGAATTGAAAATTCCATAGTAAAATAGTTAAAATACGTTTATAAAATATGTATAAATCGCACGACGCAACGACTAGAAACAAATTTATTTTGTTTTTTCAATTCGTACGACTGAAAACGCATACGAAAAATCGGGCGCATCGGTCGTATTTATCGTATCACGTTGGCCACTTCCGTTTTTTTTTTTTTTTTGGTTATTTTATTTATTTTAAGAATCGCATCGGTCGCGTCGTATAGCGACGATCGCTTTCGTCGCGTTTACGTAGAACACGGCGCGGCGTCAGTCGCAGTCCCTTTTTATGGAATTTGTCCGTAAGATCGGACAATTAGGTATAAAAAGATCATTATATAATTTTAATTGTTACATAATTTATTGACTTGTTGTCGTTCGGTTGCCATGGCGACTGTGACGCGGTTAGAAAGTTTTGTAAGAAAAAAATGTTGTGCCCAGTGTGGTGAAAACACATCAGTGATGTTAAAAAGATTATGTATGTATGCGAGAACTTGCTATGCGTTACTCTAATTGCGTCAGAATCGACCGAGTCGTGTTCGTCGTTTGGTGTGGACGTTGCGAAATGTTAGATATTTTTCATCGCGCCACAGTCGAGACGGAAAACACCTATAAATTTTCGGCGTGTAAAACCACTCTGTGCAAAACGGATTTGAAACGCAAAAAAAAAAAAAGATGAAAAATTAAAAAATTATGACACGAGCGCAAACGTCGCGATAGGAAACGTTAGAAACGTTAACGCGTTTAATGTGGAATCTAAAGAATCAAGAAAACGAAATGTTGGACAATTGCTTTTGAAAAAAAAAAACATATATAAAATATATTATATATATACATACATTAGGGGGGTCCTTATTTTTGAACTTCTAAATATTTAACTTTTTACCTTTCCAATTCGTTCAGTACCATAAGAAAGTAATTTATGGTAAATTTAGTCGTGATAACTCACCCCCTTCCCGTGCCATAAGAGGGTTGAAAAATTGCAAAAGAGGGTAATTTTTTTATTATTATTGCTGATTAGTGGTCAGAAATACAAAAAAAATGTCTTTTATAAGAAATTGCTTTAAATTAAATTTCTCAAAAAAAGTTAATATAAAAAAGCATAAGTTCGTTTTACATATTTTGACATAATTCAACATGACGTGTAAGATAACGAAAAAAAAAATAGAATTGAATGTCTAAATATATTATATTATTCAGATCTCCGATACGACCGGGGATGACTCGCCTCGTATATAAATTTGTTGTACCGTTGACCGTGTTTTCGATCGCGATTTATGACTAACTCGCGGGAATAATTCGCAATATTAACCGGAGCGTAAGAGAAATCAGTGTACGATTTATTGGACGCTCGTATACCAAACACATATTATTACATACATGATAAATACATAATATATATATATATATATATATATATTATGTACGAGTTTTGTTTGAATAACACACGGAGGTTGGCAAATTGTTCGTACGTACACGTGTTACAGCACTGGTTTATTTCACTCTCGTGACAATAACATACAGAGCGTACGACGTAAAGCCGGGTACGAGTACACGCTCGAGTAGTAGTTGGAAGTCGTTCAAAACCGCGGAGACGAGAACGGCGAAAAACGATAATACAGTGAAAAGTACAGAGATTCGTTCGCGTGAATTCGTGGGTGGCGAGGAAAAAAAAAACGACACGAGTTGAGGTGCGCACGACACAGACGTGTACGCGTGTAATTCTGTGTAAACGAAACCACCACAACGCACTAAATGTCGTTTTGTCCCCACCCAAAGGGAATTGGGGTATTTAGGGGGGCAAGAAGGGTGATTGCCCTGGGCAGAACTTTTTTGGGGGCAGCAAGTTTAAGTGGAAGCTTTTTTTTTTTTTTGAAACAGATTTATAATGATTTAAGCAGTTGTGAAAAAAAAATAGTGAAAATGTTAGTTAATTTTTTTTTATCGGCAAATCAATGGCAACAAAACGTTCTATTCATATCAACACCGCAACACATGTATTTTGAGAAATCAATCTCCACATTTCATAATAACCACGCGTGTATTGGTTTGTCGTTTGTCATCGGCTTTTCAAAAACAAAACACAGTACAACCACTCTTATGATTTTTCGTTTTTTGATTCCAAAAGTATCATGATCAAATCGTGCATATTTTTTGTCATAATACGATCGGTCAAAATATTATTGGTGTCGAAGATAATTGAAGATTTTTCGAGATCAAAAGCGTGACGAAAAATATTTGTTTAATGAAGTTCGTTTTTTTTCTCTTAAATATTTGTATTATATTAATTTTTTCACTATTTTTTTTTTTGCCTTTGTTGACATTTTATTCACTATTTCATAAACAGATAAATAAATAAAGTAATAAAATTTACAATTTGCTTTGATTATTTTGTAATCACGGGTACTACTGAAAGTACCTATACGGTATAAAACATTCTAGAGCACTCGATAGATTTTTATACTGCATGATACTATTACTTACCAAATCGCATATAAAAAACTATAAAAAACCGGTGGGCAGAAAAGGGCATAAAAAAAAAAACGTGTACCCGAGGCAGAAAAATCCAAAATACGCCGTTGCCAATGGGTACTCGATCTGTTGTCTATAATTTGATAGATTCAATGTCTATCAAATCTATGGTCTCGAATTACGTTTTATTTTATTTATTGGTTTTTTATTTCGACGGTGATAGTGATAATATTCGATTTCACAACGTCACATTGCATTGTGTAGTCAACTCTATTTGAAAACGATAATCGTCGTATATTCATCCATCGATGGACGATCGGCAAGTTTGTAAAATCATAATATATTCAGGCGACGGTGGGTCGAAAGAACTGCTTATCGCCGTTAAGACGTATTACGATCACTATTCTCGTTATTAATTCTTTGCTATTTTCACATAGAACTCGAGACAGTTGAACAACTTACTCTACTGTAACAATATCGAGTGATATAATATATATGCACTTTAACCGTCATTAAAATGCGCAATAAAACCGTACACGTCGCGTATTATAAATAACCGCGAGAAAAATGTTACCCGCTGTATTAGTTGGGATTTAGACGTGAATCACGAGTGTAAAAGAAACATTTTACACAATTTTTTTTTTCTTTTCCTATTAATTAAAACTTACCGCCTATTTACACGTAAAACCGTTAATAACGGCGTGATATGAGTAAAAACGCATTTTAATTTTTTATACAAACGTCATAAATATAAATACATGTACGTAAATACACGTTTATTGGTCTATAAAAGTGTTTAACAACTCTTTTTTTTTCTTACTACTACTAGACCGATGATAGTCTTTAAATCCAAAGCTCGTTCGACCGGAATTTATTCGAGTTACGATCCGATTGTCCATAAAAATATCTTGTACTACTGCAACGCGTCTGCACAATAGTTCTAGGACATACCTATCGGCCAATGCATATTTAGCGAACCGATTTATCGGCGGATAACGAGTTTATTTACGAGTATTGTAAAAATAGGTAATATAGTTTTTATACTCTTATTTATAAATTATGCTTTTACTCAATGCACGAGAACCTTCTGAACGTAAATCCCCTTTCCCGCCGAAAATCAATCTACCGCCGACTGTGATTGTACGCGCAAACTCTACAGAGTACGGCCCACAGACAAGGCCATTATTTAATCTTTAAATATTTCACTGATAATTCTAAATTACAATTTAGTTCCTAGTTTAATATGATGTGGATCATTATTTAATATTGTTATTTAATATAAGGGGGTATGTACATAATTTATTTAACCAAGTCTTGGCACAGATAAGGAGAAAAAACCGTTATTGTAAATACTAAATTGAAATCAATTTTTTTTACAGTGGGATATAAAAAAACAGAATTTATGGTAATGGATTTTTTTTTCATTGCCCCCCCCCCCCGAAAAATTTTCTGCGGGTGGCCTTGTCCACAGAAATGCCAAAAGTCATACACTTACACGTATTATTTACGTGAGATACATCCCGGTTCGTGAAAAAAATACAAGTGACTCGGTTTCTCTGCGTCGTAGTTCATAACGTCGCCAAATACGATTTATATACTTTACCTGAGATGAGTGTCATAAACAATTTAGCGGGTCGAAAGCAATAAACAAATAAAGGTCTAAAAGTACTAATGATTGATACTTGTTTTGATTTATTTATCAGCTCGTTACATTTGTAATGGCGTTTTTCATTCATTCTAAATTTAAAATAATAGTTTATTCATTATTAAATTATATAAATATTATTAACCAACGGTCTACAAGCCACATGATTCATAAATATAAAATTTACATGGACTCGTCATAAACAAACGTTTTATAAAAATATTTTCAAGTGATTTAAATTTTTTTTAAATAAGGGTTTCGAATTTTTTTAAAGATAATGCGAGGTGCGTTTCCCTGGCACCACCATTTTTGAATTTTTCAAAAAAAATTGTTTCATTAATTTTACCATAATTTTTACCAATTCGTACCACAACTTTTAGAATTTGTACCTGCAAATTTCCCCGGGAAAATCGATTTCCACGTAGTGGTGCCAGGCAAACGTTTCCCCAGTACCAATTTTCCCTCCAAATGAACTTTTTTGAATTTTTTTTTACCAT
Organism: Therioaphis trifolii; assembly: GCA_027580255.1. Lineage (NCBI taxonomy): Eukaryota > Metazoa > Arthropoda > Insecta > Hemiptera > Aphididae > Therioaphis > Therioaphis trifolii. Next base: position 49,343,177 of record CM050405.1, read on the forward strand.
TAATTGTACCATAATTTGTACCAATTTGTACCACAACTTTTGAAATTTGTACCAGAAATTTCCCCGGAAAAATCGATTTCCACGTAGTGGTGCCAGGGAAACGTTTCCCCAGCACCACTTTTCCCTCCAAATGAACTTTTCTGAATTTTTTTTATTATACATAAATATATATATATATAATAATACTGTATTATGAAGCATATTAAATTGTGTAAATTAAAAACTCAATATCACTTTTATTCGATGTTTTTACATTTATTACTTTTTTTTTTGTATCATCATAATGTTCCCATACATCATTTGTTCTCAGTGCAAACGCTAAGTAATGTCCAATAGACGTTCGAAGGCCACTTCTTTGTCCACCGTGAAAAGCAATAGCACCTCTTAACATATATGTTTTGGTATCAACTATTAAATTTTTGGTTAAGTTTTGAAGCTGACAATAGTTAGGTTTAAGAAAATTTTGTGGAATTTCATCTAATTGGAAGTCGTTTAATTAAAAGAATTTTTCCCGTGGAAATTTTCAGGTACAAATTCTAAAAGTTGTGGTACGAATTGGTACAAACTATGGTACAATTAATGAAACAATTTCTTTTGAAAAACTCAAAAATGGTGGTGCCAGGGAAACGCACCTGATAATGCGGGCCAGATAAAAACGGTACACGGATCGGCCCGTCGCTCATACTATAAAATACCACATCGATTGCCGTGCACCGTACGTACAAATAACATTCGCACGCGAATCGTGAGCGTCGTCCCGTGATCGGAGACTCGAGCTGGGTTCGTGAGGGGCCGTGGTCAGGCTCGTAGATTAAATATTCCCGTCTTGTGTCGATCGAGTCGTCCGTATTTGAATTATTTAAATTGACTGACGCGACGTCCCGGTCGCAACTCGCACTCGTACGACGGATGGCCGTCCATGGCGGACGTATTCCGGTGTAACCGGGATTATTTACCCCCGTGAAATTTTACCCCCCCGGTAAATTTTCACTAGTGAAATTTTACCCCCGGTAAATATCCGCTATTGATTTTTTACCCCCGGTTAATATCCACTAGTGATTTTTTACCGGGGGTAAAAATTCACTAGTGGAATTTTACCCAAGTGTATTTATAAACCCCGGTAAAATTTCACTAGCGAATACTTACCGGGAGGTATAATTTCACTAGCGAATATTTACCGGGAGGTAAAATTTCAGTAGTGAAAATTTACCGGAGGGGGTAAAATGTCACGCGGTAAATAATCCCGGCCACACCGGAACGCGAAAAGGCCGAGGGTGAGATTCCTCGTTCGCCGCTGTTTTCCGCCCGCCGTCGTCAGAGACGTATTCTCCAAGGACAACGGTGTCCACAGTGCCGGGTGGTAATACATCACGTGAATTCATATTTATTTTCCAAACAAATCTATTTTGAATTTCTCTAAGTGTGATTTTATCATACGATCATTTAAGTGGTATTTTTACCATGTCGCTTTGGAATTTCGCAAACAAACGTGAACAAATAAGTAAGTCATCTCCGAGGAATCGGTTCGGGATCGAAATGAAAACGATATAATGTAGCGTTTAAAAACAAAAGCGTCCATATAATACAACTAGGGATGGGCCGAACATTAATTTTTTCGAACTCGAACTACCATTTTTTCTCGAACTAAAAAGTAATAAAAAGTACGATATTCGTTCATTCATAAAACACTACATCAAACAGTACGTTTCGTCGTGTGACACTCAGATCTTGTTGCAGGACTATACAGCCACCCCCCCCCCCCCAAGGACGTCCCTGACCCTACTTTCAGGGGGGGCGACTTTTAGACTTGTTATGTTGAGGAATAAAAAATAAACAAAAATAATTTAACTATAATATTTAGGATTAAAAATAAATAAAAATTCTGTTAAATGAAACACAAACTAATTAAAATTATTATTCTATAAAACAAATTCTTTGAATCGTTTGTGTTCTGCAAATCTATCTATTATTTTGCTCGCATCTAGTGTACTACGTGAACTGTGAAGACGTATTCGTGTACTACAATAATATCATTACTATTTCGTGTTTTACAAAAAAAAAAAAAAATTATCGAACGTTCAGTATCAGATAACGTGTATCTAAAAGTATATATCGTCATAAAATCGATACGATACGAGCTGGGTAAATTCCGAGCGCTCCTATCAATTTATTACACACCTCGTATATCACAATCTACGACTTTAAATAATTTCGTAATTTTTTTCTAATGATTATTATAATATAATACAGATAATGTAAAAAAAGTAAAAAAAAAAATTGAAAAGGCCCGGGGGGATCACCCCATCGCCCCCCCCAGAAATACGCCCTTGTCACCCCCGTGTATACCGATATAATTGTTTCGTTTTGACCAAATCACCGGATCACAATGTCGTATCATCATTTGACAGTAATCATGTTCATTTAACAACAACGCGTCGAGTCCAGAGTATAACGTAGGAATGTGTATTTTCAAAGAAAACTACGATTTCCCACATTACGTATATTTTACAGCTTTAAAAACTATGCCCAAGTAGTGATCACTCAATAGAGACTTTGAACAATGTATAACCACCCGAGTGTTTCTAAAGAAAATATACGAATCAAAAGTGTCGTGTAATATAAATCGAAAAACATAATCAAAAAATAAAAATATTCAATCGTTATCGATTTGGTTTGCATTTACGCCATTTTTTTTTTTTTTTTTTTTAATGAGATTTTAACAATAAATTATAATATCTCGACAATTATCTGCATTAATCTTAAATAAATATAAGTTGGTAAAGCTCACAGTCTTAAATTCGGATGCCTGATTGCAGAGTAAAATTTAGAGTATGCATGATAATAATATTGACATTGTCGGTTGAAAGAGCGTCAGTAAGGGACAAATTATTACCAAAATTGGAAAAGAGATTCTTTCGTTGATTTCTTTGGATAGAGAGAGATGGACAATTTAGAAGTAGGTGTTGGAAGTCACAGTATTCTCCGCCACAGTTGGGTAGGGGACAATGCGTACTACTGTTACGCCGTGACGCGATTAAACGACTCTAGCGAAAAAACGATACCTACAGCCTAGGCCGTTAGAAACTCAAATTTTTTGGGGAGGGGGGATTATATTATGTATTTTCACTAAAATAATTAAAATGTAAAAATATTCAACAATAGTTGTTTGACGTGACAACACTCGAATTAAATGATTTTAAAATTGAATGCGGTTGTATTTTACTTTTTAATACAATAACTCATCTACGTATTAATCCCGACTTATTTAACTGTATTTTTAAAATAAATTTTGGTGAGGGGGTAGAAACACAAAAGCCCTTTCTCTAGCTACGGACTTGCATTCAGCATAGTTGTACTGTTCGAACTTAAATACCATCAGGGTACGAAATTATGTGACCGTGTCTATAATGTCCGGTTTCCGAGAATACGGTACAGTAGAATCTCGGTAATCCAACAGATATCAGACCACGCATACTGCCGGATTGACAAAAACGGCGGATTAATAAGGGTTCACATAAAAACGCAAATTTTACTTATTGAATTTTACATTTTTACTGATATTAAATAATGAATAATGTCGTATATAGTAGACAGTCATCAAAATATTACTTAGGTCAGTGAAGTATATGTGCTGAGACAGCGATTAAATTACGATATAACACCGCCGTACAGGCAGGCACGGGAAGTCCCGTTGTCGCTGAGTGAATCGGCGAGGACGTATGTACTCTGGTTGCACGTGAGAAACGTCAATCATAGTACGGGCTATTTTAATCGAATTAGTTAATTATTTTACTTGTGTTTTAAAATATAATAAAAGTGTTTCCGACATAAAAACCCGAGTATTATTTCAAAGTCTTTCTTCGTTCTTACCCTTAATATTGGAACAGTGCTCAGACCCACACACCTTAATACCATAATATCATCCGATACGGGTGATACCACAATAACCTTATTGTACTTTATTTTAACATGTAAATAATACATACGAGTACATGCTGTCTCAGTTAATATTTTGATGGGACAGGTTTAAAAAAAAAAAATTAGTTTGTGTTTGTTTTTTTTATTGGCAAAATCATAAATACAAGACACTTCAATTTCAGGAAACTCACTTTTTATAAAAAAAAAAAATTGTTTTCGCTATTTTTTCTTATATCAAATATTTTAGCACGGCTTACTCCAAATTCATTAGCCGGGTTTTTCTAACTTTTCACCGTTTTCTATTTTATTTAACATGGCTAGTTTCTCGACTAAAGTTAAAGTAGCATGTTTTCGTTTTCGTTGTTGCGAAATTTTAATACGTAATACAACCCAGTACCTAACCGGTACACAATGAACACGCACAACACTTCAAAGTTAACATATTGACGGACACTTATCATTTTTGAGATTTCTAATACCGTCAATAAGAACGCACTTTTTATTACTGCTATAGAAGTAATGAAATTGTTACTGTAATAGCAGTAGTGCTACACGTATATCGAAAAAGTTATGTAAGTTGACATTACTGCTTTAGCAGTAATGATTTTTAATCATAAAAACAATAAAATATTTCGTAAACTAAAACAAATAAATCTTTTTTTATTTTAAAATCCCAAAATCTGTAAATATTTTTATCATAATAACAATATTTAACATATTAATATACTTAATTAGCTATCTTGTTGAAGAAAAAAAAAGTATCAACTTTGTCGAACTAAATCTTCAATCTTGTAATTATTTGTAAAAAAACTTCAAAACAATGCTGCAATCACACTGCTTGAACTGGAGAAAATGTTTATTTTCAACTTTTGTCTGTCTTATAGTACTGGACACGGTTTTTGAGATAAGTATTTCTTTTGTAATTTTCTGGTAACGGAATCTTTTCTCGGTAGTGATTAGTTTCTGGTGGTTGAGATGGATTTTCATTTAGTATAAATATTTAATTTGAAGTTACCACGTTTGGAAACTTCATCAAATTTTTTATAAGTAAATCAAGAGACATTTAAAATTTCATATTTGGAGCATTAAAGTGTTTTTTTATAAATTTAAAATGAATCCCATACTGAAACATCAAGTAAATGTGAATATTACTTTTTATACCATTTACACGTCTTTCCAGGACTATTATAATAAATGACCGTTTGGTCTGAACGGTCAACGCCACTCGTAATATGTTATATTGTGACATAAATATGTCAGTGCCCGCTTATCTGTAACAACGCAATGAGTCAGTTAAATGTTTTCTATCAATTATTGGCATCATTGAAAATGTTACTGCCGTAGCTGTATTGCCATGATCTGAATTTTTTCATATTACTACTATAGCAGTAGTGTCATCCTACATCAAAATATCATATTACTGCTATAGCAGTAGTGTCAGTCACCGTGTTTTAACTGAATAAAAATAAAATATCAAATAGGTTTATTCGGATTTAACATGTTATTATTTAGTTTTATCTAACGTTTTATCGTTTACTTAGGTTAATACAGCCGAATTTAGTACATTTAGTTAATACTAGTTAATACAGCCGGATCACTGGACGTATCGGATTATCGAACGGCCGGATTACCGAGATTCCACTGTATTGTTGCGATATTTAGTTCTTACAACAATCGTATTGGAATTCTAACATAGTATACTCATACAATATCAATAATACATATTATATACATTCAACCACCATTTTTTTTTTTATATATTTATACAAAAATTGTATTTTACGTTGGACACACATTTCCTATCATTTACTTGATGGTGTCGTGTGTATTATTCGTATAACGACAAACAGAACTCTCGTCAGTGCAAGATAAAAGAAAACTTAATCTTTAGACACGAAAATAACAATGGTCGTAATTAATAAAAAAAAAATAATAATAAAAAAAACAAAAAAATATATATGGAATACGATTACACGATTTCGAATCATAAGAACGTGGATTTCGAAGACGTTAATTTTATTCACTCCCTTGTGCACTTGGCTATAGTCACGCCACTGCAGGCACCCGTCAACGATATCGCGAGAGTTGTGATTCGTTAAGTATACGTTTACACGACGTTTTCTCGGACAACTCGGACTACAATAATTATCGTCTCTTACGACCGAGTTACACATTATTTTTTTCTATTTATTTATTTATTTATTTATTTTTTTTTTTACTCTTGCCGTCAAACTATTTATCACGATTATTACGACTACGTATCGACTACACTTGGCCGGCCCTATTCCTAGACGTTTTTCACTTTTTGTCCCCTCTGCAACAGCCGTAACGTTGCGGCCGTTTGGACGTGTGCCACGGTCGCACGGTCTAAAAATCTAACGTTTTACGGTGTACAAAAGAAAAGAAAAAAAGAAAAGAAAAATGAAAAAAAAAAATGAAAATAATAATAATAATAATAATATTAAAAACGTATCATTACGCGATTTGTCCCCTTGAGCGTGGCAATAAATATCGCGTTAAGAACGAGTTGTTATTATAACGTACACACACACACACACACACACGCACGCACACGCACACACATTTAAAAGCGACGGCGAGATTGCGTCGGGTTTGAGATATTTGCATATAATATGTTACATTGTCGGTCGTTGTTTATAAGAGTAGAGAGAAAAAAAAAATTAGAGCAGACTCTCTGGAATAGAAATGGCTGCGACGAAAGTATTACATAAAGGACACTATACGTATGTATATTATATATTATATGCACTACTATAGGACGTAAATCCATCGTCTAACGGGTTCTAAGTAGTCGACGCGCGCGTGCATACACATGCGAACGCGATATATACACACACGCGCACGACGGACACGTGTGTGTGTGTGTGTGTGTGTGTGTGTGTGCGTACTTGCGCGCACGTGTGTGTACGTTATAGACCGGTGACGATACCTACTCGAGTTTTCTCGTTCTGCTCTGGTCGCGGCCCGCAGTAAATCCAGCCAGATAAGCTGGTACGGAGGCAGGCGCACGGAGGAATCCGCTCGGAGAAAATACGAGTCGGATTCAAATCGCGGTTGGTTTTCGAGCACGGCGCACACGTTGTGTAACGCGTTTCAGTATATTAATACAACGTCGATAATCGTCGCGTGCGCTCGTGTGACCGTGTGGCTGTGTGCAACTCTTACACGATTTGCATATTATATTTTTTTAGTTAATTCAATTAGCCGCCGTCCGAGCGTGCGTTTGAATTTCACCGGAATCCGCGTGTCCGTCGCGTTCGGTTTTTTGGACGTTCTCGAAAAGTTATGAGTCTAGAGACCGGAATTTTATGCATTTGCGTGTTCATACTGAGTGCATGCACTTATACGAGGGTTTGAAATGTCAGCTAATCAGACCTAACTAATTCCATAGACCAAATTTAATTTTGCATATAATCGCATATTTGAAGGATTGGGGCATTTTTGTTCATAAATGCATATAATGTGCATATTTATTCAGTCATAGTAAAACAATCAAACTATTTCGTGTTTTCATTTTGGAAACTGGAATTTTTAAATGATGAAAAAAATTACTGTCAACACTCAACCTGATATAGAATGTTATCTCGTATATAGTTCGATAAACTATTATCTGACAAATGAAATTATCTACATTAAACATACATGTCTTAAGGTTTTAAAAATTTAGGATTCATTTATTGGCTACACTGCTAACCCATCTGTATAAATATATAATTTTGTTATGTTTTATTTCTTAAAATTATTTTGAAAAGCGTATTATGATGATGTCATTTTTATATTTAAATATTTTGTTGATTCTATACAGGTATAAAGTGATATAAATTTATGATATGCATATTTGAGCATATTTTTCAATTATTTCTGCATATTAATGCATATTTTGACACTTTTGCTTTGCATATTAGCATCATATTTAGTGCATATAATTCCGGTCTCTAGTTATGACGTATTTTTGAATTATCTGGCGTCATATTACGTTTTGACGCGACCGCACGCGGTGTGTTATTGTCGCACACACGTACGTATTATTATTATTATTATTATTGTATTATATACGTACGGCACTCTATTGCCACCTACGCCCGCGTAAAAAAACTGACTATTTATCGTCAAAGATTTGTAAAACGTCACACGCGTAACACGGTGTACACGTTATCGTACAGACGTGGTTATCATATCGTGACGTTTCGGTTAGTTAATCGACGTGAATTCATAATGTGTGCGCACGGCCGGGTAGTCAGAACGGACCACTGACTTGCCTGTGACTCGTGAGATTTTTTCATTCACTTTTCTCTCAGAACGCCGAAAGTGTATTTTGCAATAATATCAATACAATAATGTGACTTATTGATATTCTTACGTATAGTGTACACATCAGTACCAATTTTTATTTATTTATTTTTTTTTTGAATGTGTCATATCGTTTTAAAAACATAAAAACTGCTAATGTTTTGAAGTTTATTTACGTTTATGCTTGTTTTTTTTTATGAATTTAAGCTCTTCGAATGCATGGTTATTCTATCGCCTATTATGTTAATGATACTGTAACGCTTGTTAATATATTGGAAATATTATGACAGCTATGTTTTTATATTCTTTAGTAGGCACGTTTCAAGGTTTTTTAGGTTTACGAATTATTTTTAGCACTATTGATTTCATAAGTAAAACTTGTTTTTTCTTAATTTTCAGTTATATTATAACTATTTTGAGTGTGCTATATTGAGTATGCGTTTGTGTTACTTAAAAATTAAAATCATATGTTTAAATGATCAGCTTTGAACGCTACATTAATGACAACACGAGCTTTTAGCTGCATTACATTATTATGAATAGCCTACAAAATGTCTGCGCATGCCTATGGATGTCATATACGTATTGCTCGAGAAGCTCGTCGAAAAACGATCCAAAAGTCTGTTTATGAAATTAAGAAAATGAAAATAAAAAACTTTAATCCGGTACAACGAACACTGAATGATAAAAATGAGATTATGGTTTTTATATGTTTGTTAAAAGGATTAGGTACTTCCCGGAATCGAAACACTCTTGGTCGTTATAATAGAAAATCTGGTCAAGTGATAAACATACAACTATAGAAGCGTAAGCGTTTAAAATGTAATTTTGCATGCGAATAACGTTATAATCAGACTTAGTTTTTTGTGATAGTATCTATACTATGTAATAGACATTTATATTAGTTATCAGAAAAATAAAATCTACATAACCAATCGCTGTTATATAATCAATAGTGTTTGTTCGTTCTCTCGCCGCAAGCAGTACTGGCCATTGTTTGGTGCAGAGTTAACTTAAGTCAGGGTTTCTGGCGATTGTCATCGTGGTCATAGTAACGAATTTTATTTGGTGAATAATATTTATCGAATTTTCGATTGTAATGGCGTAATAGTTCTATCGTTCAGCGTAATGTTTCGAGTAATGTAGAATCAAATTCCTTTTTGTTGAATAGATTCGATAAGAAAAATATAAAAAATATACGAGTATTTATTATGGTTGATATTGCGAGCAAAAGAAGTTTCAGCAAAAATAAAACTTTAACGTAGGTACCTACCTAGTAAGATACACGAGAAAATTTTTGAATACACAGTTGAAAGTTATAAATCTTTTAGGTTTTTGATCAAAGCGAAAAATATAACCGTTGATCATACCAACCAAATGTATTTATTTATTTTTTTTGTTTCTGTTCTTAATCCCGAAATTTGTCGGAGTGTTTCAAAAGTCTCAGGGCGACCCCTGTAAATATCAAATTGATCGTTGCTTTTTTGTCTGCACTAGCGACGCCTGATCTCAACGCGTTTCAACACTTTTTATATATTGACGCGACGACCCACAGTGTTTTAAAACTGGAAAAAGCTGGCCGAAATTCATTATTACTAAATTGTACACCATAATAATCAAAAAAATATTGGATCATGATTTGATGATGGATCATGGCAAAAGTCCTGTTACTCAAATCTGATATCAGCTTTAAAATGCACCCCTTTTTTGGGGATTAAAGGTTTTTTTTTCATTTCATGACGTAAATTTTTTCATTTTATGTCGTGGCATATCGATGTACAGTATATGCATATACTGTACATCGATATGCCACGACATAAAATGAAAAAATTTACATGTAAATTAATTAGAAAGTCAATAGTTATTATTCTAAATATAACGCCAATACATTATTACCTAATAGCATATTATTAGTTGTCTATTAAACAATTTCAAAACTGTACAATTTTAAAATGTGCTGTGATTTTTGAAAATACAAAATGTCATTCAAAATTTATCCGATTTAAAAATTTTTTTCTCCGTTTCTTTAACCACTCATTCTACAAATTGGCCATTTTCGACATTTCGAAAAAAAAATTTTTAAACACTGACCGTCTTGACTGCACGCGCAAGTGATTAGCGGCGGTATACGCACATTTGGCTGACATTCCGTATCGCGTGCAGTTTCGGCTACTTCGAGAGCTATCGAACCGTACGTAATCAACACAAAACTCGACTCGAAATCCAAAAACAACAACAACAATTTTCGCATAATATATCGTTTTCACCCGTCCTCGGGGTCTGTTCGCCGCGCTCGTTATTTTTAAAACGCATAATTGTTTTTGATTTTTAATCTTTCGACTGACGTTTGCTCGTTGAAAAAAACAAATAACACGCCTCGGCGGCACTCATCTGCTCCTCCTCGCTTCCTCCCGTCGCGATTACATCACCGCGCGCGCGTTTTTTTCAAACACTGTTTTTACGCAAAACCAACACACGCGCGCTCGGGTACGCGTGTGCGTGTGAAAATAATACGATACAGATTACCGGGTGTAATTTACAGCGCGGCGTACGTACCGACCGTAATAATAATAATAATAATAATAATAATAATAATGATATTATTATTATTTTACGTACGCGCGGCGACGTGTGTCCGGCCGCACGCACACCGGTGTCGACTCGTACACGAATGCTGTACTCGACACGACGATAATACACGCGGATACAGGGTGTCACGCGAGTATTCGACCGTTTCGCAACGACGAGACATAATATCGTCCGAGACGTTGGAGACGATATTATCGGATTCTGTGTCGTACGTTGGATCGATTTGCGTGTTTTTCGGTATACGGTTGAGCAAAAAAAAAAACAGACGCTTTACGGAAAGCGTATTTCGAAGAGCTGCCGTTTCGCAGGGTTTGTTTTCTGAAAACTTGGACTTTTTACAATTTTAAATCATGAGAAATCATTTAACACGGTAATCATTGTTGTGTTATAATTATTATTATTATAGACCGATTGCAATTCGATACTATTAATTTATAATCAACCGATAGTTATAGTAAAGTGATAAAATCAGATATTAAATAAGATTGGTTTGTAACAAACCATTATCCGATAATATGATGTTAAATAACGCATAATTTTTTTTTTTTTTTTTGGAAACTAAAACCGTTGAAAATCGATGGAAATGAAAAATTTTAATTTTTAATTTTTTACCGAAACATTTAAATCGAATAAAATACGAATTATTCGCAGTCCTTTATATCGTAATAAAACATCGAACCGATCGTCGTCATTATCTCTTCGCGAGATATCGCGTGGGTAAAAACCATCGCGGGACACCCTGTACACAGTAAACACACGTAGGCAAGGAACTCGTTTTTCTGCGATCGTTCGCGTCGTCAAACACTCTGTACGCGACGGCGTGTTACCTAAAACGAACGCGCCATTATATAAATATGTATATATACATATTACAACGCGCGTTTATTCGCTCCGTACACGCGTATACTATAGCGTATCATTATTATACGTACACACACGCACATTATTTATAGGTACGCATTACGTACAATTGAACTATATTATTTTGATTTCATTTACCAATGTCATACGATTGTACAGTGCAGGTGAATGTCAGACGATTTAATTTGTGTATCTCTCTCTTTCTCTCTCTCTCACTCTCTCTCTCTCTCTCTCTCTCTCTCTCTCTCTCTCTCTCTCTCTCTCTCTCTCTCTCTCTCTCTCTCTCTCTCTCTCTCTCTCTCTCTCTCTCTCTCTCTCTCTCTCTCTCTCTCTCTCTCTCTATCTCTCTGTCAGTTTGACTACGTGTAAGTGCAAGTATAAATGTGCGTGTGTGTAAAAACTACGGATAATTATTTAATAATAACAATCGGAACGAAGAAAAAGTTCAACCATCAATCAACGTGCGCGTATGTGTGTATTCGTGTAGATAGGCGCGTGTACAATACGTACCTATCATTATCGAATAGAGCTCATTAACGAAATTCCACGGCGTCCGTCAAAACGCGTATCGCACGGTTTTATTTTTTTTTATTATTATTATTATTTTTTTTTTTTATCGGTCCGTTGTCAGAGCACCGCGACGCGTAATAAATGGGCGTCCGTAGGAGGTGCGTACACGGCAACGTATCTGCAGCAACGGCGAGCGGGCCTCGCGACGCACACGTCGAGACGCGGACGGTTTTTCTCTCCTAGCCGTCGTCGTAACCCCGACTACCGCGCGTAAGAGACGGCGAGAACCATATAAATCGCCCGGAGCCGCGTCGAAACGGCACCACCAGAAGTCGAGAAACGCTAAACACACACACACACACACACACACACACACCGCATAATAATTAAATAAATCGCTGCACTCTCTGTGCTCGTTTGGAACGCGTGTTAAATCTCCGACGTGGTGTGTTTTTTTTTTACGTTGGAGCAACTGTATATATTATTATTATTATTATTATTATACCCGGGCTTACTTCTCAATAGTAAGTTTTTTTAAATCCAAACTTCTCGGTAAAGCAGCGTTTCTTAAACTGTGTTTAATTAACCCCAGGGGTTCCGCGGAGATCACTTCAGGGTTTCGCGAATGTTTAGTGATTTATTTCGAAATTTTCAAGAAAATTACTTTTAAAATATCTAACAAAGATTAGTAGTAGCTAGTGGGGAAAAAAATGACGTTAGTATTATAATATATGTATACAATATTACAATTAGGTATCATTATTATTTTTATTTTAAGATATTTTTTTGAATTAAATACCTATATAACATAATATTATAATATGATTATAATTTATTTACATTTACAAATAATCCTAAAAAAAGCTAAAAAGCTAAAAAAAAAAATAGAAGGGGTTCCACAATAAAAGTGAAAATCAAAAAGGGTTCCATGGATAAAAAATTTTAAGAAACGCTGCTCTAGAGAATCTAAATTAAGATTGTACATTGCAGTCATATAAGACCCATCTTAACCTATGGATGCGAGGCATGGGTTACGACCAAAGGGGTCGACAAGAAACTTATGACGTTCGAAAGAAGAGTGTCAAGAAGAATACATGGCCCATACTATAATACTTCCACGCAAAAGTACGAAATCAGGCATAACGAAGACTTAAGAAATCTATTTAAACACCCTAACGTGGTGGCCTTTGTTAAAAGTAAGCGGATACAATGGCTTGGACATGTTTGTAGAGCTGAAGGGACGAATTGAAGGAAATGTTCAAAAAATTAAACAGAAAAAGACCGAGAGGAAGACCTAGACAAAGATGGCTGGATACAATACTAAAGAATCTCCGAACTCAGATGGCACAATACGAGTGGAGGATGCAAATGGCAGGGAACGATGGAGAGGCGTATGGCAGACAGCGTTTGCCCTTAACTGAGAAAAAAAGGTTACAAATTGAATGCTTTAAGTTACAATTTGTTCCGAATTATTTGAGTGCGATGAGGGGGGGCTGGCCCCTCGTAAGGAAAAAAATGAAAAATCAAAAACTATGGAGTTACAAATTCTGAAAAAATGGTGACAAATAGTTACAATTGAAATGGAAAATTATTAGCATTTTTTCGAAAAATTGATTTGTGTCGGGGAGCTAGCGTGAAGTTGGCCCCTCATTGAGAAACAAGTGATTACCGAGGATCAACGAGGTTTCAAATTTCAAAAAGTTGGTAACAATTAGTTACAAATTAATTGAATAAAGTTACAATTTGTTTGAGATTAATCGGAGGTGGTCGGGGGGCCAACTTCACAGACGTACGACGGCGTTTTTCTTTCACTTCACTACCGCTTGCCGGCGTACGTTGGTTTGCGTTTTGTGACTTTTTTTCATCTCGCGGCGTACCAATGGATATTATTATATTGGCACGGTTGGTATAAATCATTGATCGTACTAAACTTCAGTGGCACCACCGAGATGATGGACTCTGATGGCTCCTGCCTGATCCCGTCTCCGTGGACCGTATAAATACAACGTTTTTTTGTTTTCTTAATGTTTTGTCATTTATAATCTTTGACTTGGAGTTACCGGCCCACACCGAACGTATTTTGATGTTTTCACTCGACGAAGTTGAAGTACTCAAGGCGCATGTAGAATTCGATAAAAATAATTGAACTTTTTCATTCAGCCTTGCACTTAACTATTGGAAACATGGGTGCCAGGTTTCCCAAATTTCATAGGGTGCTTAAAATCCTCAGATATTAATTAATGCCAATTTAAATAAATAATAATTTTTTGTCAACATAAATTGTTACCTTATTTAATACAACTTTTTTCATATATTAAAACTTTTAAATACATATTAATTATTATACATTAAATTATTTTCATTTCATATTCGTATGTTAGGAATAAGTTATCAAAACATCCAAAATATATTGTTATCACAAATATTATACAACAAAAAAATTATAAACGTATTAAATTACGTATTGCTCTATCTTTTTATTTCATGGGGTGCAGAGCACCCCATAGAATGATTCATGGGGTGCTTGAGCCCCGCAGCACCCCAATAGTCGGCGCCCATGATTGGAAATGTAGTATTTATCGATACTCAAGTATTTTGTATAAATATAACACGAATCACTCATAACTATTTTGTATTATAATCATTACTGCATCATTTTTTTTCCCGTGAAATTTATTCTGTTTGAATATCAAGTTCGTAAGACAACTTTAATTTGATATTTTTCATTTAGTTATGTTATGAAAGAACGTTTGTGTTTGCAAATCCTAATTTTGTCAGTATCCAATTTACTCGTCGTCGTGAAGACATAAATATTTAGATTTCAGGGATGGAGACTAAATGTTGACTTGGTCGAACTGCTCTTGTTGGATGTGGGTAAACAGTAAACGTATCAAAGGAAAATACACTGTGACCGGTCTGCGAAAAACTTGTGAAATAATATTACTAACTCGTCATTTTTTTTTATTTTTTTTTTTCATGTACTTACTCTATGTAAACGTACTTAATGAACGTGGGATCGCCCGTTTCATCGGAAAGTATTTTCGTATTCGTTGTACCGCAATACTTATTTATTTAATGAACAATAATTGAAAATTGTAAAAAGTTTACGCGATCGTAATAAATCAAACCTGAACTTAGCCGGAGACCGGAATTCTGTAGTTCTTTTTGAAAACGGCCTCGACCGTGTCCCCCGGTCAGAGTTCTCCAAACGAATTCGACTTGGCGTGCCGCCGGAGTTGACGTTCGGAAACACTCAGACGCCGATTTATTATGAACCGACGCCGCCGACGCGATCACGATCGATAATATTATAATCACCCTGAAAATAACCGAATACATATTTTAATCGCGCAATCAGACCGATCGGCGCTGGTACATGCGGTGCGCGTACATTATAATACGATTACTGTATACAGGAATAATAATTGCGGAACGGACGTAATGATAAACGTAACGATAAAATACCATTTACCCGGCCCGGCGTGTTATAAAACCAATTGCGAATCGAACCCCGTGATTCGCGAATAAAATAATAATAATAATAATAATAATAAAATAAAAACGTTTCCGCGATTTCACAGTGCTCCCATTACACCCGAGATATACGAGGTGCCCGGCGACGCGACCGTGTTTCGTATTAATCGTGTAATTTTTCCGCGGTCAATAAGAGAGACCACAAGGTCTCTGACGTGCAGCCGATAATGTTGTATTATAATAACGATCGAAACGGAATAGTTTTACGCTTACTGTCGGCACGAAACCCGTTGCCTCGGTCTAGTTCGGTTCGTAGACGTATAATTTATATGTTTTCTAAGGTCGCGCCGACACAGAGACAAAACGCCGCGCCGACACAGAGACAAAACGCCGCGCCGCGCGCGTACGACGTGTCGCGTGAAAACATTAAAAACGCGCGCGTCGGGTGCCTGCATTTCTTAATATTATAATATTCTATACGTGTAAAAGAACGTGCATTTTTTATGTTCCGATTTTTTGACGAAACTGTTTTACTTTTTTCCAATTTTATTTTTCACCCAGGTGTTCCAAATACCCTCTACCGGGTGTCACCACGTTGCCCGATTTTTCGTGTTTTGATTGAAATTTTTGGTTTTTTGATTTAAAGATTGCATTTAGAGATGTGGACCACGGTGTTTTTTTTTTTTACCAACTAATAATATTGACTGAATAAACAATAATTAATTATATTCATACGATATGCCCAATAGATAAATGTATTTCATGTACAATTTTAAATCACTCTTCATTAAAAGTACATTAATAATTTTACACAATTACCTTCTGCAGTTATGGGCATAATTAATTTTTCTTCTCCTAGTACTGGTCACTACGTTATATTTCTTCATTAATTTTGGATTTGTTTTCTTCTCTAGCTTCATTTGTTTTAAATAATTTATTATTTCATAATATTTAGATTTACTAATAAAAGCACTGTTAGTTTTTTTCGTTTCGATAACTTTGTTCAAACGTTCAACGAATTTAGATTCCGTTTGTAAAACACGTACAAAGTCGTAATGAAGCATAGTGTCGTGTACAGTTCAAAAACTCGACTGGTCATTCGAAAATATAAATCATTGTTCATAACAAATCGTTGACTGATTTTATCAAGACAGCTATTTATTTTATCATTCCGATATGGCCATATCCGTATGGAAAATTTGTGATCCTTAAATAGGCAGTGCGATAGGGAACAAAAACAAGTTTTTAATAAAGCGAGTTTCCAAAATTTCGTAGTTATTTATGAAATTTAATTTATTATAAATTACTTAAATTATTTAACAATTATTATTATTATTATTACCTATTATAATTGTTTTAAAATATTCGTTATATGATAAGATTTAATGAAATTAATAATAGTATAATACTTTTAAATACTATAAACTATTATAATATTGGCTAATAATAAAATAATGATTTATAATGAAAATAAAAATAATATTTGTAAAATATTTGGTAAAAAAAAAAACATTGTAGTTCACCTTGCCCGGTATTCCACATTGCACGTAACATATATAAGCGAGACATTGTATCGGACGGAGCCGTTTCGCGATGTCGTGTTCTTTTGCTTTTCGTTCGATATTTTTACTAACCGGCAGAATCATCACGTGCGCGTCGGAAAATCACCGTGTCAAAGATTTTTCGCTCCGATCCGAACGCGGCGTCGTCTGTTTGATTTATAATATCATACGTTATATTATACTCGCTGAATCGATCGCGTTTTCGCGTCGAGTCATACTTCCGCGTGTCGACGAGCACTGCACTGGTAATAAATCACGCGTTGCTGAAATAATCCCACCAGTATATCGATTCGGCGCTATAACCTGCGACGACGCCGCTCAAAACTGCAAGTGAAATTTTTGATCTACAACCGTGCGATAATTATTGTAAAAGCAAATTTTCATTAGCTTGCTTGATACTAGGTGAAGTACTATTGGTTATTACATTTTAATATTTACCGAATATTAAATTACTTTATTCTAAGTACAAGAAAAAAAAATACTTAGGAGAAGTTTGTATTTATTGTAGTATATATATTATTTGTATTTATTTATTTCGACTTTCAGAAAAAATAAATATGTGTTGTATTAGTTAGCTTTATATCATTTGCATCATTTTATATGTATGCAATGTGCTAATAAAATTTAATTAAAAATATGTAAACTAGAGACTCCAAAGTTTTTTTAAACAAAAAACATAAGTTTTTGTAAAAAATTTTGATTTTTATTACTTTATATTATATACAAACATTTTATCTCATTTTTATTCATCTATATCTAGATAAATTAAATTTTTGTACTATCTATCTTATTATCTAGATAATTTTAATTTCATACATCTTATCTGTATCTAGATATATATTTTTTTATCTGACCACAACACTGGTCACACACGGGAACAGTTTTAAAATCACAGTAGCCCTAGATTATTAATCGAATAGAAAAACGCGGGGTAGTCCGGCATAAGCGTGAATATGGGTGGCTCGGAGTTCCAAAGTAAATAGGCACGTGATTTGGTGCCGTTGAAAACAAATCGAGGCCGGAGCCTCTTCCGAATGAATTTCTCGGTCTATTCATCCTTTGGCTCTGTGTTTTCTCAACACAAATCGGGATGATAGATCGTTTTCCTGTTATTTACGAGACCGAGAAGAAATCACTTTCACGTTACTTACCCTCGGGACGAAATTATTGTTATTATCATTATAATTATTACGCAACAGAATATAATGCTCCGCAATAAATCAACACGATGTACGTCGTCTGATGAAGTGGATCATGTATACCTACTTAACAATTGCCGCGTGCCCGCTTGAGACCTGAGTGAATAAACGCCAACGGACACTTATGAATGACTCTTTACACACACACACACACACACACACACACACACACACACACACACACACACACACACACACACACACACTCCTCTCCGACCAATGTAGCGATTCTGTGTAGTACTACGTAATTTTTCGCCGGAAATTTACGTGTGAAAATTTACAAAAACAAATTTGTCCGTTAGTCGATTTCGATGAATGATATTATATTCTAATCGACAGCAAACGCATTTCACAATAGTACGTCGCGTCGTATAGTATTTGGTAATACGTTTCCACGCATAATGTAAAATAGGCAAGGTTGAAAAGATTCAAAAGTTTTCGAATGAATCTTTTCAATATCGAAAATTCCATTTCATGGACTATGGAAATTGATCAGTGTCATATTCAGAGAGAATTTGGAATATCAATAAATTACGTAGAAAATAATTAATCAAACACTACTGATTCGATGGAATAATTATTTTTTCATAATTATTATTTAAATATAATGGAGATAAACATGTATATTATATTCGCATACTTTACAAAACATTTGATTCTAATGTGTAAGAAAATCATTGAATCATTTTTAAAACAAATCAGAGGTGTAAAAGTGCCAAATAAAATGTTTTTTCATGAAATTATGAAACTTTTCATACTTAATACAATATCACAATCATCAAATCAAAAACCAATAAAAATGAAAAACAAATTACGATGATTCATTCGTCGACATTTGACATGTTTTATAAAAAATTATTTAGGTTAATTATCACTCAGACGTCTAACCTCTCTTCTAATTATAATTATTTTTTTAAAGAAATTTCTTTAAAAAAGTAAAAACCTGTGTGATTGAAAACAACAGTTTCGCTTGATGACACGTTCTTTTTTTTTATATATAGCTCTCGTACAATTTATTTGACTCGAATCTCTCGTATGTCCAAAATCAGCGACAACATTTTTCGTCCTGTAAAAACGCAAAAACCATAATAATTAATAAAACTAGGTTGTAATAATATTTGTGAACAGATTTTAAATTTAAATGACAGACTAACATTATATTAGGTATTTTTGACACCAGATACATAATTTTGTTTCTAGATATTTCATTTAATTAGTTGTACGTCTTTTGAACACCGAGTACAAGGCAACTTTTACAGCTCGAATATAACTAATATAGAATAAGAAGTGAATTAGAATTGTATAGTACAACTTATATCGTTATATTTTTAATATTCTCCACCATGTACGAAAAATAAAACGTTTTGACTGATCCGAAAAACCAAGTAAAACTTAATAGTGTGTACCATGATTTAAACTGGACTCAATTCGGACATAATTTGGAAAATATCTGAACTCAGTTAAATTACCTTTTTTACTTATGATTTATGATATAGAGAATATTATGTATGTGATTGCAAACAAGTGAATAATATTTGTCTAAATCGTCAACTACATATTATGATATGGACAATGCGCATATTGTGAGAAAAATGATTTGTGAAAACTTGTTTTTGAATCACTCTTTTGTATACATTATATTTAAACAAGATAGAATGTCGTTTTACGAATATCGCGCATTTATATCAAGTTAGTTTAGGTTTTGAGTAAAATAGATACACATACATAATATATACTATAACAATCGTTCCGAAAAAAATACAATACAATCTCTTAAAAGAGTAAATAATATTATGTCAGAACATATATTATTAACTTTATTTGATAGCTTTATCATTTCCACCGTCGATTTCGATTTGATTTTTGTATTATTCATTTTAGATTCTGAGTGAAGCGAAAGATCTATTGGTTTTACAATGATTTTTATGTTTTTATTTTTTTTCCGGTGACACTTTGGTACTCTTCACTTTGACAAAAAGTTCCATCTGGCAACTCCATAGATCGAAATTCGCGTGTAGACGGTACTTTGAGGGTTCATTTTGCACTCTTTCCAGGCGTGACGAGAAACCTTGTAAAAACGATAAAATTCGCTGTAAATGGCATGTCACGACACTTTCACTAAATCGATTTTAGTTATTTAGTTAAAAGTGGAAAAGTTAAGTTACTAGATACTTGAAATTTCACCATGTGTTAATTTTAATGGCTTAAAATGCTTAAATAATTAAGAAAAGTTTCAAAGAAAAAAAAAATTAATTGATTATTATTACAAATTATTGGTCAATCATTATGCAACTTTGGATACAGATGGAACAACGCGTTTGAATCTGCTGTTAAAAAATAATTTCTCGTTAGTCAAAGAAGAAAACTTCAAACAAGTTTGGTGAAAAAAGCACACCGACGGTTAAACTAAAAACGGTTAAATATGAAGACTGGAAATCAATAATGGGCTAAATATAATAATGCCAAAAAGTTGTTTTTGAGTCATTCAGTCTAACTCAATTTTTTCCTTTTTTTTTTTTTTTTTTTTGGCACTTAGCCCGTTATTGATTTCCAGTCTTCATATATGGCCGGTGTATTTTTTTCGTGCCGAAGCTTATCTCAGAATCGTTCAACTACCTACAGAAATAATCTATTATTTATTTGAAATTCAATACGCTCGTCCCCGTTTCTGATCCTAGTGGCGAAGAATATCCCATACCGTCAAGTACGTCCTTTTTAGTAAACCTGTCGATTATGTACGCGCAGACGTCACGTGGCATTTGTCGAATAAACGGTTCAGTAAAATCTAACGCGTATTGTATTATTTTCGTGGAAAAAAAATCGCTGTGAGTATTACTCAAATTATTCTAGAAACGACCGCGAGCACTGGATTCGTTCGTGCGATTATATTTAGCTCACGATCTCCATGACTCAAATACCTATTTACTATGACCGCAAGTCGTGTTACAAATTACAAACGCGTGTGGGTGTGGGTGTGTGTGTGTGTGAGTGTGTGTGTGTGTGTGTGTGTGTGTGTGTGTGTGTGTGTGTGTGTGTACTATTTGATAATTGACGTCCGTTAAACGGCGCATTAGCCCCGCTCGAGCACGGACGTGTATCCGACGGACGTGAATCACACGGACACGCCGGGCTCGTAATTAATTTTCTCGATAGCACATATTTTGTACACGACGGTCGTGCGGCCGACGGTCGGTACATCGCGTCGCCAAACGAGTATTTCGGATCGATAAATCACGTTGAAACGCCAGAAAATATACACATTTAATGTTGTGCCGCCACGCGCGGCCGAGCTGCGGGGAGTACGACGCACGCGAGTGCGCGCCCGAAACGTATTATGCCGACAGGACCGCCGGCGCGGCGCAGAGAAAACGTCGTCCGCGTCCGTGTACGGAAACGCGTCGTCGGAGGAAAAAAAAAACGAATCCGATAAAAAATCGTTCACTACGAGCGGAACGATGCGCGTCGGCGCGGATTCGGTTTTTCGTTCGTCCGACCGAGACGTGGATCTACCGCGCGTTTTCGACCCTACCCGCGGTAACCGCGGTGGTCCGTCGCCGCCGCCCCCGTACAGTGTGGAGTTCAAAAATCGATATCGCGGAACGATTAGATTTTATCGGCGTGACGTTCGGATCTCCGCGGTCGGGGGCGAATTTGGATTTTTTTTTTTTTTCGTAGGGGGGCTGTGGTATTTTCTCCGACTGAAATTCCCCGATTCAGCCTATTAAACCGAACTCAAAGGTATAATCGTCACGATCAAAATCGTCAGACACATTACATGAATAACTTGTTTTCACTGTTACTAATAATTTTTTAAAAAATTATATTGAACATTTACGATTTACATCTCATAGGACATAATAAGCAGACTTCATAAACAATTCCTGGATTTCGCGGGGGTTGAAGCCCCCTCAGCCCTCCCTATAAATACGCCCCTGTCCGCGGTGTTACTGCGGGTACGCGTGCAAATCGGCTGCATACGAACCAAGTCCCAGTATAACCTTTTATGACGA
This sequence comes from Therioaphis trifolii, assembly GCA_027580255.1. NCBI lineage: Eukaryota > Metazoa > Arthropoda > Insecta > Hemiptera > Aphididae > Therioaphis > Therioaphis trifolii. The sequence continues at coordinate 49,365,611 of CM050405.1, forward strand.
ATTGAGTCCCGGGGTCGTTTTAAGGTATATACCAATTGAGTCCAGTGAAATTTTAGGTATAATACTAATTGAGTCCCGTAAAATATAATATTAATATGTAATGATGTATGGTTATAATATAATATGAATAATTTGTGTATATGTTACGGGCAAAGTGGAAAATTCGGGCAATGTATACAATGCCCGGGCATTGTACACATTGTCCGATGCGTATTGGGCAATGTGAATTGTAAAGTATTTATACGTTCAAGCAGTACATGTGAAAATAAATAAGTAGTATAATAGTATAATAAATAGTATAATTAGTAATATAAAATAAAAAATATTTGAAATAAATTAGTATAAATAAAAATAATAATAATATAAAAACTAATTAATTATGTATAATAGTTAGTGTTTAATCAGAGAACAGACGTAGCATTTAATGATTATTAATTATGTAATTATTAGAATAAATGTACTTCACAATTTTTTAAATGTATAATTTGTATAAATACTTTACAATTCACATTGCCCAATATGCATCGGACAATGTGTACAATGCCCGGGCATTGTATACATTGCCCGAATTTTCCACTTTGCCCGTAACATATATATGTAGATGATGATAAAATAACATTTTTATAATGGTGAGAATTTATGTGATATGCATTGTACACAGATCATATTTTAAGGAATTTCCAGAGGGTGGCATTTCAATAAAATGTACTACCAGAGGGAGGCACATAAAGGGGAAATCTACAGATAACCTTTCCTTCCTCTTGCGAAAATCATCAAACCTAAGCGCACGCAATAACAAGTAAAAACGAAATCAAGATCATCGGCTGAATCATGTGTATCATATTATAAACAATCTAAATCGTCTAATTCTTCAATCCATGATCACTTTATCCATTTTTATATACGAAACAAACCACAATGTAACAAAATAAAAGAAATTTTTACCGTGTAGGAACTTACATGGTATGTTCCTATTTCTATCGTGTAGGAACTAACATATGCATTTTTTTTGCCTACTTTGCCTACTAGGTCTCGTGTAGGAACTTACATTTGCCCAGTTTCTTAACCCCGGACTCAATTAGTATACGTCTCGGTATAGACTCGGTATTAGTAGGTACACTGCGTGTGAATCACACGGCGGCGGCCCGGTCGAATACGCGAATAGAACGGAACGGCGAACGTGCGCTGAACACGTCGTCAAATGTCGAACGAACGCGGATTTTAATTGAATTTATTATGACAGATCGAACATCTTATCGCCGTGTGACGTTACAAAATATGTCAGAACCCACTACGGCGGTATGTCGTTGTGTACACGAGAAAGTCATACGTACGCGTGTATTATGGAAATACAGGCGTCGACCGGGCGAACGAATCGTTATTTATTCGTCTATTGAAAACACGATTGTGAAAAACAAACAGGCGCGTCTGGTCGGTATTAAAACGAACACGCGATACATATTTTAGTCGAATCACGACTGAAATATGAAAATTTCTAAAAAAAAAAAAAATCACATAGATGTAGAGATTTTTCCCCCGTTCGGCATTACGGGACGGGGAAGGTATCAGACCACTGTGATGTCGTATATGTACATACAGGCCCGTACTGACTGCTCTTATGGGGTGGTTGTTGTAGCCTAAAAGGGCGCCTTAAAAACATTGTTATTATTGCAAAAAAAACTATTTTATTAATATTAAATATTTAATATTGTGTATGATTGGTGGACAATATTTAATACATATTTTTTAAATAATGCGAATTAAATATATAATGTTGGTTCATTTAATGTTTATATTATCTCGGAGAAATATTTAAAAATGTATTCTCAATAAATTACTAATGTTTTATAAATATATATTTTTTTAAATATTTAAAAAATAATCACTTTTTTTTCATTTTCTGTAAACACTTTTTCGTATAGAAATAATGTTTTAAACTTTTCATCCAGCCAATCTATAGATCAGAAATTTGCTCTTGTTGGTACTTTAGAGAGGTCATTTTTTTCTCTATTCAAAATTTTTTTCAGAACATATTTCTGCACACAGGAGAAAAAAAAATTTGATCGAAAAATTCTGATAATTTAATATGACTTTACTGACGATAATATACCTATGGAACCGATCTTTTTTTCATAGTCAATCGTTTTTTCAGTAGACTGGAAAAACTGCTGAAAATTGAGTAAAAACCGCGAAATTTTAAATATTGAACCAAAACTTCTGAAAATGTTATATGTTTACACTTTAGGCTGATTTCTTTTAAGTTTATTTCTAATAAAGTTTTAAATATGGGCACAATGTAATTCGTAATTTTCATGGGCGCATCGTGCATCTGCCCGGTTGGCCGGTGGGCCAATACGGGCCTATGTACATATGTATGTATGTACGGAGTTATGGGGGTTGTCGACACTTTATAGTTATCAAAATATTGTGTTATGTTGTTAATGCCAACACTACATACATTTGTAAACGACAGTTATAATATAGACCAGTGAGGTGAAATGTGCTGAGGTAACAAAAATTGTAAATATGTATTTAAGACGAGAACAAATAAAATTGACGGACGGTCTCCGGGGAAGACGATAGCAAGTACGTCGTTCCGGAGAGGCTATCCTTTTTACAGTGATAAATCTTATGTGTTTGTTACTATTCTTTTCTTGGCGTTTGAACTGCGATTTTCCATTTCTATATACCTTTGGTCCGATCTGAAACCGATTTATTTATGGTCGTTGAGTACTGCGAGTATCCAAACAAAATAATTCTAATCAGCATTTGAGTACTAAGCTGAAACCGATTAGTTCATGGTCTTTCGGTTACTCGAATGAGGATAGAGGTGTGACACCGAAAAGTGCATATACTACAGTGTTCAACGATTTTAATCGAACCCTCGTTGGTGGAATTTCGTAAAATGTACCTATATATAGAAAGCTTTTGTCAAACTGTTACCTACCTGTGTACCTGTCAACCAAAGTCAAAATGTATGGCAGACATGACTTGATCAAAGCCGACATTTCTCCGGCTCACTGAGGTTTCCTCGATAACTCTCCTGGTCAATCCTGGTACTTGTCGTTCGACATGAAACTGTGTACGTCTATTAAAATATTAAAATAATAATTATCATATTTTGTTTTTGCACGTTCAGATGCATCAATTTGCAATCGAAAGTGATTAAGATTACACAACAGTCAACAAACGTTAAATCTATGAAAATGTATTGTAAACATTACTCTAAACAAGGCATAGCACGTATGGTGTGTTCTTATCTGCCTCATATTTGTTGGATTACCGACGTTTCTCAAAAACCTGGGGTTTTACGCGAAAAATATTGTTGAATGTACTCTTATATTTATGCACACATAAATTTAAAAATATGAAAAATAAAATAATTCTATGATGTACTGAAAAATTATAAACATATAATACCTATAAAAAGAATATACTTCGACTTACAATATTATATTCAAATTATTACCAACGGTTTAAGTATATAAATGCGTCATCGCATTATATTAATTTTGGAATAAGTGCCGACAAATGGTTGTGAAATGTGATTTCAGATTTTAAAATTAGAAACTTGTCCAGTTGTCACGTAGAATAGATTTTTATTTGGGAAAACTTCTTTATACGTCAAAAGGTGCATATTTTATACAAGAAATATCTTCAGGTGAAAACTAGTCGATTCCTTCGTTATCGCAATATTCGTAGTTTATTTCTCCGCTTTAATTTAAGAATACCTGCGATTTTTCCGTTTCTGACAATAATTGCGATCGTTTAAGTTCAGAAAATTCTATGCCTAATCCACTTTCTTTTAATGTATCTTCAGCATTTTGAACCAACGCAAGACTTTATCTGAGATAAGCGACTAATTTTTCTACTTGTAAGAAAAACAAGTAGAAATGGTAATAGTAGATGATAATTATATTGAAAATTAGATGACATTACTGCAAGTTTATTTTTTTTTATTGAATTCTCTTTCAAATAAGTTTGATGTTTCTTTCAATTCAAAATTGAACATTTTAAATAAACCTAGCATATTATTCACTAAACGTATTGACAACTTCTTTGATTTTATCAGAGTTTTTACTATATAATAGAAAGCAGCATTAATCCAAGTTACTCGACGAGTGATAAAATTAGTTGTGACGGTAAACATGATATTGGGCATATTTCTTTAAAATTATTTACTCGAGCAGTTGCTTTAAAATTATTCATAAGATTGTCATAGGGTTTACGTCATTTATCTTTGAGCGTTTAGTGGATAATGAGTAATTATTTGTTTAAATGTACTAAGAATAAATAATTAAGATAATTTGAATTCAAGTTCATAATTATTTTAATTAGGTATCACAGTAAAAATATCACATCGTGTTTCAATAACTGCAATGAACAACGATTCGAGCGATTTATAAAATAATCAAATTAAAAAAAAAAAAATTAAATAGTATGTTAATTTAAAACTAAATTAGTGTTTCATTAATTCGTAGTACATTTAAATAAATAATTATTCACTACTCGTTGTAGGTATTTATTTATTTATTTATTTATTTATTTATAATGATTAACGCCAATCGGCTTTTATTCAAAGTACTTACATACAAAATAATAACAACGAGATGAATAACATACACAATAACTTTCTCACTGCTCTAAGTTATTTAAATCAAACATACGTATCAATACGAAACAAAAAACATTTTCAAACATTCGAAATCAAAATTCTGATGCTCTTGTGTAGAACATTTTAGTTGGGTATTTTCGAATTCGGTATCGTGCAAAAAAAATCATCGGCGTGGCCGGTCGGTATGCGGGTCCTCGCAATTCATAAAACATTGCCCACGGTCGCACAATAGTTGGTGATGACGGCCCTGAACGCGTTGTGTATCTTTAGATCACTGACTCACTTTAACCAATAGGAACTTATCTCAAATGAGTCAATAGATACTTCCGAGAACACGTTCGCGGTTTTAATTAGTACACCGGTCCTAGTCACCTAAGGGCTTTTGGAAGGTAAATATACGGAGGCAGTGACGTCAAAAAATAATAAAATATAAATGTATCATTTATTCAGTGTTTATCACCAACCGACTCGAGGCGAACGAATTCCACCACAGCATCGAGAATCGAAAATCGAACGTTTGCGGAAGTAAACTGTGACACCGGACGTAGGTTCGGTAATAATTTGCAAAAATACACCACAACGGTGCCTTTAACGCGTTAAGGCTTAAGGCTTGATTATAATGAGCGATTTTACACGGTGCGTGTCGGCGATTTAAGTAGCGCGCGTGTGAGCGTGTATCGACTTGTCCGATCTCGTTGAGCGATTAAATTCGCTCGTTCGCCTGTCGCGCACGCGCATTCCATTACACGTGACAAGAAGTTGTCTTAGATAATTCGTTCGTTTTCTTTTATGTTTTAAATTCTAAAATGTATGATGAAGTGAAATTGTAATAACATTGTTGGCAGTATCCATGGCTTTGGAACATTAAACACGAGGGCTGTTTAAACATAAAATTAAAAGACGAAATTTTTAAACAGTTGTGTGCAGACCTAATTTTTAAACTATTGCATAGCTTTTATCGCGGGCGTTGAGCGCGGTGACCTAATCAAGAAATTCCGTAATGAAAAAAACCTAACACGCATTTTTTTTTTTTTTTTTTTTTATGTATGGAGACACTTTTTCTTATCGAAATACTGGTCCACGAGTTTCATCAAGCAACTTTTTAGAACGTAAATTTTGTCAAGATGGTACTTTTGAGAGCTCATTTTTTGAATTTCTCAATAGTTTTTCCAAACGTGGGCGATAACTACCGAAAAATTGACGAAAAACGGGGAAAATGCCGTATTCTCGATTTTCGTGAAATCTATTTTAGTTTTTTAGCCATAACTCCATCAATAATAGAACTAGGAACTTGAAAATTTTACTAACTACTAATAACAGTCACACGCATAGTCAATTAAAAATGTTTTAAAAATATTAAACATTTTTTGACTTATATATTATATAACTTTGAAAATATTGAAAACTTCTCATTTTTTGGAAGTTTTTGCTTCGTAAAATTTTAATCTTTGGATATTGAGAGCTGAAAATGTAATACAATATCACTCATAAGTATTTCTACCGATGATGAAAAAATATCGCAAATCGTTAGTCACAATATTTTTTTTTACAAGCGTTTAAAGTTTGCATTTTGACGAAATTTCTTATTTTTACTTCAAATTACACACTTAAACGCACGTAAAAAATAATTGGTGCTTCCTAAGCTTTATGTTTTTAATTCACCCCGAAGCCAGGGTGCTTATTTTATTTACGACAATATTCTTCGTATTATGCCCGTCGTTTTTCAGCTTTCATCACTTTATTTACATCGGTATCTACGACTTACGAAATATCAACATCGTTAACGCACGGAGGCTGCTATGAAATATGTACAGCTTTTTTTATGATTTTTTATCGTTCACGTATACGTAATATTTCGATAATTTTGGTTTTATTGTTATTACTTCCGAATCCTGACTGATTAGAAACGTAAAACATTCTAGTATAAAATATATTGTCCAAAATTAAATTTGTTTTTAGTAAAAAAGATATGTATTGAAATGAAAATATCATATTATTATTAAATATTATTTTATTAATATTATGGACTAAAATTAAAATTGAATTAAAATCGAAATCCAGCTACTCAAGGTCCACTGCTTAATGATATTATTATTTATTTATTATTATCCGTTTCGTTATTTATGCAAATAAATATATTACTTTATTACTTTATTAAAGCGATAAATAAAAGTTTAATTTAATTACTGCTTCAATTATTTATTAATGTATTTTAAGAAAACCCACAGTTATACGTATGCAGGAAAACTGTCAACACAACGACTGCACAATTTTTATCAGACAACATTTGAACTCGTGCATTCGAACGATTTTCATTTGCACATTCAGATGGTTCGCGCCAACTTGAGTTCATATAGTCCATTTTCGTAGTGAAACCGACCGCTAAGCCAGTGTTTCTCTACATTTTCAAAATTATCAACCCCTTAAGATACAAACAATTTTTTAACACCTCTCAATGTTGTGAGAATTTCATTCATAAGAGTTAAGACTTAAGAGTATGGGAAAATAGGTGATAAGGGAGCTGGTGAATTATAAAATCGAAAACAAAATTTAAATAACCTATTTATTCGTGTGTTTACTAAACATTTTTTTCAGTAATAGGAATTTTTTCAACTCTACATTTTTGGAAAACAACAGTTTAAAATTTTGATGTAAAAATAATGTTTTAATAATGAACAAAAACAAATTTAGTTTTTTTCTTTTTAAGTATTGGTAAGTTTGTTTGCTTTTATAAAAGTGATTTTCGGTAGTTGAATAAAAAAATACAACAGCGAGATCGTTGAGATTTTTGTGATTTTTGTCAATTTTTCGTTATTAGATTTGATATTTGTTAACATAAGCTGCAAGTCTATTTTTTCCACGACCTCGAGTCGATTTTTTTTTCTGTGATTAAATCTGTTAAAAAAACAGTACTCGATCCCCGTAGCCTCCCGTATTGCTCCCGCGACGTACTCACCACCTCTTACCGCTCGAGTTCATTGCCCCCACAGTTTCTCTCTATTGCCCCCGTCGAAAGGAATCGTACCTTAAAACGGACGTCTGGTACCGCGTGTTTATGGCAGCCCGTACGTATTATTACGATGACGTCGACCACGTGAGTGGCCACGTATAGATAGATATCGAATAAAAATCTAATAGTACGACAGAGGAGGACGCTCCGGGGCGACGTTCATTGTCAGGTGGCTGCGGTGGAGGGAAGGAAAAAAGCTCTCTCCGATTTACCGTGAATTAGAGCATAACCGTTAGGGTTACACGTACGAAAAATTATGACCTTCATGTCTGCGTGTAATCAATCTAAGCCCGGCATTGTTGTGAGCGAGAAAGAGAGAAAGAGAGAGACAGACAGACAGACAGATAGGAGAAAAAACGACAACGACGGCGGCAGCAGCTGACGGTGGACTTTTACTTTTTCGGCTAATAACACTACTTACCTGTAGTCATTTATATATTTACGCACTAGCACGGTGCTGTCGACGGGGAGGGGAAATAAATCGGGATAATTTGTCTGATGGGACGGAAAAAAAAAGCGAACCGTAAAAAAAACAAATAAATGCGCCGAGCAGCTCTTCACGACGAACAGAACATGCGCACGTGCGGTAGTAGAACAATGATGGACGATTATTAGTTTATTATATGCGCGGAAAAAAACATAACGACGGCGTCATAATATTATTATTGTTACGGGCAATCGAGGTCAATACTCCAGTTTTGCCACGTAGCGTTAGAGTGTCGAGATCGCTCCGGTGACATTGTCGAGAATTCGCGGATCAGACGGAAAAGCTTTCGACGAAAAAGTTTCATGCGCTTTTTACGTTACGTCCGCTTTTAGTGCAATTTCAAAGCGGAGCTATTGAATTGGCTCCCTACACATTTATTTTATAAATCAGTTGGTTATCAAAATTGTTCGAAAATAAATTCAACTATACATTAGAAATTAAAAAAGTTGAAAAATCACGTGACTGTAATATTTTTAGCGACGCAGTGCCGGTCAGTCTTGAAATTATCTAATCACTAATCCGATAACGCATTAAACAGTCACAACCATCGACATATATTTTATACAACCTATACAAGTATAGTATAGAACAGAGATGGCCAACCCGCGGCCCTCCTCGGAAAGTTTTGCGGCCCGTAACATTTATCAAATATTTACAAAAAAAAAATTATTTTTGTGCCGATAGAATATTCTGGAATGTTCGCGCAACGCGATATCTGTATTATTAACAACGTAATCGCAACAAAAGTTACCTAATAGATGAAAACTTGCAACATCAATTATGGTGTGCAAATACAAGCATTTCTATTGATTTAAAAAAGCTTAGTGAACCAGTTGAGAAACAAATATCTCACTAAATAGTAATGTTTACTCCATTTTTTTGTATTAAATACTTTTATATATTTTAATTTTTTTTTAAATACGTTTATAATTTTATATGTGGCCTAATTTTGAATGAAAAAATATAAATATATGTCATTATATTAATATTTTGGCTGACGACCTTTTTTTTTTTTTGGCAATCCTATATGTGGCCGCAGGATTGTTATGTATTTACAAAGTGGCCCGCAAGATCATTTGGGTTGGCCATCCCTGGTATAGAATTTCACAGATATCATTAAAGGCAGTAATCGCAGTACTCGCAGTTCGTTGCAATTTGTCGTAATTCGTACCTACATAGAATATAAAAATGATTTTGGTAGAAAAAATGAAAAGTGAAAAGGGAGAATTAATTTTAACAGTAAATTGGTCGAAATTTAGCTACCATAAGCTTCTCCAAAATGCATTTAAACGTTTCAAATGTACTAAACTAGGGTGCAAAGCTAATTTTAGAATTTGTAACAGCGAAAATGTTGTATGGGAATCGTCCAATCTTAACCATAACCACGATCCAGATGAAGAAAACAAACTTGAACGCCAAATTATTAGTAACGGACTGAAAAGAAAAGCTGTCGAAAGTACATGTAAACGCCCTTTCAAATTGTTGCATTCATACTCAACGGGAAATTCAACAAATTCAATTACAATTTGACTATTTGTATTTTAAATTATTTTAATTAAAGTCGTGTACTGTTTCAACTCTTACGTTTTGAGAACCATTTGTTGAAAATTATATTGGGAGCCAATTCAATGGTCGCCATTTCAAAGAGCGATGATTTTACTACGCGATCGAGCCCATTATTAATATCACTCTTAATGATTTTTCGACGGGGCAGCTGTCGATCGACTACTGGAGGCCGTATTCCAATACCGTATTATAATATAACGTGCTCAAAACATTTTGACGTCTGTAGTCCTGAAGTTCTGAATGTGTGTTTTTTTCTCTATTTATTTTTTATTTTATACTCAGCGATTAAACTGGTCTTTTAACATGACACGGAAACGTGATAAATACACCCATAACCAACAAAGGTGCATCGGTTTTTCATTGAAAACGAACGTAGAATTTTGGATTCTGAATGAAGCTATAGATCCATAGGTTTTACGGTTAAGTTTCTTTTCTTTTCGGTGAACTCTCTTTGACGTTATGAAAATTTGTTCAAAAAATTCATCCGACATCTCTCGAAGCCAGAAATGTCATCTAGTTGGTTCTTCAGACATGTCATTTTTCTTTATTCTCGATAGTTTTTCGAAAATGAAATATTGATACATACTTGACGAAAGATTGACAACTTTTAGAATAAAAATAGAAAATTTAATTTGAAAACACATCGGTTTTTCAATTTTTTTTTTTTTTTTTTTTTTTTTTTAATATTTGACAGAAAGCACTGAAAATGTAATATGATCATGCTCATAAACTGAAAAAACTATATTGAAAATGTTTGGTCTAAAAATGTTAACTCTTCCTAGTACTGAAAACAAATTTTACATGTTTCGAAATTGCAAATCTCATAATTTGATCAAATGTATTAAACTTGTTTTCAAGGAGAGAAATATCCATGAGTATTGAATACTTATGCTTGAAATACAGTTTATAAATTTTTCATCCTCCAATAAATAATTTTAGTACCATAAAACACCTTCGTATAAAAGCAACTTTCATTTAGTCATATTTCAAAATTTCGCGAATTCCAACAACCTTCGTTTTATGATCAGTCACGCACTTTATTTCATTTTCGTTAACCACAGAATGTTTTCAGTTGAAATCTATAATAAACGATTTATTTACATAAATGCAATAATAATTAATAATAATCTGTAAGAAAGTTGTATCATAAGTCACTGTATCTGTATTGGTTATTAGGATATCACTTAAATAATATTATAGAATAGTATATTCCATAACAATTTTTTTTCACAAAACTAAATGCACTGCATAGTTTTTTATTTATCATCCTGACTACCAATCCTACTTTTTACTACATTTTTTTCTTTAAAAGTTATTTTATTATACAATCAAATCGCATCAAGTAAACTGAAAAGTCACTAACGATTTTTATTGAATAGGGATGCAAAATTAACTTGTATAATACAATTAAGTTTTTCCATAGAATAAAAAGCAAGTATTTAGTTGTTACCACGTTAATTCAAATCAAAGGAGATTAATAAAAAAGTTATCTTTGAAAAACTTTGTTTTATTCAATAAAATCATTTGTGAATAGTTGTGTATTTGTGTGTGTGTGTGTGTGTGTGTGTGTGTGTGTGTGTGTGTGTGTGTGTGTGTGTGTGTGTGTGTGTGTGTGTGTGTGTGTGTGTGTGTGTGTGTGTGTGTGTGTGTGTGTGTGTGTGTGTGTGGTGTGTGTGTGTATGTGGAAAATAGCAGATATGATTATAAAATAAAGAATACATTATAAAGATATGAACTAGTTGAGAATTATTGTATTTATTTCATTATAATCTTTTAGTTTCTTATTTTACTCAATATTTTAAAATTTCCGTAACCTAAAAGGTTCATAAATCTATTTCAAATAAATTGTTCACTATTTTATAAACTTTACTCGCATTATTAATACCTATGTTTTAAATTTATACGAGTGAGGACTTTTATTTTGAGTAAAAACATCACTTTTTAAAACAACCTATAAATTCAACTATAAAGACTATAGCTGCTTTAAGTTATGACGTCTCTAGAAAAATGTTCAATCTAAACACTCAGGTAAGCACCTACCATGTTAATTTGGCCTACATATATATATTTTTTTTTTTTATGAAAACTGTATGTGTTTATGCTTAAAGTAACTCATATAAATCTGAAAGATAATCTTGACATTAAGATGATACAAATGAGACTAATGATTATTTTGTGATTTAATCGATCGGTTTTTTTTTTTTCAGAACTGAGATACCATTGGTCAACAATATTGCCGCTTCAATCGAAAACTGAAAAGACTGAACGCTATCGGAGAAACGTCGGTTCTGAACGTTGACTGGAATAGAATTCGGGTATAGTCGAAAGACACATAATCGCGTCCTAATCGAATGGGACGTACGTGCTACTATCGACGTTGTTCACCTTCGGTCGCCTTGATCGTACAGTCCGGACGCAGCTTTACACGTCACGGTGACGATGTATGGTCATACCTTCGCGGCAACAACAATACCGTAGTGGTACAGGTACGAACAGTAATAATATCTTATATTATATATATATACATGTACATAAACTTATACGATCGATAATAAATACGTGGTAATTACGATATTACATTGGATGGGTGAGTATTATTCTATTGGCACCGGCAGCGAAAAACAGTAGCCGGGTACATTTTAATGGTATGCGACGTGTGTGTATGTGTGTGTGTGTGTGTGTGTGTGTGTGTGTGTATAGGTCAGGCAGATTGTTAGGCATCCGTATTATGCGCGTTATATAGCTTTGCCATTATTACGACGGCCCGGGGCAATCTATGTCTCACCGCTACCTCCTTACCCTCCCCGTCGTCACCTGTATCACTTATTACATTACTATTATTATTATCATGGAGAAAAACAATTAGAATGTAAACGATATAAGTATTTTTTTTTTTTTATACTCCGTATATTATTCGATGCACGCGAATAAATGAGATTAAAATATAATCGACGAACGGCCACCCTGTTGTCCCAAGGGCGTTTGTCTCCCTCCCTACTTCGTCCTAGGTACCGACATCGCAATCGCTTCGACTGTAAATATCAATCATTATCAAAGTGAAAATTAACTGCAACGATTTATTATATTATTACGCCTACTAATAAAGTTTTGTGTGTGTGTGTGTGTGTGTGTGTGCGTGTGCGCGCGCGCTAGTGTTCCCCACAATCGAGTCATTAAAATGGCGGCGCTTACCTGTAAACACATTCATGTGTGATTAAGTAGGTGCGCATGTCATGAATATATATATATAACATTAAATATTAAAACATACATTACAAGACTGTAATTCCTCGGTAGTACGCGGGGATGTGTTGAAAATGTCATCGAGTAAGCGATTTTTAGTGGACAAGAAGATTTCACCTACACAAGAAGACTCATAAATGTAATTTAAATTTTACATCTGACACTAAGGCGTGTGATTTCAATGTTTTATATAGAAGAAGGGACTGGAAAACTGTTTACCAAACTGACCGGTAGAAGGCTTGGCTCCTCAAACCCCCTTTATACCTCTAACTTATCGCAAACCTCTGAGAATTAACTACACATTCGAAAATGTTGACTTCGTATTTTATTAAACAAAATAAATTAACAATCACTATACTAAAGTTTGTCACAAAATGGGTACCGAGTAGAGGAGGTTCTTTCATCTAAGTGTATACAATAACACCCTATGCAACAAATGAAATCACACTTAGAAGTGTTTAAACAAATAAAAACTAAATTAACAAAATCAATAGCTTATTTTATTTTATATTTTATTTTTTTAAATTTTTATTTAGATATTGTGATAAAGCCAAAAAATATGCTCTCGCTATTGTAATTCATAAAAATTTGTTCATAAACTATCAAATGACACAATTTCAATTAAAATGTATAATTGTATGCAGTAAATTATTCACGGTTGATGTTATGAATATAAAAAAATTATTTTTTATAGAATTACCCATTGTCAAATTGAAAACATCGTTAATGTTGCACACCACATTTAACTAAACATATTTGTACTCTCTTTTCTCGAGAAAGGCGTCTTCAGACTAGGCAAGGGGGCTTTAGCCCCTCACAGTCCTCTCCCAAATGGTATTTATAGTCAGGGAAACCTTTGACGCCAATAATTTCGATCATTGACTGTAAAAACAGACTATAATAAATCGTTTTTCATCAGTACATCACATATATCATCATTTCTCAACGTTTGGTACGTGTTCGAAATCTGTATAGATGCAGGTGCCTACTTGAGTATAAAAGTTCGAAAACCCCTGCCATTCACAGATCGTCTGTTTTCCACTCACAGCCGTGTAAAGTATTCCAATTCGTAAATCTTAATATTTTTTTTTCATATTTTGCATATTATTATTCTTAATACTTTGAAAAAAAATATTCGAATAACTATTTTTTATATTAAGTTTTTTAAGTATATTTATTTAATATTTAAATACGTTTAAAAAAAAAATGTAATAAAATGTAAATGTAAAACATTAATAAAGCGTATCTGTTGCATAGTGTATACGAATATAAAATTAAAATACGTATAAAGAGTTGGCTGTAATATATTACGTAGGTATCGTGTAACTGTAATACATTTTTTATTTATTATACAAAAACTCGTTCACTTGGTAAAAAAAAAAAAAATGGTTTTTAAATATTCGAAAGTTTTTTTTTTTTTGAAAAACATTCGAAGGCGTATTTCGAACACTTCTTAATCCGTTTATCCGAATACAAAGTAAAAAAGTATTCTTAACGAGTCGGGCCCCTCGTACCCCGTCTATTGTCCGTGAACTAGACGAAATTCGTTATGACGTATCAGCCGATTTGAACAGTGTGGCGAGTTGTTTCTATTCAAGTACTTAACGTCGTACATAAAACTATTTTAACGTTGCCATTGCGCGCGTTCAATTCAAATCTTAATATCAACCTAAAAACACTCTTTTTTACACTGTATACAATTATTGATATCCATTCCGTAAGCAAACCCGTGGTGAGATCATATTGCCTACACACACGTGCCAATATTAGTCTTTGTTCTTTTTCACCGTACATGTCTCACGTTTATTCGTCGTGTTATCAACCTTCGGAACACGCGACATCGCGTCCGCGACGTTTACGTGAGATGTGTGGAAAATCCACGCTTTTGAATATCGTTAAATTTACGGTTGATCTAACGCGTCTTTTCGATCGATCACAAGAATTTTACGTGACGAGCCGGTTTATTTATGTGGCAGTAAAAACGAGAAAAACGTGCATTTTTTTTATTCATTTCTTTAAATATGCAAAAATATGCACTTGATAATATTTTAAAAGCGCACGGAAAAATATACGTATATAAATCATGTACCTATTAATTGATATGATGTAATTAACATTGAGTATTTGTTTATGATACAATTTGTATTTCGCATCCTACACCGGAAAAGACGGCATGTTATATTTTTTTGATTTTCAATAATAAACGAACAGCTGTCGAGTAACCGTAATCGAGTCCAACTCGTATTGGCCGAAGTTACGTTCAACCTTACACGAATACACTACAACGTTGTTGAGCCCCGCTTTTACGGAGAAACGTACAATAATATCGAAATAAAAACTAAACACAAACGACTAACCGGTACCTACTGCGTGGACGTATTATAACGAACACGTTGTTCTTTTAATTATTACGGCCTTAAATATGATAAATACGCTCGTACAACAACGAGTATGCGAAAATATGCGTCAAGCGCAATATATTATGCAAAAATATTCAAAATGCAATTTGCACTATTTACTTCGTCGCAGCGACACGGACCGCGGATATTACTGACCAGACTGCATTTAGACATAGCGAAAACAAAACAAAAAACACCGCGTTGCATACAAATCCTATCCTTGATGACGAGCGTATTATTATCTACTTCGAAACGAACTCAGTGAAACATATTTTATTTCAATGAAATTTATAATAATTTTCTTCGTTACAAAGTAGATACGTGTAATATATACAAGTGTATACGAAAATTGTTACAACTGCAGTGTAGAAAGTAATCAAATCGAATATTTTGTTCAATTTATTGGTACGAGCTACGACGGTGTTTACGCAATAACGCGTAGGTATTTCCTTTGAAAATCGTCACGAAAGGGAATTGAAAAATTTGACGTATTAAGGTTAGTTAAAAAAATTAATATTTACAACTTATTATTGTGAACGCATTTTATTCGGTCGACTCGTTTATCGTGACTCGACTTAAATTTAATTCACAACGAGTAAATTCATTTAAAAAAAGTCGTTATGTTTTAAGCATTTATACCGGGTAATTTCGTGTGGAATTAAACTGTGTCCACCCGTGACCTGGGAGGCAGTGGCGGCCGACGTTCTGTAGCGTAAGTGCTGCTCGATTGAGACCTTCAAACTCCTCAATAATTTAAATAAATTCGTATTGATCTTCAAAAACTGTGTAACGCAATGTATTGAAAACGAAATGATACACTGTTTTGGTAGTTGGATTGGTGTCGTTTATTTGATAATAATATTATTATTTATACGCCATTGTTTTCGGAACGTTATAAAATTTAATAAAAATAAAATTTAAAAAAAAACTTGGATCTGATAGATAGTCAAAAAAATCTACTCTGCAAAAAAAAAACCCCATTGCACCTGTCAAACAGAAAAATATTTCACCGATTTTGACACATTATAATTAAATATTTTCAATATCACGTCATATCAATAAGCATAATATTAGTACCTACTTACCTAATGGCTAATATCAGCGATTATCACTGATTTGTTTTAGTCGAAATTGACATATTGACTATCAGAAGTTCGGAGATCAACATTAAAACATATTCAGTAGTATAGAAGTTAGAATAAATAAAAATTAAATATTATCAAGATACAATGCCGCGTTAAACGTTTATGATTGACGCGCGAGAACGGCGTGTCTGATAGAAAATCCGTGACTTGTTTGTTTATTATTTCCGCACAAGTGAAAGTTCACGAAAAATTTCAATCGTCGGTAAAATATCAGAAAAATTAACAAAAACAACGATTTGTTTAATCGATGAATTTTAACAAAGGACGCATTTTTAATGAAATTGTTACACCATTTTTTAAAACAGATTTCATTTTTTTAATTGAACGTAAAAGTATTCACCGAAACCCATTTTCGACATCATTTCCAAACTTTAAAACTCGTATATTTTAAAACTAAGGTTAAAATTGACCACCTGTAACAACATTTAAAATTAGATTTTTGAATATTCATTTTATTGAACACGAATTTTACAACGCAACATATACCAAAAAAAAAAAATAAATAAATAAAAAACACTTTAATTTTTTATCCTTATTGGTTTTCGAATAACCAGCACTACACCTTGGTAGAAAACAAGATATTCCGCTCGTTTTTACTCGAAAAACAAAAGTTAAATAAATTATTACCAATAATAATTATAATACCAGTCGATCGTGAAAATTATTATTATTTAATCAGTTATTCAGTATTCATATTATACAGTTTTTCCTGATTGGCTTTTTCAAGGCCTATTTTTCTGTGTTATGAGTTTTATAACGCTCATTGATTGGTAGCAAAATATAAGTGTGTAGTAACGAATTAAATTGTTTTAATTTATTGGTCAGTATACTAAATTACTTTTTTATATGTTCACTCAAGTACTCGTACACTATTATTACTCATTACTTATATTTAATTTAAAATTAAAGTAAAAAATATTTATCGATTAATTAATTATAAATGTATTTAGTAATAATTCATCACGTGTGCCTATTTTAAATAGATGAAATTAAATTAACTCTACTGAGAAAAAAAAACAGAAAAACAGAGTTACTTTGTACTATTTAGGAAAGCATTTTCTTCCAAAAATTTATTAAATGAGAACAATCATAGGTAAACCGTCACTCGTGTTTAGGATTTAATTTCTATTATCTGTACAAATGTAATGTTATAAACAGTTGAATCTCCATAATCCAACAAATATCGGACCGGAGAACTTTTTGAATAACGGAGGTTCACATAAAAACGCGTTTTTACTTTTTATACAACGTTCTAAAAAATCACCTAATTTTTTTTTGTATTTTTTCCTTTTTTTATCCTTTGTGACATTTTTGTCGTTTTTTTTATATAATTTTTTTTCATAAATTTTTTAATGTTTAGATTTCTCGTTCAAAACTCACACGTAGATATTACAGTTAATGCTGCGATGTAATTTACGAACACAGCCGGTTGGTACATAATAATACGCATGTATCGTTTACCGCAGTATATTACCTAGAGAAACAGGGACTCGCGAGAAAACCACGGAACATGACAGCACTAATAAAACACAACGACATGACGTGTTTTAATTACGCTAAATGCACGGATACTACATATTTTATCATTTAAACTCTATGTTATTATCGTCATTATTTCATAATTAAAAGTTGTTTTTTTTTCTCCCGCGAAAACGCGATCGTGACTACTGCAGTTCAAAAACTTGCCTCGGAGTCCGCGACTCGACAATTACGTAAATTGGTGCTCGATATTTTATCGAATACTGTCTATATCGCGCATAATATAGGTTAACGTAAATGTCCGACAAAACGGATTATTTCTGAAAAATAATTAAATCCACTTTAATAATATTAGTGTATTCAATTTCACGAAATAAATTAAAATTTGACATAGTCT
Organism: Therioaphis trifolii; assembly: GCA_027580255.1. Taxonomy (NCBI): domain Eukaryota; kingdom Metazoa; phylum Arthropoda; class Insecta; order Hemiptera; family Aphididae; genus Therioaphis; species Therioaphis trifolii. The sequence goes on from CM050405.1 coordinate 49,383,952, forward strand.
CAAATTGTTTTGCGTTTACAGCCGTTCGCTAAAACTCTGTCGATAAGAATTTGTTTTATAAACGATCAAAATTTTATATTTTAAGCATTTATCACTGCATTTATTAATTATTTTAATTGTAATTTTACGTTTTCAAACAATTATTTACACAATAATTCGCATGAGCATTTCAGGGTCATCGTAAAAAATGGCATAATATTCTGTACGACAAGTACTTGATCGTGTTTAAAAATAGGCAGTTGGGAGAACGCATGATAATGTATTATTGTTTGAGATTTATAAATGATAAGAAGCTTAGAAACGGATAGCGTACATCATAAGGTGGCAATCTGGAAGGGGAGTACTAGAGGAGACTAAGTTCATCGAAAATTTATATTAGAGGTTTTAGCCCCTTGTTCGGCTCTTCATCATCAACAGGGCGCGGATTTTAATGTAAGAAAAAAGTCAAAATATGTAAATATTCATGTTGTTTTGTTTGCCAAAATATGTATTAAAAATCATTAGATATTTAACAACAAAAAATGTGTATTTCTAATTAATTTTGAATCATTTAAAAAAGTAATATCATCGGAAGTCATCGGCATTTAATTTTTTTTTTTTTTTTTTAATTATCGTTCCAATAAATTACTAAGAGCCAAGCGAGTGGCTTTGATCGATGGAGTAATAAAATTGTGCACGAAAAACTCGGCTCCTCGCAGTAATAATTACTCATCCGTATTTCCGACCATGCATCCACCACTTGTTCGCGCCCTCTTACCACCACCGGAACGCGTTCGTTTGTCAAAAAGTCAGCGATAGCGCGTGCGTGAAACATGGTTTAAACACGTCGGCGACAACGCGCACTCCTACGGACCGACCTCGACTTTTTTTTTTCAAAAATTTCTAATTAATACATATATGCATAGGTTAGGTATGCATTTTTTGTAAACATTTAAAATTGAAAATTTACATAAAAATTTTCCAGTCGGTAAAAATCGTATATTTATTTACTTAAATTAATTTTTTCTTGTATATAAATGGATTAGTATATAAACTAAGTAACATTAAATTATCAAAACTTTTTGTCAAATATTAAACATGTTACTAGAGATAAACTTTTTTTTTTAAAAAGAGGTATATTCAATAAAATATTTTCAGTTCAGAAGTTGTCAAACATTTATTTTTACAAGAATGTAGTAATATAGGTACCTTTAATATATTACAGGGAACATTTCAAGTTTTTATAGCGACATTATTTCATGAATTATGATTTAATAACACTGATATCGATTTAGTGAAAGTGTCGTTTACGGTAAATTTTACTGTTTTGACTCGGTTTTTCGGCAATTTTTCCCCACATCTTCAAAAACTATTGAAAATAGAGGAAAATAACCTCCCTAAAGTACCAACTAAATGGATTTTCTGATGTTGCTGGATAAAAATTTTGGAGCATTATTACTCATCAAAAAAGTGTTTACAGCAAAAAAACTAAAAACATAAAAAAAATAATTGTAAAACATATAGATCTTTTGCTAGAATCTAAAATAATATTTTTCTTTCATAAATTATAAAAAAAAAAAATTAAAATATTGATAAATGATAATTTGTTGAAGTAAGATAACCTAATAAGAAAGTACCGACACAGAAAAATAATAATTGTAATGTCAGGTAGGTATTTAAGAATAAAACAATTCGACAAAGTGTGTATTATTTTAGAACTATTTTAGAAAAAAATAACAGCAACTTATATTTACTTGTAACTATAGTACTTGATACATAAATTAAAACGTATGCATTATATTAAACAGTTTTAACCATACCAGTTCAATGAACTGAGAGTCCTAAGTCTCTGAAAAATGGGAAGGAAACTGTTTCTTTTACACATTTAGTAATACCAAACTTATTTTTCATTCAAATTTATCACATATTTTGCCCAAATGATATGTAATTTTGGAAAATTCAAACCTAAAGAAAGACGTTAATTAAAATAAAATTAATTTATTTCTTGTAAACAATTAACTTGAGTCAAAAATTGGAACTATATACATACATATATATATGTAAATATATAATATATATAAATATTGTGTGTGTGTGTGTGTGTGTGTGTGTGTGTGTGTGTGTGTGTGTGTGTGTGTGTGTGTGTGTGTGTGTGTGTGTGTGTGTGTGTGTGTGTGTGTGTGTGTGTGTGTGTGTTGAAAACTCAAATACTCACCTGGTCTTTTTGTCGATGGAGATTCACAGATTGAATATTATATTTAAGAAAGAAATAAACACGCAACTTATTACTTTTTAATGTAGAAAAACGTTGTCAAAACAAGAAGAAGACCAGCGTTGGGCATTTTCTTCTCGTCGTCTATAGGGCGAAGTTGCCCTACGTCGATGATTGTTGTAGTTTTTATTCTCTCACGGGTGTAGTAGAACTTCGATTAACTGTTAATTTCGAAATTAGAGCCTTGACGGAGAATAGAAAAAACGGCCCATGGAAATTTCGCAATGTATACAAAGATGTAATTTTATCATGTACACGTGTAGGTTATTACAAAATAATATTAAACAAACATACTACATACGTATGAAAGTAAGGTATACAAAATGTTTAATAATATACATATACGATAAAATTTATAATATACTTATAATACTTACATATTATAATTAAACAAACATACATTATGTTTAACATTATGACTAACCAGTCAGTAATTTTCTTTTGTATTTTATTTGAACTTTGTTAGCAGCTATGTTCAATGACGGATGACTGCAGAGTGTGACGGACGACGGTTAATCGGGTTTCTACTGTATTGAGACTACAAAAATGATTCTATTAATATGGATGTATAGTATGATGACATCTTTTGATATTTAGTTAGCAATTTATGATTAATTAAATGATTAAATTTATTAAATGAACGAAATATTGATACCGAAGTAATTTAAAAGACCATTTTGTGTAATGATTATTTAAAAGACCGTTGTAAATGAAAGTGTGCCACTATTCGAGATATTTACTCTCTATTAGATTATTATTGCATTTATTTATTCATTAATTTTATTGTGGACATAGGTCCAATCAAATTTTAAAATTCAGTAATTAGGTGTACAAAATTTAATGGCAATATGCACGCACTGTATTTTCAACACATTTGCTTATTGTACATGTGATACAGATTGTAAATATGGTGTTTTAAATAAAAAAAAAAAAAAAAATTAGTGACAAAAAGTGATATCGAAATTATAAAAGAAGAATAAAATAATAATTACACGATTATGATAAAAATAAAAATAACACTCATACTAATCGCAATAACACTATTTGCGCGTATTGTTTATTATGAATAAATGTCAAATGATAATTTTATTCGCATGAATATTTTTTTGTTAAATATATAAAATAATTCAAATTTGTTTTCATCTTAGCTAAATTATTGTAATCCCAGATTCATTTTAAAATATATTAAATGTACATTCTGATGAAGCTATCGATAGGGGAGGGGCGCGGAATGCGGGAACAATATTCGTAAAAGGAAATTAATAATCAGATATAAATCCTTGCTGCGGAGATAATGGGCATCCCGTCGTTGTCTTATAGTTTAAATTATTCAATAAAATTTTCGTCAGAAACACTTAGTAACTTTACGTATTTAGTAGTAGTACTATAACAAATAAAAAAAAAACGTACTTCGCCACATGGGATATTCTTCGCTACTCAGGAGAGTAAATGGAGATGGACTTATTGAATTTTAAAGAAATAATAAATCATTTGGTTATTTAAACGGTTCTGAGTACAGCTTCAGAATTAAAATATGCCGTTTGGATTGACCAATTTCTTTAAATAAAATGTTAAAATTGAAAATTGAACTACAAACAGATTATTACGTAATAATCGTGTAATAATTTACTTGAACGCTAAAAAAAAAATTCTTTGTCATGATTTTTGAAATCTTTTCAGTATCGTAAACGAAGAATATGAGTAAGGTCACATTAAAATGTCAGAAGTTTTCATCAAGTATTAAAAATGTTCATATACTTCATAAAGTTTCAACTAATTTTCGGGAAATTCTTTTCTTTTTTTTTTTTTTAATCATCTTAAGTTTTTATGTTTGACAAAAATGACAATTTTTTCATAAAAAATATGCAAAACATCTTGTTCAAACTGTGTTCAAAGTTTCATTACGATTGGATCCACCAATTTTTTTAAATAAATTGTTAAAGTTAAAAATTGACGTAAAAACAGATCATTACATAAAAATCGTATCATAATTTACTTAAATGCATATAAAAAAAATCTGGAGTCACGATTTTTGAAATTTTTTCCGGATCGTTAGAGAAATTTGTGAATAAAGTCATATTAAATTTTCAAAAGTTTTTGTCAAATATTCAAAATTTTATTAAGAATAAAATTTTAAAAAACAAGGTAATTTCAAAGTTCTACTTTTTGCCAAAAAGTAGTCAAATTTTTTTGAAGCTTGTTTTAAAGCATGCAGTAATACGTCAACAATATAATATGGTGAAAATTTCAAATTTCTAGCAACATAACTTTTGGATTAATGACGAAATTACTAAAAGCGATTTAATGAAAAATATGTCGTTTACGGCGAATTTCTCCGTTTTTGGTCCATTTTAGGCTGTTTTTCCGGTCGCCTGGAAAAACTATTGAGACGATAGCTCAATAATTCCTCATAACACCATCAACATCGAATTTCCGATCCACAGAGTTGCTGGACGAAACTTTTGGACAAAGTTAAGTTGAGCAAAAAGTGTCCCGGGGAAAAAAATAAAAAATAATAATTAACATCATCATTGTAAAACGATAACATCCTTCGCCGCTTCACTCAGAATCTAAAAAGAGAATTGGCCAACACGAAAAACGTAGACAAGGTCCTACCGCGAACTATCCGTATATTATGAATAATCAATCATAGTCGAATGGCCATTACGTAGTATGATACAATAATGTGCCGAACCGACACCTACCGTGTGTTTGTGTGTGTGTGTGTGTGTGTGTGTGTGTGTGTGTGTGTGTGTGTGTGTGTGTGTGTGTGTGTGTGTGTGTGTGTGTGTGTGTGAGCGTGCGTGATAATTATCATTTTGGCGTACTCATTTTTCGTCTGAGCTGATTCCACACAACGTGCCTTTTACATTGCAACACTGTTCTAGTTGATCGGGACAAAATATCTCACGCTGAATAGTGTTGTGTACGTACACCCATAGGCTAAATTATAGGCGTACGTGTCGTTCTATTTACTCGTTTCGTTTTCGTGTGTATAGGTACCGCACATTAGGGTACAGAGTGAGAATTCTCCGTCTCGATAAGACGGAGGCTGTATTTCGCCGCACCGTAACAGACAACGCGTTTCGATCCGTAACGCGCTTAATTCTCACGATCAAATATTTGATTTAGATATCACAACGATATATTTCAGCTTAAGACACGTGTAACCGACTGAAGGTTATTATTTTTAATGGCATCGAGCACACGCAGTACCTTCGGTGTTTTACAAGTACTTTATTAGAATTCAGAATAATTTGGGGGGTATCCCCTCGTTAGTACGCTACTGCATAGATGTAACCTTTGATCTTATGAGCTTACCAAAGTTTTCTTAGGAAATTACAAAAATCTATCTACATGTACATGTAAGTTGAAATGATTTTTACAAGTACTATTCCTACCCACCAAAAACAAAAACAAAAACATGTGTACGAATACGCTGCTGAGTACAGTGTGAAGGTTTTTCTATTTAAAATAAAATACCAAACTATATTGTAATTAGTATTGTAAGTATTTTAGACAACGTTTATAACGTACATGGAAAATGGTTACAAAAGGCGATGGATTCGCCGACCGAACGTGTCAGGTGGCCGTGGCGAGAAAAAAAACGAAAATCGCTCGTAAGTCCGTTACGGGCGCGCGGCCGGAACGCGTGGAGGTGCCTCCGCGCGCACGTGATAAGCTACAAGACCGAGAATAGGAAATAAACGTCGGGGGCGGAGGGGGAACAAAACACGACAGCGTCCTACCGATTTAGATCGAGTGCGCGCACATCCGCATACCAGCCGCGTACGTACCTAGTGCCCGTACAAAGTATATTACGCGTTATTATATATACAAGGTGTACGGATACGCATACGTCCACCTGGCACATAAATCACTGACTCGCGGTTTTCGCGGCGGTGGCGGAATTGTGTGCAGCCGCCGACGTCGCGCAGACGTAGGCGGACATTGTGACATTTATACGCCATAAATACATATACACATGTGTACGTGTTCGCCAAGGTTATGCCCGAGCCCGCGTGCCCGAGACACGGGTATATACCTGTAATAATATCATTCCCGTAAACATTGTGTGTGTGTGTGTGTGTGTGTCCCGAGAAGCATACGTCGTAGAGACACACACACACACACACACACACACACACACACACACACACACACACACACACACACACACACACACAGACACACACACATACACACGTATACACACACACACACAAACACACGCACACACACACAGACACAGACACACACACACACACACACACACACACACACACACACACACAAACACACACACACACACACACACACATACACATACACACACACACCACACACACACACACACACCACACACACACACACGTATACACACACACACACACACACACACACACACACACACTCGGGGCGACCGACGCGTGTTTTACCTATTTTGTTTTTCCTCTCGTGCCAAAGAATTCGCACGCGTCGTATCCGCGACGAGTGTTGGCATATAACATCGGCGTCGTTGTCGTCGTCGTCATTACAATATTGTCCGAGTTGAGTTATTGCCACGGGTGCCACGAATACCGCGGGCACCCGATATTCGACCGTTTCAAGGCGACGCTGGCCGGCTCGAGCGACAGTTTTATGGCACGTCAACATCGCGCGCGCGCGTGCCGTGGTCGTCGAGTCGTGGTGGTGAAACGGCGAACAAAAAACAAAACACGTGGAGGTTATATCTAGGGGAGAAATAAATAAAAAAATAAAAAATAAAAAACCAAACGAGTTCGTGAATATCGTAATTTTATAATATTTACTATACTAATCGCGCGCGCTCGTGTGTGTGTGTGTGTGTGTGTGTGTGTGTGCTCGATATCGGGACGGAAACGTGTTGAAAGTAATAACTAACAACAATCGTCCGCGCGGGGACTATTAAAGTAATACGTGCGCGCTGACATGAGCCGCGGGGGACACGCGCAGTCTACGGGTCTTGGAAGTCGGGTGAAACGACCGGTTTTTATTTTTCGGCGATTTTTTCACGATTATTTCTTTCGGGGGGTTCGTGTGTCCCCGGGCGTTTTCTCGATCTACGCGATCACGCGCGACGATCGTGTGCGTATTATAGGCATTTACGCAGAAAATTCGAACCGTGATCGAAACGGACGTCTCTCGTGTGCGGGCAGATCTAATAAGGTCGTAGACTGCAATTACCTAATTAGATGGCTAATCGTTATTTAAATATCAAATATCGGAGATATCGGAAATCGAAAAAAAAAATCCAACACGAAGATACCAAATTATTTTCAAATAATTAACAATCGACGAAAAAAGTGTTTATTTTTTATTTTTAAGTAATATTTAAAATAATAAAAAAAAATTGTAAAAAGCACTTTGTTCAATTACTGTGTATCTAGGTACATCACAACACGTGAATATCGACAAAACGTCGTTTTTATCTTGAAAATACTCTTATATAAAAAAGATCATTATATCGGCAAATATTTTCATGTACCTACCATCATAATATGCAACGATTAGTCGCTTTTTCGTTTTTCATATTTTATATCGCGTTTTCTATTTTTTTTTTCGTACATTTCATTAATTATTTGTTGTATTATGAAATATGAACTCGTTTTATATTAATCATCAATTCCGCTCAAAAACGTAACGCGTAATAACAGTTTTTTGTTGTAAAACAACGCAAAATAGCCTTTCTACATCGTTCCGCCAGTCGACATGCTTTCTGCACGGAGCCGTGTCCACAATCACCACAGTCGGTATCGTCGATTCATTTCTTATGCACCCACACGCATCTAAACCGTTGAATATCGTGCAGCGACAATCTGGATTTCTCGTTATGGGCCTTGGTCCGTGTGCGTGCCAAAAAAAAAAAAAAAAAATGTTAGTGCTCGGCCACAATTAATTGTCGATTTCGAATTCGATCCTGTGTGAAAATTCTATAGAAACGTGTCTTCCTCTCCGATCGCGTATCCTCTAAATTAAATAATGATTCCAATGAGGTCCTCGTCGAATTCGATGACACGTTCGAGTTTACCGGCTCGACGTATCTTCGTACCTCGTGCGGTCTGTTCCGACGTTTATCTCTCCTTAATCGCGTAACATTCGTCCGTACGAATCCAGACGGCTACCGTTCAAGAGTATAATGGCGTGCGATTCGTCGAGTGTTTCGGTCAAAACGTCAAAATATTCCGCCGATTATTAATTACCTAAACCTACTTTATTGCCTGTGACCGGTGTGTACTAGTTGCGGTCATAATCAAAAATTACATACTAGTTGCGGTCACCCATCAAAAAGGTTACACACTAGTTGCGGTCACTCAAATAATAATAACTAAGTATACTAAATAATATAATATAATATAGTTTATATATTATATAATAATTAAATATGAAATTAATATTTGGTTTATTTATTTAATTTAGAAAAATGTATAATATATAATTAATATAATATAATATGTATAATACTGTCGAATAATAATTATTATATAACTTGTGTCAAAATATAGTATATATAAATTTTAAAATTTTGTAGTTAAAAATTTAAAGGCAATCGACTTTAGATATTCAAGCCGATTTATTTCGCCTTCTTCATAATACTGTATTTGTTGCGCTAAAAAATGCTCTTTTTCTATTGAAATTTTATTAACACAACTGGTTTTCGTACAATTCCATGTTCCTGTTTCTATGTTCCCACATATATACGCTGTGTGCGTTATATCAAAAAATATATTTATCGTAAAATATATGACCGCAACTAAGATATCAACTAAATTGGCGTGACCGCAACTGTTATATCCGTTTATCTCAAAAATCGTCATGACCGCAACTAGTATGCAGCCCCCGTGACCTATGTCGCATACACCAGACTCGTATCAATTATTTTCATTCGTGTTGTTTTTTTTTTTTTTTTTTTTTTTTTTTTGTCCCCTTAAAACGTCGTACAAACGATACGCAATTATTATTCTACACCACTGTCGTCGCACAGCGTATTCACGGCGGTCGCACGTTATGTTTGGTAATCGAAATCGAGACCCGGAATACGTTTACAACGTATGTTGTACGCATACGGTCGCCGTGGGCCATTCGCAGTCTCCGATTTATGAGTACGTATTATGTGTATCATACGCCGTCGTAACCTTCAGATCTGATTTTTTTTTTTTTTTAATTCAATACACTAATGGCCGGTTACGAGTGCACGCGCGCGTGTGTGTGAGTGTGTGCGAATTAATAACGTCAAACGGATGTTGACGTCAGATCGTTTTCCGAAATAACTCGGCGGGAAAAACATATACGAGTGCATTGTTCGTTCCCGGACCCGGTGACTTGGATCCGCGTACGGAGTGGGCATCGCTTTCCGACGGAGGCGCTACGACGCGACGCCGTCGTTAAAATGTATTAATATATTATGATAATACAATGGCGCGTACATCTATTATTATTATTATTATTATTATTATTATTATTATCAGACGACTGTGTTATGAAATTATTTAAAAAAAAAAAAACAAACAAACGATGGCAGGGACGCCCGGAGGGGTGGGGGAATTGCCTCCCCTGATATTTTTCATGTCATTTACAAAATTAGAGGTTTTTTTACATGAAGTCAGACTCGCACGACTAAGGCGCTCAGTGACTCTCGACGATCATTGTACCATTAATTACGAGTGTAATATTATTATTTATCTACTCGTAAAATTAATAGTTGTACTTCATGAGTCACAATTTTTTTTACCCCCCCCCTGGGTGACTTATCTGTGGGCGTCCCTGAACGAAGGTTGCACGTCCCAAAGTCGGCCTAGAGTCGACACTGTCAACGTTTACTGTCACGTGGTCTTCGTTTTTTTTAAATTTTATTTAGAGTTTATCTATCTCTGAAATTCGTTCGCGACTTAAAATCCCGTGTAACGACAGTTGATATATCTTTAAACAAGATCTATAGCGTGGACTACGATTGTTAATAAGGCTATGCCTCCCCTGTGCAGTTCGACTCCAGAAGCGATGAGCGTCGCATAAACAGAACACGTGTCTCTAAAAGTATCGTTTTAATATATCAACTTTAAATGATTACCGCACTAGTAATTTTGTAAAAGCTTCTTTGTTTTATTAACAAACGAATAAAAATAAAGGAAATAAGTAAAATAAAATTCAAACTCGATTTTTAAAATGTACGATAGAAAGATGTATTTTTCTTAAAACTTACTTCTTTTATTTAAACAATTTTAAAATAAAATCGGCTATGTCTACTTGCTGAGTAAATTTATTTTACAATCGAAAATTTTTCGGGTTTATTAATTCCTTTCTCGGCCGTCAGACTGTCTAACCTTCTTCTTTACTCGTTTATACATTATTTTTTCTTTTGTCTTCGCGTAAGTGCATCGTCGACTCCAGTGGCGGATCTGAAGTTTATTTAAAGGGGGGATCGGTATCATGGATTCTTAATTAACCAGGACGTAACTGAAAACGTAAAAGAAATTTACAAATTTATTACAAAAAAATCCCTAGAGGGGGGGATCGCCACGTCCCCCCTCAAATCCACTACTGGTCAACTCTTAATAACTATTGCTTAATATGAATATGAATTTCACATGTATATTTTTCTTATTATTCATACAATTCTACCTCGGTGCATTTTTGCTCCATAGGCATTTTAACACCGTTCTTTATATTTTGTATACTGTATACTACATGTATAATACTAGTCTCTTATGTTATATTCTTCTACTTTTACATATTTTATTCATATAATATGCATAATAATGATTAATTATAAAAGCTATCGAAACAAGTATTAATTTATACTATTAGTGGTGATATAATGGAAAATTAAAGTAGTAGAAACGATATGATATTTATAAATTGTAAATGTGGTACGCATATACGACAAAATCAACGACTTTTATTCGTGACAAAATATCGGACCGTTGCCGTATTTTTAGTTTTTTAACGCGGGAAGGGTGAACTGAATTCAAATATTCTTCCGAAGATTCCATCATCAGACTTTTTTAACTACAACCAATATCATGATTTTTGTTTACCAGTATCGGCTTCCGTTGTTCACACAGAATAATTATTTTGTTTATAAAATCATTATTTGTTTTATACTAAAAGAAGGTGTAAGTATTGAAAATTGATGTATGATAAATTATAATGAATCAATAATAATAAATAATCATAGTATCGTATAGACATTATAATGGCTGACCTCGTCGGGCTTATAAAAATAATTATGAAAACATTTAAATATTGCGTAAGTAGGTAAGTTATTTAACTTTTTAAATAAGCGATTTTTGTTTTAAATTAGCAAAATCAGGTTATATCATCTTAAGAGATAATTTTCATTATTAGATTTTATTTATATGATCATGGACATATTATTATTCGTTCAGTTAACAATGCAAATTATTAAATCAATCTAAATAAAAACAATGAAAAATATGTATAATATATAAAATTTATATATACATTATTGTGCTGAAAATTTTATAAATAATTTTAAAATAACATTGTATAAAGTATTTACGTACTATATACATCGAATCTCAAAATCTTGTAATACCTAAAAAATGAATTGATCTGAACAATGATAAACAATAATTACAATTGGTAAATCAATCGTATTCTTTGTTGTACGCTAAAAAAATTATATGAAATAGTAGAAATTACATGATATAGAATTTAATCAAGAACGATTCGAAGTAGTAAAGTTATGAAGTGCATCGATTCAGTAAGTTCGATTTCATAACGAAATGACTTAAAACAATAACTTATTATAATAGTACAATACTTTGAACTACTTTATAAAAACAGCCGGGCAAACTTCGCATCATTAGCAGTATTCACTTTTCGGACAAGATTATGGTAATGGATGTATTGAGTTTTAAATAAGTTATAAATAATGTTTTAACTTAAAGATTCCGAGCAACGCTTCACTGTAAAATATACTATTAATATATTTAACCATTTTTAATCTGATTTTCGGTAGACTTTTGTTTTATAAAAATCGAAAAACAATTTTCTTCTAAACAAAGGAGATATATTTTTTTTTTTTACCTAAAGATTAAAAACACGCTGTTATACCTATATTCAAAGATGTATAATGTTTGTATGGTACACATTTTTTCATAAACGTTTCAAGTTAAAATTAATTGTAAAAATGTCTGTTCGGTAAAGATCGTATAATAATCTACTTTAACGTTTTTAAATTATTATTTTTGAAATTTGTCCAGTTGCACTTGTTAAGTATATGTGTATCAATGTTCATATTGAATTTTCAGAACTTTTTGTAAAATATTATAAACGTTTTTAAATATAAACTTTTAAAAAAACGAGGTATTTTTCAAAGTTCTATTTTTTGTTCAAAAGTTGTCAATATTTTTAAAACTTCCGTTAAGTATGTAGCAATATTTCATTAATAAATTAAGAAAATTTCAAGTTTTTAGAAACATTACGTTTGGAGTTATGATTAAATAACTAAAATCGATTTAGTGAAAGTGTCGTTTACGGCAAATTTTACCGTTGTTACTCAGTGATAAGGTAGTTTTTTCACAAAGAACTATCGAGAATAGAGAAAATACCTCCTTTAAGTACCTACCAACAAGATAACGTTTCTGATTTTAGAGATTTAAACGTATCTTAGGATAAAACTTTGGAACAAAATTAAGTGTACCAAAAAGTATTCACCGAAAAAAATAAAATAAAAATCATTTTACATCCAATAGATCTTTCACTCAGAATCGAATAACGTATGTTATATCTTATATATTATAAGATATCATATTTATAATATAATATTATATTTATTGTTTGAGTAAATGCAAATTACGAAATATCATAACATTGAGAGCTTATTTCAATGCAACAATATAAACATAAAAATATTTTATGCAAAGCTTTATATAACTCGAAATAATTACTGGTTTTAATATTATGCCAATCTCACTAGGTACAACTGCACAAGTATGGGATTAAGATACCTCTATATTATTTTGCCCACTTATCCCGGAGTACCTACACATTAATGAGACCGAGTGTGTATAAGCTATGAGAATTAAAAAATCTGTATCATAAGAGCTAAATCGATTTAAGTTGTTGTATCGAGTCTGTCTATCCTAACCTCATTATATTTATAAAAAATTACAGGTATCACTTAAATGCGTAAGTGGGTACAAATAAATTAAGTTGACTTTAACATTATGCTCACTGCAGATTATTTTAATTCTAATGCAAGTACATAAACTGTTGATTTCCTATTACATGGTTGTCATTATATTATTATTATGTACGTTACTATACCTGAGACCTGCCGTGATATTTTACACATAATACGCGATCGAGTCTGAAATTATAATGAGACCGGACCATTAATATTAATATGTTTAATACGAATAATTTACAAAAACAGTGTAAAAAGCATTATTTTTCTAATTGGATATTTTGACTTTTGTATTCGTAACATTGATCAGTCTACATGTTCATAAACGTTAAATTATTGATTTCGACAAACGAAAATCATTCGTTAGAATTTTTTTATAATTATCTTTAACTTACACAACCAAAGTCAACTATTAAAAACACTTTAAAATGAAGCGCTCATTTCAACGAAACTTTCACTCAATCGATTTTAGGCTTTTAACTATTCAGTCGTAACCTCAAAAGTAATGTAGTGTTGCGTTCTAGTACCTTACAGTAGTTAGAAACTTCATATTTTCACCACGTATGTAAATAATCTATTGTTACATTCTTAACAACATTTCAAAATAATTTGAACAATTTTGAACTTTCAATATAACTTTTAAAATACCTCATATTTTAAAAGTTTATTTCTAATAACATTTTTTATTTTTCGATTATTTCGAAATTTTGGTTACTTATACAACAAGGTATTTTGAATATTTTGGTGAAAAAAGCTTTAATAAAACAACATTTTTTTAAATGCTTTTGATAAAAAAAAATCGTACCCAGAATTAGACTAAATATAGTAAAATATATAAACTATTTATTTTTTGCTGAAACTGAGAATCGTTTAACTAAAGAAATGATATATCGTTTCATTATAATTCAGTACACAAATCGCTATTATTTGTCCATGGAATGAACAATACTTATGAAGTAATATAAGTGTTTTTTTTTCAAAAAATCTAAAAAAATTTCTGAACAAAGAAGACATTTGTTTATCGAAAGATTTGAAACAAACGATTAATACAAAAAATAAAAACACGTTATTTTATACCCTAAAATTTCTATTGCTCATTAAACAATATTAATTTTGGCGTTTTAAAATCAAGGCCAAATGTTTTTTCATTCACCTAAATCGAGTCTCAGAGAGCTTTAATTTAGGATTTTTAGTCAAGAATTTACTCGTATTGAAATTCTAGAGGAAATCACTTAAAATTATTAAATTTCGATCGTCAATTTGCAGATAAGAGCGATGAGATTGAACATTAACTTTAATCTATATTAGTATATACCAACTGAGATAATTTTGTATATATTTTTATGAAAATCGCTTAAGAAAACTATGGACATAGTAGAAACTGATAAGTGATAAGATTTCAAATTACGACTTAATGTAAAACAAAGCAAAGTTTGATGGAATTAAATATAATGCCTAGAGAGAACTCTAAAGTGTGTACTAAAGAAAACATTTTGATTATAGATCATCACTTCTGTGTTGTAAAATCAATACCCAAATCTCTTTTTAAATTTTCTAATTCACAAGTCAGATTATTTAACTCAGTTTTTCCGTTTATGGTATTCGCCATGCTTGTGTTTGGTGTGTATTCATCGATATTTGTTTTGGACTTTAGATTATTGCCAGAAATTGGCGTTTTGTTTTCAAATTCGAGTCCCTCTGACAACAATGTCATTGGTTTTAAATTTAATTGACATTTCATCTCTTCAAGTTGTAATTTCTGTGAACTTATTTCCATTACTTCGCATCTATTTTTCTGTTGTAAGTTTTCGATTTCTTTTTTCATATTATGTATATCGTCGTCTTTTGAACAATTTTCTTTTTTTAACATAACTATCTCATTTTTCAATTCAATTTGATCATATCCTTTTTCTTTGTATGCTTTTTCTAGATCTTCTGTCAGTCGCTTGACCTTATATTTTTCGCCACTTATTTCGCATTTCATTTTATCGTATTGTACTTCCATTTCGTTCAGTATTTTGTCTCTATTTTTCAACTCGTTGTGCAATGTTTCCCGCTCGAGTGTTAAATTTTCTTCCATGCGTGCTGCACATTCCTTTACTTCGGCTAGTTTAATTTTAATACATTCGAAATCCTCCTTCGATTGATTGCATTCTTTTGTGCGGTATTCCAGTAGTCTAAGAACGTCCCAAAGTTTATCTTCGTTTGATTTTAATTTCTCCTTTAACTGTTCAGTCTCGATATTTCTTTCGTCCAACTGTGACTAAACAACAATAATATATTTTTATGATATTATTTTTTTTTAATTTTAAACGCAAAACTTAAACAACGTTGAATAAGAGTTCGTGGTATATTTCCCACATTCGCTTGTATATAAGCCTACAGGCAGTGTTGGGAAAATTTTATCTAGATAATTATTTTAATAAATATGAATTCGAATAAAAAACTATTCGAATGATTTTTTTACAATTATTCGAATATAAATGTATTCGAATAATTTTAAAACTAAGATTATTCAAATAAAAAATGATTTGACTTAATTTCAAAGACGAATATAAAGTTATACGAATAATTTTTGGTCATTTGATTTGATTAAACATAGTTTTTAATTACCAACTCTTTGTTTACCAAAATAAAATAAACGAAAATTAATCTTATTTCTATGTTTGAAATTTATTCGAATAATTATAATTGAAAATTATTCGAATACATTTTTTTTTCGAATAATTGTAAAAAAATCATTCGAATAAAATGTTATCTAAATAACCATCTAGATAAAATGTCATTCGAATAACACCCAACTCTGCCTACAGGCGCATATATGGTTCCTAAAGTCACAAGTGTTTTATTTAGTGCTGTTTTTAATACTTCGTCTTCAATACGTAAATACCACTGATGGGTTTTATTCGTATGAGGTTTTATGCGAAAGAATGTTCATCGAACAACTCGAGCTTAATCAACAATTCAAAAACAGCTCTAAACCTATATCCAATTAAATTCGATTCTACCATTGATGTTTCGGTATTTTAAAAATATTTAACACAAGTCATTTTTATAACGTATGTGACATATTTAAAGAAAATCTAACTCAAGTTCGAGGAAGGAACTGCCCTCTTTGCCCGTTCTATAAATCCACCTCTGGTGAATGCGGATGTTACGATGAAAATAGAACCATTTAAATTTACAACAATTTAAATACAGAATACATTCAATATCACGTGAAAACATACTCTCAAATAAAAAATTTTATCGGAATGTGATACAAAAATATAGTTTGAAATTTTATACGCGTAGTAAATAAAAACAATAAATTCAAAAATTGATAAAAAAAATGTAAATGAAACTTTTCATACCTACGATTAGATTATACTTTTGTGAATAAAATATGTTTTAAGTTTTAATATGACTGAGTAAAAAAAAAAAAAGAAAGTATTTCAAACATTTACTTTTGCACAGCTCAAGTCGATCATTAATTGTTGAATGATTTGTTTACTGTCGGCTAATTCAGATTGAAAATTATTTTCGCTCAATCTTAAATTCTTTATTTCATTACTTATGCAATCGTTACTATTTTGAAGGTTTCTCAACTGGAGATCCCATTCGTATTCTGCATCCATAAATTTTTTGATCTTATCCATTTGAACTTCACACGTAGTTTCCAGTTCATTTAACACTCTTTTGTGGCCGTTTTCAAATCTTTTCTTCCAAAGTTCAATCTCTTGACATAAATCTCTTAACTCATCTCTCTCGGCGGCTATTTCGTTATATTTTTCCAATTTTTTCTTCAATTTACTGATATCTCCATTTTGACAAGACATGATTGTTAAATCTGACTTGGTTTCCAGCGAAATGTTTTATGCAATAACTATTAGGCAATAAAAAATAGATATGAGCACTTTATATAATACGTCTGTTGTCGACCCACAGTTTTAAATAAATCCATTACCTATTTAAAATACATCAAAATACGAGTATGTACTAAAACGAAATCACAGTCTTGTCGATCGACTTCCAACGCTTTTAATTTCACTTTTCATTTCTATTTTAAATAACTTCATGTTGCTATGGAAGTTATCCAGTTTTAATTTTATAATCAGGCATGTGTACGATGAATTATAATAATGTCAAACATAATTAGTTTAATGTGTATCATTTACGTGATCAAATGAATAAAAATCTCAGACTAGGTAATGGTAATGAGCGTACTGAATTTTAAAGTATCGATAAATCATTTCCATGGAAAAACTTCGGTGTAACAAATACCGTTTACATATTTACATATTTACCGGATGTATACTGATTGTCAGAAGTTTTTTAGATTCTGAGTAAAGCGTACGATCTATTATATTTATATATTGGTTTTTCCGAAAATGTTTATTGATTTTGTATTATTATTATTATTATTTTTTGTTATAAGCACTTTTTGATACATTTAAATATTTCGAAAAGTTTCATCCAGCAATTTTCAAAAATCACAAATAAATGGAACTTTAAGTGTTCATTTTCTTTTGTTTCAATATATTTTCCAGGCTTGTAGAAAAACTATCGAAAAACCTAGTAACAACGGTAACATTTTCCGTGAACGACACTTTCACTAAATCGATTTTAGTTATTCCGTCATAACTCCAAAAGTAATGTTGATAGAAACTTGAAATTTTTACCATTTGTTTGTGTATGTCACTATGAACTTTAATAGGTTTGAAAAAAAAATTGGCAGGTTTCGGCTAAAAATAGAATTTTGAAAATACCTTGTTTTTAAGTTTATTTCTGATAAAGTTTTTAATATTTGATGAAAAATTCTGAAATTGTAATATGACTTTATTCATAGATTAAACAAACGATATTGAAAAAATTTCAGAAATCATGATTCAGGATGTTTTTTTTTTTTTTGTACAAGCGTTAAGTAAGTTATTTTATGATTTTTACGAAATAAACTGTTTTTACGTCAATTTCCAACTTTAAAATGTGTGTGAAAAACTATTGTACGGTCTAATCATAACGACTACTGAATATAGATAGAACTAGATGTTTTGAATCATTTAGTAAAAACAATGTCTTCTTTGTTAAACCAAAACACTTTAAACATGTTTGATGAAAAATCTAACAACAATAAGACTGAAAATGGTAAAATATATAAATGATATGATTTGTATACTGGAGCTTTGTCCAAAATCATATAACTAAGGAAATTATCAATAGTTTCTTTAAAACTCAACACATATATCATTGTTATTTTGTCTAAGAAATGAAGAATTTTTTATGGTAAGAATTACGTTCTTTTTTTATCACATTGACATTTTTTTTTACCAAAAGATTCAAAACATATTTTGCAATTTTTTTTTTTTATGATAGAGCTATAGAAAGAAACAATTATTTTTTACATGTTCACAAATTAAAAATTAAAAATTGATGTAAAAATAAATGGTTCTATAAAAAACATATTAACATTTTGTGAAACTACGTTTATTAAAAAAATCTTAAGTTATCATTAAAAAAAAATTCAGTTACGTTAGGCGAGTGTTTTATTAAGGTCATATTAAATTTTAAATTTTAAATTTAGATATACAGTTAAGTGCGTATAAAAAATTTAAAATATTTTTAAAAATTAACTTTTAAAAAACTAGATATTTATTAATTTTTGTTTTTATTTTAAAATGTATCAACTTTTGGCAAGTTTATAACCACATGCTATTGATATATGGTGAAAATTTCAAGTTCCTAGTGACATTACTTTCAGAATAATGGCATAATAGCTCAAGTCTATTTAGTGAAAGTCTCATTTGCAAAAAATGTTACCATTTTGTTACATTTTTCGGAAATTTTTCCTTGCGCTCGAAAAATCTATTGAGAAAAAAAGGAAATGAACCCTCAAAATGTCATCTACATCAATAACTGAACTACAGATTTTCTGGATGAAATGATGGATATATTGTATTATGATGATGAATGGATGTATCTATCATAATTTTTTTTTTTTTTATTATTATTTAATGTATTATAGAACTCTGAATAAATTATTAGTTATAACATTATAATAAATAAATACATTTATTTAATGATTATATCTATGTTATTAAATAATTGACATAACTCATTTAAAGTTTATTAGTTTTAAGATACCCAATTATATTATATGGTAGTAATTTTTGATGGATGACTACCATAGTGGATTACATTTCCATATTTCTGCTGCTGCAAAAAAAAAAAAATGCATTTCTTCATCGTATGATTTGAAAACAAATAAAAGCTCATAAATAACCCTAATCAATCGTACAAATCGACGTGATGAAATTAATTCTATGATTATCCTAGTGTTTTGCAAGCCTGGATTATTATTTCGAGTGGTAATAACGTATTGCTAATAACGTTCACAAGGAAGAAACGACTGTTTTCACACATCGGTAGATAATATTACGAGAAATAATTTCTGATAAATGTAAATAAAGTTAATTAAGTCTGGATAAGATCGGATAGTGCGGTTTAAATTATCGAAACAATATAAACATGATAGCACTGTAAAAATTGCATTGATTAAGCCATTTGTACGAGTCCGAGTAGAAAACGGAGTCGCTCGTACAAAACAAGGTAATAATATTGTAAAAAGCGTGTTGTAATTAGTTTTCGAACCGTGACCTAACCTAACCTGTAGTAAACGCGAGGTCGCTGGTTCTAAATCATTTGAATTTCACTCGAAAAGAATAACAGTGTGGGTATACGTGTTTTGAATGAAATATCGTGTGCAAAAAAGTGCATTAAAACAGTAAGTATCCAATACCTAGTCATCGAACGTTATGCGCAATGAGATTTTAAAATTACTTTCGCAGCAGTGAAACACAAACGGACGTCTATGAGTAAAAACCAATTATTCAATCATCGGTTCAATAAAGTGAGTACCTAGGTATACGTTGTATCCGTTAGTGTTCGGATCCATAAGTCTGCGTCGCGTAAAACGTGACGAGTCGTTTGTCGACCCGTTCTTTTTATCGTTATCAATTGCGTATTGTAAGTTTATAAAACTGCGTGCACACAAACACACACACACACACACACACACACACACACACACACACACACACACACACACACACACACACACACACACACACACACTTCATGAACCAGTGGCGTATTTACGGGGGGATCATTGGGTTTGATCCCCCCTCCAAGATTTGAGATTAATACTTTTTTTATTTAAAACTAAATTTGTTTTAGCTTTATGGCTCTTTGACACAGGTAAATATTAATTAGTAAAATATTTTGATTTTTTGACTAGCAAGTGAATGTGGACGAATTATCTAAAAAATCTAGGAAACTAAATTTTGTTACTTAAAACAAAACCAAAATATTATTCAGAATAAAATACATCGTTGCTTTTTAATATCTGTTAACTATTAAATATAAATCATATTAAGTTTTTCAAAACATATCTACTAAAATTATTCGCTACTGGATTTCTGTCTTTACCTACCGGTAAAATTAACCTAGGCTATTTTTACCCACCCGGTAAAATTGTTCACTAATGGATTTCTGTTTTTGCCTACCGGTAAAATTAACCTAGGATATTGTCACTTCTCTGTAATTTTATGCGTATATATTACAAAAAATTATAAATAATCTACTTTTTTTAGTTACATTATGGACTTTATTAAATTTGTAATGATATTTTAAGGAAGTGGAATTTATATTGCGTACTAATAGTTTTTTAATAGTTATATGAATATTTTCTTACTTAGTTTTTATTTCAATTTTTTTATTTTTATTTTTTTTTTTTATTTGATTTTAAATAATTTGGATACGAAGTGTTTACCTATTTTCGCTTGAATTTTTTTGGAGTTTAATAGTATTTTCTACGCCAATATCATAATATTTTGTTTTATCTATTTACTGAAATCCCAAAAAGAAATGAAATATTTTTTTTCGATGAATAATTTTAATGATTTCTGATTGATGAAAATTTGTTATGTATTAATAGAATATGTTTATAATTTTGTTATATGCATTTCATTTTAAAACGTTATTCCTTAATCATGTACTCGTATATTTTACATATTTCACATGCACGCCAAACTAAAACATTTTCTCCGATAGCCTTAAGAAACATAAAATGTGTATCTATTTGGTGTAAAATGTTATTAATATTAGGTATACGTGTTGTGTAAAAAAATTTAAATTATATACAAAAAATAAAGAAGAATAATAGAAGGTGCAGTGGATGGTAGAAAACCACCAGGAAGACCGAGATTCTGGTACATATCTCAATTAAAAAAAAAAAAAAAAAAAAAACGCAGTACTTAACACGTACGCTGGATTAAAGAGGATTGCTGATGATCGTGAAAAACGGAGGACGAACTTAAACGTTGTAAATTAATCTATCACTGGTTGAAAAAAAAATATAATAACCTAGGATAAATTTACCCCCACTATATACAAATTTTTACCGGTGGAGGGGGGGGGGGTAAATTTAATAGGAGGTAAAATTATCCTATGACACCGGTTCAAACGATAAATTTTGACTGGTCCCTGCAACGTCGTCAAATTTTCCTAAGTAGACAACATACTGTAGAACTACTATCATATGAATAACTATGAACGATCCGTACTATATTAGCGTAGATATAAAATGCATTTAACCCTCTACTCTGAACAGTAACGGAACTACCCTTGGTTACAAGGGATTGACAAAGAAAAATGCATTTATAATAATCACGAATTACGTTTCATTATAGATATCATATAATATTTGTGTGTAAAGAAATTAATTTATGAAAAAATAATCAAGATTTATTAATTTTTTATTTATTTATTTATTTATTTATTTGACAAAATAAAATAAACCACGCGAATTTGAAAAAAATTTTCCTTTTTGAAATTTCAGTCCCAGTCGATTTATATTTACTAACAAGTCATGATAACATTTCGTTAAATCTGTATTGGTTCATCGTTTTGTGCGGCGTTCTAGTTTATCTTTAATTATTTTAACTAAAACTTTTGCCTAAAACCCGAAAATTATTTGTTCGATAAATATAAAATTGATATTGGCTATAGTGTCGGGAAAAAAATTAAAACATGGGTATGGCCAATCGTCTTTTTAAAATATTGATGATAAGTTACACAATTTAAATATTACATTTATTATTTTTATATGACACAGTTTACGTTATTCGTACAGTTAATAAAATCATATTTGAAAAAAAGAAGAATCGTCCAGATATGTGAAAAACACGTAATTCGTAAAAATAAGTTATTACTATGATGAAATATAATGAAAAAAAAATATGCAAAATCAAATTTGGCTCACAACGAATAACACGAAAGAAATTTATCATTTGCCCGAGTTAATTTATCACGGCAAAATGAAAACGTGTATTTACATAAAAATCGCCTTAAACGAGCTTTGGTCACCATATACATAAATATTTAAATTCAAAAAAATATATTATAGAGCACTGTCGTAGCTCGGTATAATTTAAATTTTTTACTATGAATTTCCAACGGATATTCGAAGTAAAAACGTACGAATAAAAACGTTGATAAATCCCGCCATAATATGTTTTCGTTAGAAACCAGTGACAGCCGCCTTGAATTTGATTTTTTTTTTCAAATAACGTTTGATCATTAAAGCGGTAACCCGCAACGATGAATAAGACGCAGTTAATATTTCAAAAACATACGAGTTTATTCGAAATTCAGCTCGGACACGGTTTGATTATTTTATAAAATAGCCCGATCGCTTCGTTTTCGACGTATGTAACCTGCTGCCCCCCACGGTTGTCCCTGGATCGCACACGCCACACACGCGCGCGCGTACTTTCATTATAGTGCAACACTGAAAGTGATTTCATCACTGCAACGTTACCTTGTAGATCATTTCTTCCGATATTTTTTTTTCTTTTTTTTTTTTTTTTTACGTTTTGTTCTCCCAACTACGTATCTTCGTCGAATCGCGGACGGTTCGCGTACGATTACACACACACCCCTTTGTACGATGCTCGCGTATATTCTCGGCCGGCACAACGTTTTCGACGTGTTCGCTTTCGGTTTAATTCCGTTGCTGCTGTACGGTCGGCAGCGTGTCTCTACGGTTTGTTTTGTACGGTTTTTTTTTTTATTCCTAACGGTCCGCGAGACATTTGATTTTTTTTTCAAGATAACGGCTGTTACGAATACCAATTATCTATGAACAGTGTTTATGGCCTCTGCGCCAGGTATACGTAATATTGTATCATTAATGTGTTCACGACAGCGCCTGAAACGCCAAGGCTACGATCGGTTCGGTTTTTTTTATTTTTTTATTTTGAGTTTCAGAAGTACCTACCTGCGTTATAAATACGTTTACCGGCGAATAAATACGTAGTATAATGTCAAGAATAAAGTGCGTTTCGACATTCAACAAACGAATAAATATTTTCGAATCAAAACCCACCGGGAGGGCTACGGCTCCGGACCCCCCATCCCTCACCCGTTACGGAGGGACGATAGATTTATGTTATGGCCAATGGAAAACTGCGGGTTACGAGAACAAAAAGTCGTTATTCACATCGCGGACCCTGCCCTCCGTTATGTAATCAGATTTGTTTTTAATGAAAAATTTACGTATGTGTAAGCTTAATATCTTGGATAAATTTCAATGAATAAATTTGCTTATGCTAATGAAAATTGAAAAAAATAACGTTTAACACGCCGCGCCATTAATCCGTAACAGGAAGACGTGGAGTCAAACCGATTGGTAATCGGTACCTACTGCCTTGTATCTCTCGTTTTCCTTAGACAATTAATTTTGACGCTGCTGGAATTCGTTGTAAAAACTATTTGTAATAACTCAGTGACATCAAATATAGTCTATAGTTTAATAGATTTTACACAATATGATTAAATGTCAAACATAATTTTTAGTTCATCGGTACGCAAAATAATTATAAAATGCGCTCGAAAAAACTTCATTTTAAACATTATTAATGTATTACAAATAATACACAGAATTATAATGTAAAGTTGTGAAATATTTCTTTGTGAATTTTGAAGTGTTTAAGTTTTATTAATGAGCGATTTGTGGTGGTATCATAATAAATCTAATTTTCTGTTTAACTATGATTTGAATAACTAGTTTTATCTAGGTATTATAATTTAAAATAGCAGCTTGATCACTTCTTGAACAACAGTAAAAAAATATCATTTTGTAATTCGTCATTGTTAAATGTCTGTAAGTGTTAGAAAGCAGACTGAAATTAAAAACATATACATATTGTACAATTTTTCATCACATCTATAGACATATATAACGGCTAGTTTCGGTCAAGGAGAAGGAAAAAAAACAAAAATATATAACTGTTTCACAGTGAACGCTTTTTTTTTATTTCGTCAAAAATCGCTCGACGTTCGTGACAGTCTTCGGCGATTCGTTATACTCATAGACCTCGCTACGTCAACATGATGAAAAATCAATGATTTCACTACCTACTAACACGGTCCACGGGCATTGGATTGGATTCTACATAGACTTAACTCATCCCGGTGTGACGGGGACAGTCCCGGGTTTAAAGGCGCGTTCCGGTGTCCCAGCTAGTTGTTCAGTCTGTTCGGGTCAATAGAACCCGAGAACAAATTATATTTGAGTTTTGTCATCGTACTGTTTGATAATAAACTATAGAATAACGATGTACACAGTATCGTTACCTACCTATATAATTATCTGATGTTATCTGAACGACTAAATCTCATTGGTATGATTTTAGGTCTATGTGTCACCACCATACGAGTAGGTAGTCAATAGGTATAAAAAACAAAAATACAATAAATTATTATCAGCGTGCTGTTTGTGAGTGTAAATCGTGTTTAATGCTTTTCGAGGTTCGGTAGTCTCTAAATTAATTTTGATTTAATTTCAAATGATATTTTCGAAAAAATTTTAAATAATATTACTCTATCGAAGAAAAATCATTGAAGTAAAATGTATCGATAAACAAAAAGTAATATGGTATCATTACTTATATTAAGTATTAACGAATAAAATTTACTGTAAAAAAGTTCGTTCTTCGCTCCTCAGACAAGATAATGGCGATGGGTGTATTAAATTTTAATGATATGATAAATCGTTTCCTTTTTTTTTTTTTGACGATTCTTCAGTATAAACAAAAATATACCGTTTTTAGTTGAATTGTCAGTATGTTTATTTTTTTTATCAAATCTGTTTAAAATATACTCGTTTCAAAAATAAGAATTTTTTTTTTACCGAAAGAATTCAAACATGTTGTTCTATTAGTATCCAAAGTTTCATAATGATCAGATGGATGAATATTTTCGTATGACCATTTATATAACTACACCAAAGATATTGAAAAAATTTCAAAAATCGTTACTAAGTTTTTTTGTTAAATTCATAACCTCTACTTTAAACTTAAATAAATAGTCTTCATCGTCAAATTGTTTTCAATGTATGTGCCTACTTTTTTTTTTCATTTATAACCTCTTCTTTAAAATTAAATAAATAGTCTTCATCTTCAACTTGTTTTCAATGTACCTACCCAGATACCACTTAAGGGAATCATTTTAATGAGACTATATCGTTATTCATTGAGCTCCTAGGTATTAATCTTACTTAGAGTATTGAAAAATATTATGTAATTTTAAATTTTTTTTTTTTTTAAGGGACGACATTTTTCAAAGCTGTAGTACCTCAACTAGTTTGAAAATAAAAAAATATATATATTATGTTTATTTATTTAAAATTGTACAACGTTTACCACAGTGTGTATTAAATTAAAAATGTTATATTAAGTCACCCCCGGGAAATATAATTAATAAACATATAAAGGACATATTTTATAAATATTACAATATAATTGTAAATAATCAGTTGAACGAACGAACCTAAGATACCTTATTAATTATTATATTTACAACTTAAGAATTTTAAACATTGTGGCTGTAGCTCATGTGACAAATCGTTTATCATTTATAGATTTATTATATAATAAATATATGATTTATTTCTTAGTTCTTTTATAGAAATATTAACTAAACTTCAATGTATAAAATATATGCGAGTAAAAATCGATTAAAGACTAATGGAAAGTATGTAGATGCTTCATACGATAAAATGAACAACCTTTACTTGAGGATAACGTACGAAATACGAAATAAATTAGAGTGAAAACAAGAATGCTTGAGTATGCAGTTTGTGTGTGTGTGTGTATGTGTGTGTGTGTGTGTGTGTGTGTGTGTGTGTGTGTGTGTGTGTGTGTGTGTGTGTGTGTGTGTGTGTGTGTGTGTGTGTATGTGTGTGTGTGTGTGTGTGTGTGTAACGAATGGTGATTTATAACCATTAATAAAATAAGTGTATTATACTTGGAATAATTTACTGTGCTTGCGCGCCAATCTTGATAATATTTTATTTTCTAATGTCGGTATTTTATCAACTCGAGATCTTATTGAGAATTAGGGTAGGTAATAATATTGGGAAGATATTTGTCTGATAGCCTTTCTCGTTTTGTTGTTACATTTAAAATGGATCTGTACATTCCAGTAGTCACGGTTATCAAAGAATCCACGTTTACGTTGAAATTTGTACGAAATCTCTTGTGTTTTTGATTAGCGGAAGAACACAATGTGCGACTATACAAAAAACAAAAATAGATTATTATGAATTTTTATTATGAATACAATTTAAAGTCATATTAATTAATTATATTAATTATACTACCTATCTAATTCAAGATTCTGAGTGAAGTGAAAGATCTATTGGTTTTACAATGACGTTAAATTTGTATTTTTATTTCGTCTGGAGACACTGTAAGAGTAAGTTTATTTCTTATATATTTTTTTAATATTAAGACACCATAACATAATAATTTAATTTTAATTATTTATTTATCTAAAGGTTCAGAAAATAAAATATTAAATTACTCATATATTACCTATGGTTTATGTTACTCTTAGCCTTGCTCAAAATCGTCCAACTAAAAAATTATTCATCGTTTCTAAAAAAAATAAACTCAATACACCCACTTCCGTTATCTTATCCTGGAGCGAAGAACATGCCAAGTATGTCCTACATTTTTACGAATGATTTCATACGATTGTATAATTGTCTTTTTAAAAGTAATGATACGATCTATGTAATATTAAGTGCCGTACTGGTCGGTACTGTGAATCGAAGGTCCACTCTAAATCTTAAAGCACATTAGTTCCATATAGACGAAATAATATTGAAAGAGTTATTTAAAGTCTTATCTTTTAAAACTGTTCAAACGTTCAACAAAATTAATTAAATAGTACCTATTTTATCAGTCATTGTCATTAAGTATGTATTTCGAATTTCCAAAGATTTCCACAAGATTTTCATGAGACCCGTTTTTAATACTTTACCAAACTCTTGACATAGACACTCTTATACAGGTTAGAAAAAAGTTTCAAAAAAATTTTACCACTTTCAGGTTATGCATAGAATTTTGAAAATATTGGAGTATCTCGTTTTTTCAAAAGGTTTTAACTAAACCTATTTTGAAATATTCGTTTTTAAAACCTAAAAATGTAATATAATTTTACTCGTCTATTTAATCAATAGTACCTACTGAACATTTTCAAAAATCGTTGGTCACATTTTTTTTTCATTCACGTTTGAATTTAGAATTTCAATCATTATCTAAACGTAAATTAACGATATTTTCCAATCGAAATCTTACAAAATGTGAAATCTTTAATCTGGTAAAAATACATTTCACCGATAGACTTGACACATAAATTTTTATCTTCAGTTCAATTTTTATAAAAATTAACTCAATAAATTAATTTTACAGTCGTTTAAAGTTAGAAATTTGGCTCAAATGGCTTTTTTTTACGTAACATGTTAGATTTATTTTATAAAATTTGTAATTTTTAGTTATAACATCTGCACTATTAATACGAGCTTTTTTTTTATTAGTATTCCTATCTACAGTTACATTTTCATGTCACTTGTTCCAAAATTGTTTTTTTATTTGAGACTGAAGTGTCTAAATACGTACAACATAATATGGTACAGTATTTTTATAAATATTATTAAATTGACATGGATCATTTTTGTTATTATTTCGGACTTTTTTTTGGCTTGATATTTGAAAATTGCACCAATTGTCTATCAAAGGGTTTTTCATTTTTTAGAAAACTTAACTGGCTAGTAGATAATGACGTAATCATTCATAAAGTTTTAGAATCGTTTCTGGTGATTTATCATTGGTTTCAGATTTAAATAAATACAAGTGTCGTTTTACATTTATGTTTCGTCAATCGTTTAAATGGCTCATTGAACTTTGAAGGTTCTCTACGCCTATCGCTGTTATTTTATAAACATATAATTTATATGTTCGAGGACCGAAGAGACGAGGGACGAACGTCCACCACCATTATCTCACCGGTTTTATGTATCATTACAATATTATAATAAACGTTAACGATTATTATTGTGTTTGGTTCGTGGGACGTTCTTCATTGCTAATGTGATCCGAGATTCTGAAAACTTCGTTGACTACTTAAATGCGTAAATACCAATTGTTGAATATTAAATTAAACAACCACGTGATAATATGTTTTTAGTGTAAAAATTATTATTTATTTTAATAAATTCATAATAAAAAATATAAAAGTTTTGAAAAAATAAACTCTGCATCGTGAAAATGAATCGGACCACGGCACTGTATAATAATATTATCGATTAACATAATATTATAATTTATCGACGTTATTGACGGATGGTAAATTAAAATCGGTACCATAAATTAAGATTCATTCGGAAGCCACGCAAATACGAAAAATATTAATAGCATGAATCGTGTGTATATAATAATACGTTAGTCCCCGGCAGTGTTGAGCATAATAAGATAAATTTATCTAGATGAATTATCTAGATAAATAATTAATTATCTCTTATCTTATCTAGATAAATTTAAAAATGTTCATATGATGTGCCATCTTAGATAAATAATTTCATCATCTTAACCAAATTATCTAGATAAAAAAAATGTCAAATATATATTTTTTTTAATACAATTAATTTAAGAAGAAATAAAAGTTGAGAACCACTAGATAAAAACAAAATAATAGATACGAAATACAATAATCGTAGATATGGTTAGTTATTTATTCTATTATATTTAAAAAAAATTACAACTTGTTAACTTACTTATTGTATTTAAATGTGTCTTATTTTATATACTATTTAGTTATTGATTCTATTATTACAACTTGTTAATTTACACAATTTTATATACACATGAAAGAGAAAATATTTTAATTTAAAAAACATTTAATTACAAAAATAGTGAGGAATTAAGTGTGGTATCCTCAACAGAATTACCTAGTTTTGTAGGTTTGTTTTATGAACATATGATAGTGTAAATATATTTTATTTTACACTATGATATTGTAAATATTTTTATTTTACACTATGTTTAATATTTTTATTATACACTATGCATTTAAATATGTTTTATTATATACTTATATTTACTTATTGTATTTAAATATGTTTTAATATAACTATTTAGTTATTTATTCTATTATATTTAAAAAAAATTACAACTTGTTAACTTACTTATTGTATTTAAATGTGTCTTATTTTATATACTATTTAGTTATTGATTCTATTATTACAACTTGTTAATTTACACAATTTTATATACACATGAAAGAGAAAATATTTTAATTTAAAAAACATTTAATTACAAAAATAGTGAGGAATTAAGTGTGGTATCCTCAACAGAATTACCTAGTTTTGTAGGTTTGTTTTATGAACATATGATAGTGTAAATATTTTTATTTTACACTATGTTTAATATTTTTATTATATACTTATGTTTACTTATTGTATTTAAATATGTTTTATTATATACTTATGTTTACTTATTGTATTTAAATATGTTTTATTATAACTATTTAGTTATTTATTCTATTATATTAAAAAAAAAATTACATCTTGTTAATTTACACAGTTACAATTAAATGCCATCTAAATTAAATATATATTATTATTTATTATACCATTAATTATACCTACTTCATGGGTGGTTTTCGGTAGCAAATTTTATATCGGAGGTACCTTAGAGAGGTCAAAAGTCAAAATTTTCAATAGTTTTCAAATACCGCGGGAAAAACCAACAAAAAACGAGGAAAAACGGTACTTTTTGTGCAAAGCCCGTTTTCGACGAAATTGATTTTTTTATTTAGCCGTAACTCAAAAACCAAAAGATGTAGAAACTTGAAATTTTCACCAATTGTTTATATAGGAAACACCTATACGTGGTACAATTTTTGAAAACTTTTGACATTTTTTGAGCTATTTATAGACAATTGAAATTTTCGACTTTTCTTAGTTTTTTTTTTCTGAAACGTGGATAAAAAATATTTGACCCGGCCAAAAAATCTTGAAAATTTAATACAAGGTTCCTCATTAGTTGTACTTATTGCCGTAAAAAAAAAATTCAAAGCGTAATTCACTACTTTTTTTTTATAAGCATGTAAACTTCAAATTTTTACGAAATGTGTAAAAAATCGCGAAAATTAGAAGTTATTTTGTAGTTGAAAATTCATAAAATTTTAAGTATTCAAAGTTAAGAACTGAAAATTTGGCACAACGTTATCCATAAGTTTTCCTTCAATTATGTGTAAAAAAATTTCTACCGGATTAAGGTAAAAAATTTTTATGAGTGTTTGAAATTATAATTTTTGCATAATTGCATAAAATGACAATTTAGCCATCAACGATTTTTTATATTTTTTCTTATTCAAAAAGTATAAGTCGTAGAAACTTGAAACTTTCACAAAATGTTTAAATTGGCATTTTATTTACATAGTTATATTTTCAAAATATTTCGTTAATTTTTTAGCTATTCATAGGCATTTGAAATATTTGATTTTTCTTAGATTTTTTTTTATAAAAGTCGATAAAAATTTTTTGGCCCTACGAAATCTCTTGAAAATTTAATAGAAGGTTTAACATAAGTTGATCTAAGAGTGATTCAAAAATTAATCAAATACATACGCACAATTTTTTTTTATAAGCAGTTTAAGTTGAAAAATCGCCAAAATTTGTCGAAATCACGAATTATTTTGTAGTTGAAAATGTATAAAAAATTTTCTATTCAAAGTTAAGAAATGAAAATTAAATACAAGGTTGTTCATAAGTTTTGCTTGTAAAAAGTATAAAAAATATCGCGATCGGTTCAATCAAAAAAATTTTACGAGCGTTTGAAGGTGTAATTTTTACTAAATCAAAAATGCACGCGTTTAATAACGATTTACTATAAACATATTATTGACTTTTGTTATTTTTCAAAAAGTAAACTAAAAAAAGTAAACTTTTAACGAGCGTCTGAAGCTGTAATTTTTACAAAAATGCACGCGTTAAATAACAATTTACTATAAACATATTATACACTGACACTTCATCTTCGTTCAGAATCGTTTTTTTTTTATAATATAAAATAATGTCTAATCTATCAATACATGAATACATCTCGTGTATGTGTATCCCACCCAACTCCTGTCCGAGGAGCGAAGCGACGAAGGACGGACTTCCACCACCATCATCTCACTTGCCGGCTTTTTTTTACTTTAAGAGTAATTTTGTATAGGTATTCTGTGTATTCAACATTATAATAAGGTTAAAAGGAATTGATTTTTGTGTAATTTTAAATCACTAAGTAATAGAAAAAAAAATTATCTTTTTATTTATCTAGATAAATTGCCATTATTTTTTATCTTTATCTTTATCTTTTTATTTTACTGAAATATTATCTTTATCTAGATGAAATTAAACTCAATTATCTTTATCTTTATCTAGATAAATATTTAATTATCTTTGCTCAACACTGGTCCCCGGGGTACTTGACACGCAGCGCGAGTCCAATACGTACGTCGCGTCGTGGAAAAAGAAAGAAAAACTTCGGTCTCCCCGTTTCGATCGATTCAAGTAGGTATTAAGTCGCCGTTGATCGAACTCGTTTCGGCGATAATTTCAAACGATATTCGATACAACGATTCGCGAAGAACGTCACACGATACGCCCGTATCAATGTATGTTATGTACAAATAGGGCACGAATTTTTATGTAATAAAAAAGTCAAAATATGTAAATATTTATGTTGTTATTTTTGCCAAAATATGTATTGAAAGTCATTAAATATTTAACAACAAAAAATGTGTATTTTTAATTAATTTTTAATAATAATGAAAAAAAAGTAATATTGATATATAATTCTGCTATAAAACATATATATATATATATATAGGTATATATATATATATTTTTTTTTTTTGTAATTTAATTCATTCATCTTCATTGCAGTCGTCTTCGAAACAGTTTGAAACAACGTACATTTGAAGATTATCAAATTTAAATGTGCGTCGGTTAGGTCTTAAAATTGATTTGTATCGGCCGAAAGAGCGTTACACGGCATCCGAGGTTATAATGGGGCGTATTTCATATATTTTGATATATCAGATGGTGCAAATTCAATTTCCATCGATGGGTTTTCATTTTGTGTTCAGAAGAATATTTCTAATGGTTTTTATGTTTTGTAAACAAACATTTTTAGCTAGTACGTCATTTAATTTATTTTTCTTATTATCACTCCAGATTCTCTTTGGGCTTCATTTATATATACACATAACTTATGTATTATCTACACGTCTATCGACGAACGCCAGAAGACACGTCACCATGTCGACGGTAGTACGGCGCAAATTCACCGAGGACATTACGTATACGAGAAACTATGAGTTTGTGCGACTGTAGATTCGCATCTCCGTCCGTCCCGTGATGTACATACGTACTCGTACGTACACATGATCTACAAGCATTCACCGTGGACGTGCGTGTATAATCAATTATTTGATTTCTTCATTTATGTGCTTTTTTTTTCTCTCTTTTTCTCTCTCTCTCTCTCTCGGGGCACATTTACCACATATATATATATTTTTTTTTTTTTATGTATATAAGTACCGCTGAAACAGACACACGTCGAAGAGACTGAAACGGACGGTCACTCCTACTCGAAAATTCTCGTTTGAAGTTTGCGTGCACAACGCGCGTGTCAGACAAGAAACGCGGCGCACCGGACGACGACGACGACGACGACTTCGTACATAATACCTACGTGTATTCATTCATTATTCATACGACGACCGTAGCTCGTGGCCGGTGTCGTGTTTTTTCGTGCTTTTTTTTATTTATTTTTTATTTTATTATTATTATTATTATTATTATTTTCCACATGTACAACAGATGCACGGGTCGTGTGCGCGCACGTAGCGGGGCCCGTTTCGCGATGCCCCGGACCGATAAGGGCAACTGTGTGTCGGCCGTGTGTTGTGTAATAATATTGTGCTCACATGCCAGTGACACGGGCGTACGACGATTTGACAGCATAAAATCGCCCGCGCGCGCGTTTATGTTAATATACGACTCGCGAGCGATTCTCCGGCGTAGTAGGTACTATTATTATTATTATTATCATTATTACTATTAATTTTATATATAAACAAGTGCGCCCAGGGATTAACATTAGAAGACAGAATTGACAGAGATAGTTGGAAAAAAGTAGTAGAGGCAGCGAAAGTCTTTCAAGCTGAAGAAGAAGAAGATTATTAATTTTATGATTATTATTATTATTATTATTAATATTATTAATATTATTATTAATAATTAATACTGTAAAGTACCTAGCAGTGCGTGTTTTCCGAACGGTACTTGATAACAATATTGTACACCAGCTGTGTAATACGCGAGGCGCTTCGACAGCGGCCGCAGCGACGACGCGGGAAAATCGGACGCCACCGACACGTTATGAAATCGATAATTATATTATTAACTCTGAGATTAATCCCAGACCGTCAATGGTCGTTTTTTCGCCGTACGAAATCAAATAGCCTCCTGTGGGGTTATCCACTGAAGACGACACTCGGCCGTCCGATGCCGCAGAACGAGTACCGGATTTACGCGTGTATAAATTAGTGATGGGAAAAATACGGATTTACCAAAGTTCGAAAACCCGGATTCGGAGGTAAATCCGGATTTTGGATTCTAAATCCGGATTTTAGATTTTGAAACATTAAATCAGTATTGTTTTATCCATAACTTATAATGACGGAATTACTTAAGTCGATTTAACGAAAATGTCGTTTACGGAGAATTTCACCGTTTTTGCTCCATTTTAGAGTGTTTTTCGCTCGCTTGGAAAAACTATTGAGATGAGAACTTGAGAAATTCTCAAAGTAACCATTTGCATAAAATTTCTTAACTAAAGAGTTGCTGGATAAAGCTTTTGGATAAATTTAAGTTCAGCAAAAAGTATCTCCAGATAAAAAAAAATAAAAAAATATAGTAAAAATAAACATCATAGGTAGTAAAACCATTTCATTCAGAATTGGAAATTTGATTTTCTGATTTAGAATACGAAAATACACAATGTGAAACGCAAATATTTGGATTTTGATATCCGAAAATCCAAAATTCGGATTCAAAAATCCAAAAATTCGAAATTAGGATTCAAAAATCCGAAATCCGAATTCCGGATTTTTTGGATTTTCGGTGAATCCAGATTTATATCACATCATTAGTATAAATACACTCTGCGGAGAGTTGCAAAATCTCACGTCTCCCCCGTACGATTCGCTTCAGTTTTCTGAACGGAACTCGTATTCTCGGTCTGAATAATAAAACAATTTTAAACGAGTCGATCGTACTAATTATTATAAATAAATAAGCGAGTACTTATGTACCTGATCATGAATAATTCATACGAAAACCCAGACTATTTGAAGCACTTTGTTAAAAATTAAATCTATGCATTTGAAATTCTCGTAATCTCGTGTTGACGGGAAGTTCCTTTTATCTTCATTCCTTGTCGTTCCATCAGGAACCATCTTGGAGTTCAACAGTATGAAATTTTCGTCGTTTTATTGAAACTGTTATTTTTCGTTCGACCGGATAATCCAAGAATAAATAGATACTGATTTTTAGATATACTTAGCCACTCGAGCGTCCATCGAGAAAATAAGCAATCTGAAGATAAATAAAATTATAAATATTATTGGCGAGACACGAGACTGCATAGTAATTGTGTAATTTGAATTTAATTTATAAATTGTACGTGATACGTTTCAATACAAGGTTAACCATCATGCTATATTATAACTTTATTGTATTATAAAATTTTCAAAAAATTACCATTCGAAATAAACGTGTTTTCGAAACGATTCCTGTACAGGCTGCACAGATTGATTATTAGATCAATCCCATTTCATCTTAATAATATAATTCATCAAAGGTAGGAACACATTACAGTGAAAACGCGTCACTTTGAGTAAAACGTTGTATTATGTATGATTGAGTAAGTATTAATGCTATTGTAATTATATTATTTTCAATCATTTTGAAAGTAGTATAACTTTAAATATTTTACGTCGCTGAATACAAAAATAGTAATGAAAATAAAAGACTTGTTGTTTTTGAGTTGTAAATAAACTGGTTATTGAAAAAAACCGTGCAATAACACCGATACATACATTTATGCAAGGCTGAGTGCTAACGAGTTAAAAAGTTAAAGTTAAGTTCGAAAGTTAGTTTTAGTTTAATTTTATAACTTAACTAGTTACTTTTGGATTTTCAATAACTTAAAGATTAAGTTAACTTAATTTTTTTTTTAACTAACGTGTCATTGTTTATAAATAATTAACGAGTTAAATTTTCATTTTATCAAGTAAAATTAATTCATTTTTTTTTTTTTTTTTTATTTTATTTAATTCTATTACATTTCAACCTAGGTACTTTGATTTTATGTCAATAAATATTTTGGTTGAATGAAAGGCATGTATTTTTTAAAGTAAAAAATAACTTATCATCCATAAAAATCTAACAATCGATAGGAAGTTAGTAAATAGTTATCGCAAACCCAGTGATCAAGTAAATTGATTTTATTTTAATCGAAGACATTAGCACATATCAGCAGCAAATTTAAATATCAAGATTTCTAAAAAAATATTATGTTTCATGACATCTTAAAAAATTAGTAGTTAAAAATGACATGAAATTTGATTTTGGCAAAATTATAAAAATTTCAAATTTAAAAATGTCCAAAAGAAAAACTAAAAAAAAAAAAAAAATCAAAATTTACTGATAAAATGAGTGCGAAAACGATGAAAAAATACCCGGTATAGCAGTGAAATAGAAAACTTCATCTGAATAAATGATTCATTTGTTAAGTAAAAACAAATTTCAATTCGTCGACGTTCAAATCATTTGAAGTTTTAAACTTGTGAGTACATATTGCTTAAACGCTATTTTTTTCCATTTATAAACGTATTTGTTTAATCCACATTCAATTAAATAATTGCCATTGCGAGAACAAAATTGTCACATAAAATTACCACACATTATAGGTAACATTAAGACTATAAACATAGCTGTGGACTTTAATTTACATACTTGTGAAGTCGTGGCCGAATGCAGGGCCAGATATAAAGTGGAAATCACGGAGATAATGGATATGTTGAATTCTTTTGGGCGTGAATATACGAGTATATAATAAATCGTTGCGAATATACTTTATATCACAACCACATTGAATAATATCATGATATTACCTCCAATATAATGTAAAATGGTAATATAGTAGTAAATAGTGACATACGGCATGATGAAAAAACTGACGCTAAATATTTTCCTCGCCATGGCAAGTTTGATCGACTTGTTGGAAACATTAATCACGTCAGAGATATTAAAATATTATCAATTAGTTGTATACAGTGGCGGCCTGAACAGGTCAGCGAGACGGCGATCGCCGACTGGGCCCTCTTCTGACGAGGCCCCTTAAAACTATGTTTCTTTTTTTCGAATATTACAAAAAAAAAAAAAAATTTAATATAAAAAATTAGTGTAAATAAAATGAAAAATATCAACTGTTATAACACTATAATAATAGTGACTATAAATAGATCAATTTTGAAGATCGCGTTAAAACCTACCTACAGTATAAATTGCCATAAAGCATTAAAACTTTTTTTTTCAATTTTATTAAGTAATATGCAATGTGTACAATTTAGCACAATAAGCATATTTAAAACTTAAACAGCATTTTAGATGACAATAATACCGTATAATATAATGTAACATTTCAAATATTATTTTCAGTACTATTATGATATTATAATGAGTAAGTATTCTCAACGTTCCTTATTTTATTTTGTAACCAAATTCAATTTCGTGTTTAAAATTTATAAAAGTATTTTAATTATTTAGGTACTTTGGTATTAACCAAGAAAGCAATCTTTATAATAACCACTTATTATCTATTTTGAATACCACCAACATCTAATTTTATATTGTACTGTTTCTATTGTATCTGTAACTGTATTTTTATTTTGTGATTCGTAATTGTATTTTTAATCGTAATTGTTAAAACTAATTGTATCCACAAAGTTTAAATAAAAAAAATAAAAATATTTATAATTTTATGTAAATTTCAGTTTTACTCTATTTTATCTTTATAAAGTTTTGTGAACAATAGATATGCGTTGTAAGTTTTTTCCAAAATCTGGACATCCCATAATAAAAATGTTTATAAATTATGTCATTGAAAATATTCGTATTTTATAATTGATTTCCTAAGGTGTTGAATTATTTATACGCAGCTCTGCATCGTAACGTACTAGGTTATCTCTGCTATAAAATGGTATATCTCAATCAGTGGCGTAGCAAGACTACGCCGAACTGTGCCTACGCCAGAGGCGCAAACTGTGAAGGGGCGCATAATTATGCTTCAAAATAGGTTTTTTTATATTAATAAAATAATAACAAATATTTTATTGTCTGTTTATGGTATTGGCAATACATTAAAAATAATAACGATACATATATGACCATTTTGGGCTATGGAATAACGACGAATAACGATTTCCATTTGAGGCGCGGTTTCACAAAACGTGACAAGCACCAAAATTGATAAATTTGTTTTTTGTTTTATTTTTGTATAGAATTTCATTCAATCTATTTGTATCATAGCGGTTGAACTAAACGCGACCAGTTCAATAATAATGTAAAGGAAAAGTTCGAGTAGTTTTGCAAAACCCGACAAATCCATTAGGTTTTTCAAAAAACTACAATTCCTTTGATTAAAATTGTTCTTGATTACAATCGATATAAGAACGTAATAATATTGTTTTTACCACAGATTGGGTAGTATACGACTTGAAAACACAGGCCTCTAAAATCTTTAAAAAGAAGTTGCCTTTTCAGATCTGAAGCATGAAAGCGATTGCGTTAAAAAAAACCCCAAATGGCTAGGTTGACCTGTTCGTTCGAACAATATACAACGGTCCCGACATATATGTTGATGTTTTGAAACCAAAAGTTCTATCAGCTCATTTAATGAATCAAACTACCCTAAGAATAGACAAAAATAATGTTTCAAGCGAAAAAAAAGAAAGACATTAAGAAACTCCTCAAGTTCATCGACATCCCATATGACAGCAAAGACTTTTACAAGACATTATTAGACGATAACAACACCGTTGAAAGAGAAGACGATCCTCTCGAATTTGACAGTGATAATGAAGATAGTATGTAATACTACTATAGTAGTAAGGGATTAATTAATATATATATATATATTTTTTTTTTTTTTTTAATTATTTTTCTAATATTAAAATGTGGCTAAAAAATCCTCAAACTTTTTTTTAATTATAAAAATTAAAAAGGTTTAACTTTTTACAGATAAAATTTAAATAAATGTATGTTTCACATTAAATTTTATCGTATTTCCTCCCTACATAGTTTATTAAATAAGAACTTAAACTAAATTTCAGGTAATATTTGATATGTTGAGTCCACAAAAAATTCAAAGGTTTTTACAAAACACTACAAATCTTGGACTTGTAGAGTTTTGCAAAAACGTTGATCTTTGTTTGTTTTTACATAAATATTAGTGGAAATATTAAACGTACGAGTATATGAATCATATCTTCTCATAAAAATACAATTTCAGCAAAAAAGTGGTTTTCATTGGATAAATAATATTGAAATCTAACGTTTTTTTCGATTTCTGAAATTACATAATTTTGGACTTGTAGAGTTTTGTAAAACTGCACCTCATTTGCAATCATCCTTTTTTCTTGGCCCCCAACTTTATTGTACGCTCGCACAACAGTTGTATAATGTGTAATGATAAATTATTTAAACAATTTTAGTATCGATGGATTAATTTTTAATATATTAAACTATGAACATGTCAGGTTAACTTCAACGCTATTTTTTTAATATTTTTTTATTTCTATATACTGTACCATTTATATTACACTCGAATAATTAATAATTACAATAAATTGTGCTACAACGGGCACTAGTAAATAATATGTTTCTATAAGAAATTTTTGTGTGTTCTCCTAGTGATTTTTAGGTGCATGTAGAAAAACTTATTAATGATTTTCAAATAGGCATTTTAATCGAAACACATTAATAACATGTTATTACTGGTTTTTAAAAAAAACATAAATTTTTTAATAGGTAAAAAGGTGGTATTTCAAAGTTTGCCGGGGTTGCTGTAGAGACTTCCTACGTTACTGATCTCAATGATCGTATAGAAATTCGGCCAGAGACGCTGACAGTCCGGATCTAGAAGTACCTATCTGAATATTATCGATCGAGAATCCGTGAAACATTGAAAAATAAATAAAACATTCAAACGACAATGTGTTTTATAACTGCGGATTATAAGTAAAAAGTCGTATACTCTATTAAGTAGTAATAGTAGTATATCATGTATACGTATATTTATACATGGATAAATGAAGCCCACAATAACGTCAATGGGGGTTACAAGGGTCGAACGCCCCACTCTCGGCTTTTAAACTACACTCGGATAGCAATACATCAACAACGTGTCATAATATGTCAACAACCGAGTGATAAGTAATAGCATTTTTTCATTTTTTTTTTTTTTTTTTTATTACTGTATTTATACTTTATCGAAAATTACTTTTTCGGTAACATAGGATAGAGTTTCCGTTATAGTAAATTTATTTAAGACAAAACGTACTAAAAATAGTGTCGGTATGACAAGGCTATAGTTTGAAAGAATGAATAACGTTTCATTCTATACAGTTTCGTACGTATTCTTCACTTTTCGCGTCAGGTGTTACAATAATATTGTACACTGGTATGTTTTTCATTTCCATCGGGCAATCAGATCGATCTAGACAAGTTGTCTGAATCCATGGTAATTATTATCCTATACACTCTGCGATTGTCGTTCTATACCCAACGTTATTTGCAGTCAACGTTTAAATCTAGCTCATAAAATATAATATAAGAATTACACATCACGCATTAAATTAAGAACCCGTGGTGGAGGTAAATTATATGGGTAGGTACCGATTATCAGTGACTGAAATGGATTTATTATTATGCATGAATGTCATAATTATTATGCGTGGTACAAGACATTTTCCGTAAAGGAAAAACATAAAATAATTCCGGAGAACATGTTAATTGCGGAGTTTTTCTATACGCGCGTGTAAATAAAATATTCATAGATCTCAGTGGCATATATAATTACAAATTATGATTAAAAGCAATTATGAGATGTATACGCTAGATAGCAATATGTATAAAATGCCTTTTGACAATCATATTGCATTTATTTATTTCACATAACATTATGATTTTTGTTTTCAGTCCTAAATTATATTAAATGAGTCACGGATCAAGTATAATATAATCAATACGATATTTGTGCATATGTTACGGTAAATGATGTTAAATGGATATTAACGTTATTCGTCGGTTATTAACGTTATTTACACAGGAATCATTGTTATTTTCTAGTGAATAACGTTAATAACCGTACGATTTGGGAAATGTTGATTTGAACATGGTTTTCTTAAATACAATTACACACGCCAAGAAATAGCTGCTTGCGAAGAAAATTATTAGACATGGACAATGTGATGAAATTAGTAGGTAGTAGACAGTTGACACTGAGGGAAGCAGCTAGTAATAGTTCGGTTGCGGGCCCTCAAGGGTACCAGCGTTTCCATTGCAAGACTGGCTGTAATAACAAGCGTTGTGCCTGCCATGGGGCTGAAAAATTATGTAATAGTAAATGTCATGGGAGTACAACTTGTAAAAACAAATACAAATTTCTATTTTTAAAAATTTTTCAAATTTTATTGTAGTTGGTATTTGAGATCCACGTGCATATCTGGTCTATAACAACAATTACCTGTGTATTTGGTCATTAACGTCATTATCCAATTCATAACGATAATAACCTGTGCATTTTGTAAATAATATTGATAACCGGCGAGTAACATGAATTTCCATTCAACATCATTTACCGTAACATATAGATATACAATTTTTTAAATAAACTATCGAGATATAACAAAATTAGACTACAAGATATAAAAAAAAAAGAAAACAATTTTATATTTTTAAACTTGCCTGTACCTAAATAAGTACTTATTCTACTTGAAAGTTCAACAAAAATAAGTCCAATCAAAAAATTTCATGAATAAAAGTATCAAATCGGTCGATTTTCGGACTATAAATATACAATAAAATCATTATAATACAATAGTTTAAACACATTTAAAGTATTGTAAAATTGCTTTATTATCATTTATTTTTATTTTTTTATTGTTCGGTCCACGCTTTTTTGCTTTTAGGTCTCAATCTCTGGTATATTTTTTTCATATAAATAACTATTTGTTTAATTTTGATGATATATTCATATTGTTCGATGACCATGTCTAACTAAATGTGTGTACAGCGATTACTCCATAATTCACATTCCACATTCGTTTTATGTTCATAATTTAATGTGGCTTCAATTCATTTGACGTTTGTGGCAGGATAAATGTGGATTTATTTTCGTTTTAACTTTAAATATATACCAGGTCCAACTCGCCTCGTACGAATCGTTTGCATAGTATCAAAATCAGGCTTTTTTGGTCGGATTTTTTTCGACGGAATTGTTTTGCCGGATTTATTTTTCGCACCGAACTGTTGTTCGAAACATCCTGTACTTGATGCTAACTAAAAATTGTATTAAATCGAGTTGTTCGAAAAGACGTTAAATTAAAATTGATATACCTTCGATTATACCTCAACTTAAATATCTAAAATGTTTATACATACATACTATATGAAAACTGAATATACCTACCTAATAATGACTTAACCAAATAGATAATTAAAAATTTCGGGATATACATCATTTTTACTACTAGTGGTACTATTACATTTATAATTTATTATTACCGGTGCTAAAGAAGCTCTCTATTTGTGATAAACATAAATGTACCAAGTGTCACACGAGGATTGTTCATGACTATTTTACTTTTTTAAATACATAAATTAGAATTTTTATTCATATCTTATTATTTAAAACACTTAGAACAACATTTTTCGAATTTCTAGGTTCCTTAAACGGCCACCACTATTTATCTATGATATAATATTATGAAAGATAATACTTTTTAGACGTTTTTTGTCTAAATAAGTACGTACAATAATGTTTATACTTTAATTAATATATATTGTTGAACTAATGATTTAAAAGTGTAACTCTATTTTTCACAAACTTAATTTTTGAAATTTTGTGTGTGTGTGTGTGTGTGTGTGTGTGTATGTGTGTTTTAGTATTATGTAAAATGCAGTAAGCAAAATGAACGATTTTATTTTTCGTATTTTTATAACTGTATTATGGTTTAAACGTGTTACAGTTTATTCATTGTTACCTTGAAATGTAAATTAAAGCATTGTTTTATTCTGTAAGCTCAATGTTCAAATTGATAAATCCACCTAATATGAAATAAAAGCAAATAACAATCAACTGGAAACAAATAAAAGCAATAATTTGTGTTAGCCGGGTCAAAGTAGCTAGACTGCGAGCACTCGGACTTTGGTTTCAACATTGTTCAAATAGTTTATATTTCTTAAAAACTATGCGTTCAAAGAAATTAAATCTTTTAATTGATTAATAATGATTATTATACAGACAAAGAATTTATGAACCAATGTTGCCAAATTTTGTGTTACAAATAATTTGGAATAGTTTATGATAAGATTAATTTTTTTGAAAACCAGTTTTTCAAGAACTTTCGCGAGGAATTGTAGACTCATAGGTTTGCATGTAGAGGGCGCTTCAGGGGGTTCACTAGGTTTTGGTATTTCTATAATAATAGAGAATTTTCTTTCGGAAAATATACTTTAAAAAAAAAAAAAAAAAAATTATCGCAAACTGTCTACATGGATATGTAAATATACAACTAAGACTAAACATAAAGGTGTATACATTTCAGACCGCATAGCCAAAAATTACAAATTTTAAGAAAGAAGAATAAATCTCTTTTTTAAAAACCAGTCATTTAAGCAGTATTTAAAACTTTGAACGAGTGTAAAAAATAGTTTATTGAATTTATCCTAATACAAATCAGATCGTAGATAGAAAATATGTGAAAGAAACTGGTTAAAGAGAATTTTTTAAGGTTTCTATTGATATTTTTGCTAATTATGTGAAAAAAATAATTTTTATTAAAATTATAAATTAAAAGTGTAAAAAAATCCTGTTAAACGTCTAAACTGTTTTTGATATTTTTTCAACACTGTAAGTAAAGCATATGAGTCAGATGATATTGAATTTTCAGATATTTATATCAAAGATTGAAAAATTTCCAAAAAACGAGATACTTCCAATAGTTAAAATGTTATATATTGCCCAAAAGTGGTTAAATTTTTAAAAACTTTTGTCAAGCATATCTAAGATTTATTTTAAGATTTGGTAAAGATTTGGTATGTATATTGGTATGTCATTCTTTTCAGATTTATGGTTGAATATAAAAATTGATTTCATAAAAATCTACCTAGGAGATAAACATGTCAAAAAAAAAAATCGCTCACTGTTTTAATATCGTGTAAAATATAATTACAAGCACGACGAGCAGTTATGCAACATAACTTATGTTTAAGTATTTTTAATCCTATATTATTAAATTACAAGGTATATCAGTTTGTTAATTATAATTATGGAATAGGAATCGATAATTAAATCTTACATTATTTTACTCGTATTATTTATATTTTTATTACCAATTATTTATTATAATTTTTTTTTTATGAAACAAAATAATTATAATATAAAACGTGTCATAATATGCAAGCAATATTTTAACATGAAATA
This sequence comes from Therioaphis trifolii, assembly GCA_027580255.1. Taxonomy (NCBI): domain Eukaryota; kingdom Metazoa; phylum Arthropoda; class Insecta; order Hemiptera; family Aphididae; genus Therioaphis; species Therioaphis trifolii. Next base: position 49,428,584 of record CM050405.1, read on the forward strand.
TTTTATGCGTGAAAATTCACTATCGTACACCATAGTCGACTACCTATATAGAACCAACACATTTTTTGCTTCATTAAAAATCTACAACAATAAAACATAAAGCATATTATTAAACGACGAACGTATGGTATTTATGATTTTACGAAGTTAACTATTATTAATTTACTATACAAATCAAATTTATTTATAAAAATAACTAATTTGAATAAAAGAGTTTTTTTTATTTTCTGTAAAATTGAATTTTTCACTTTAAGAAATTGAAGACGACACAGAAAGCAAGTTAACTAGATTTCGTCTATCTTTGTAGCCGTCCAATTTTTATTCGGCGCAAGTTGTATGGTAATGATTGCAGTATCAATGAACGTAGACGATTTCTGGCCACATTAAACATCAACCAATATAGATTCAATTTAGTGGTAAATTTTATTCACGTCTGAACGTTTACTTCTACTGTTTTGTGACCAACTCTTCTTCTAGTCGGCAAATCGAAAATTAATTAAATTGGATTTTAAATTTCGTTAGGGAAAAAATGTTTAAATAATATTGTCCAAGTTGAAAGATTTCATTTGACAACAATTTGATAACACACCCGACAATTTAATAAAATTGTAAAATGCTATAAATACTCCGAACGCTCGACTTGTTATCAACCAGAGGTTAAAACAATTTTAAAAAAAGAGAGAGAGAGAGAGAGTGAGGGAGAGAGTTGAGTCCATTATTGTTTTAAACTTTTTCCGATATCAATGTTGCAGTTTACCACGGCGGTACCGTTACCGTTTAATCCACGCCTTTAACGTGCGAGTGCAGTATGTAGTTTAACGCGATACGTATAAACACGGCTATACATATGCGTAATATATATATTATAATACGTATTTATCATTTTAAATATCGCCTTATATTATTACGGCGCGGATACGTTGGATATTGAAAATGATATGAAACGCACACGGCTGTAAATCAGCCCAACGTCATTTTTATGTATCGTTACGAACACATACACGTAGGTACATTACACGTGTATATTATTATATATAGAATAACATATAATATGTAATGCGCGCAACGCAAAGACACATATGTATGTATTATACGTATATTGTACATTTATGAATACGTTTCTGACACCGTTTCCAGCACCTGCGCTATACGTCCAGTCAATATAGGTACGATAAATTATTATTATTATCGTTCATTCATCCCGCCACTCCAGGGTACGCTTGCGTGCGTGTGTTTGTTTTTTTTATTTTTTTTTATTTTAAGTCAGCCCTGCCATGGGGCGAGCTTCTCTCGTATTATATATATATATACACGTATAAATGTCTCTCTCTCTAATAAGGTAATCGCCACCCCACGCTAACACACACACACACACACACACACACACACACACACACACACACACACACACACACACACAAATACACGCATAATGTACGCGGGCAGTCGACCGCGTTTTTTTCGTACCTATACTCTTTCCACCCGCTCGGCGTGTGCCATAACCTCTCACCGCGCGTCCGGCGAGCGCATCCCCCGACCGGACGGAAGTCACGCGAGTACAGCCGACGGTCTGTCCATTAACTAAATGAAAACCGTCGACGTGGTGCGCGCTAACAACGTTCATATAATAATAATAATAATAATAATAATAATAACAATAATATAATATATACACACGACCATCGACCCTCCGGCGCCCATGCTCCTACCACAGCTCGCCTTAGGCCAGAAAAAAATAAAAACAAAACACCGAAACGCGGTGCGGGGAGTCGAGGAATAGAGGGAGGGATAGTGAAGTCATCGGTGGCGGCGGTATAGTGGCGACGAGTTCGAGGTATTTCGATTTCCGCTGTAGCAAAAGCTTTTCTTCTCTCTCTCTCTCTCTCTCTCTTTCTCTTTCTCTCTTTTCACTTTTCTCTTCTCTTTTCGCTTTTCCTATTACATACCCTATATACCTATATAACGTTTACATAAATCGGTAACCGACGTGCGCGCGCGCTCGCGTTTGGGGTCATTTTTCCATATTATAACGACTGGTGACGGACAGAGAGAAATCGTTAATTTCGCTGTTACAACGCCGCCCGGGCCCAGGTATCCGTGACGATAACGTTGCGGACGGGGTCGACCGATAACGCGAGCGCGTGCCCGGCAACGTGCTGGGCTCGAGGGGAGTGCATTAGTTAAATGAGTCGACTAAAAGCCGAGCAGGCACGGCCGTAAAAAAACGTACTTATATTATTTATATGTCTAATACGTTTTTCCGTTCGTTTACGCTGTACAAACGTCCGCCGACCGTCCGACGCGTGTGTTGACACGGCGTTTAACGATGTGCACATAATACAAACACACACACACTCACACACACACACACACACACACACACACACACACACACACACACACACACACACACACACACACACACACACACACACACACACACACACACACAAACACACACACGCACATTTTAATGAAAAAATTGTTTTTTACTATTATTGTCTACGCGATTTTTTACGTTTTTACGTTTTATTGATGGTAGAAATCTCAAATAATGGTATAATTTTATGAAAGAATATATTTTACAAGACGTATAACGTTTGAAATTCTAAACTATGCTCAATTTATATAATATTTATGTATATCAAACTAGTGGCGTAGTCGGTACTTATACGAGTAGTCTTGGCAGAGATAATTGTAAAGAAGATACTCTTGTCGCCATGAAAAAAATGTTGCCATATGATAAAAAAATATCAATTAAATGTAAAAAAAAATCTATGATCAAAGGTTTTTGAATTTCTTTTTTAAACTGATAGTAAAACATACGCGATGCCTAAAGTATTGAGTTTACAAGTTTGTACATTTATAATTTAAAACTTGGTAAGGTAAACTATATAAAAACGATTTTTTTCGACATTTTCTAAGTTCGATTTTTAGCCATAAAAAAATCAACTATTTTTGATATTTTAAGAAAATTTCGAGTTTTTAGCTCAAGTGCTTTAGAATTTATGCGACAAAGTAACTAAAATAGAATAATATCTAGTTTATATCATATTTTACCAGTTTTATTCAATAAATTTTTGCCAAAAAATGTTGGAAACACTTTTAAAAGTAGAAAAAAATCACCCGTGTAAAGAAACAAAATAAAATGATGATCCATTACAGAACTGAATATATCTATTTGTTGATGAAATTCACGGCAAAAGTGTTCACGGCAAAGGCACTCTACATAAAAATGTTAAATGCGTCGAGCGTTGTTTGGAAAAAGATAATTATTTTATTTCTATATTGAAAAATTGTGATTATTCATGACTTATAATTTTTTTTAATACATAATACTTTCAATCCAAGTTTTAATCCATCGAAGATTACTGTAAAATGTAATATAATATTAAACTTAAATCAGTATTTTTACTAAAAATAAGATTTAAAATATGGCTGGGTTAAAGTCAGAGTGGTGTGAATCACTTTTTGTAAAAAAATGACTTACACACAGATTTTATACCTGGATATAAAAATTAATTTATTAAAAATGTATCATTTCGGTCGGGACTCGGTTTACTTCTCTCGTGGCACGGACTATAATCTGTTTAGAAAATCCTTTGGATGTTGATCTCGATCGTTTCCATAAAATATTGGCCTGGAGATTTCTGTGTTGTGTACCACTTCTGTTCTCTGTATCTGTTTAATGGTAGATTATTTTTCATTAACATTGGCAGTTTCTATTTCTATTAATTTCTTTTTCCAATTTTCTTCAATTGTTTTTATTCTATCTTCATAGTTTTCTTCAAGTTTTTTGATTTTATTTTCGCAATTTTCTTCAATTTTTTCTGCTTCTTTTTTGTATTTTTTATCGCTTCTAAACGATTAATTACGTCCTCTTCGTCGTTTTTCTTCTTTCTCGGACTCATTTTCACGAAGTAGTTTTCTTAATCTCGTGGTTGTGTGGTGGACACGACGTTTTTCTCGTATCACGTCGAGCCTCGCTTGTTGGGCGCCAATCGCCAATGAATTTATTATTCAACAGTAATTATAAATTATTACATTTATTTAATATAACAAATGAACATAACTCTACAATTTTTTATACAATATTTTTTTTTTTTCTAATTTGTTCAATTAACAATTTATCATCTTCATATTAAATAATTATGTCAAATTAAAAAATGTATTAGTTAGATTAATCGTGAAAGTTGTAAGGTAAAAATATTCATTTATATTATAAAATCAATTACGATCTTCGTTGAAATTTAGAAATTAATAGTGATTACAATATTTACTAAGAAACAAATAAAACAGGAATATTAGACAGTTGCACCACCACGATCTAAGTTTAATTACAAACAGACTAAATTATGATAACATTATGTTCTTATGAATGTGGAATAGACAAGAAATGGCTGAAGTGCCGATCGCATAATAATTAATGAACAACTTATACCTTAGTCGTACAACATTATTTAAAAACAAAATTTAGTGTTAACCATTTTATGTTTAATTTATTTGTTTTGTTATTTTATGTTTTATTTATATTACATTATATAAAACAAATTAATTTTGTAGTATAGATTTACAATAACATTTTTCTAATTTTTACATCACGTTGAAAATTTTTAAATTAAAATTTTACTAACTTACTGACAAGTTATAATCTAACAATACGTCTGCATTTTTGAGATATTTCAAATTATACACTAATCATTTTTTTTTTCAATATTTTTACTGTGAAACGAAGAATCTAGTGATTTTACAGTAATGTTTATTTTTCTTTTAATTTTCTGTTGAGTGTTAACACTTTATTGGTACACTGAGCTTTTCAGCTTTAAAAGTTTCATCCAGCAACTCCATTAATCGGAAATCTCATGTAGATGGTATTGCCAAAAAACCGAGTAAAAACGGTAAAATTTAACGTAAACGACACTTTCTGTAAATCAATTTTAGTTATTTAGTCATAACTCAGAAAGTAATGTTGCTATTAACTTAAAATTTTTACCACATATTAAAGACATAATGTTACATACTTTTTATGCATGTTTCAATGTAAAAAAATTTACAACTTTTAGGGTAAAATAAAAGCTTTGAAAATACCTAATTTTTTAAGTTTATGTCTTTCAAAAAAACATTTTCAAAAGCCGTGACTCAAAACTCTTTTCACATCTTTTCACGCCTCTTTTCAATTTGTGTTGCTAATTTAAAAATTTGGTTCATTATATCATAGTGCAACTTTAGATACAGATAGATCATAGAACAATCATATGGAAAAACATGTTTTCAATCTTTTGATAAAAAAAACAAAACAATTTCTCATTTGTCAAACAAGGAAACTTAAAAACAAATTTGAAAAAAAAACCTGACCACAATTTTATTTAAAATAATAAAATATATATAGGTACGGTATATTTTTATACTAAAACTTTGTTCAGAATCGTTTAACTAAAGAAATGATCTATCTTTTTTTTTAAATGCGATACACCCTGCCCCATTATCTTGTTCGATGAGCAAAGAACACCATAGTGTGAAACATATTAGTATTTTTAAACTATAAACTTATGTTTTGAAGGTTATTAATGTTGTTTATTTCAAAAGTTTGATTCGTACTCAAATCATTTAATATAGGTTTCATGTGCCTTTTTGTAAATGCGATATCAACAAAAAAAAAAAAATGGTTTGGCCCAATTCACTTATAACTAATGATGGGCAAATACCCGGTAAATATATTTTTGGTAAATTCCCTAGTTATTTACCCGATATTTAAAATAAATCCCCGGTAATCTGGGTAATTACTTCAAAAAAAAAATATTCAATACAATTTTGTTCATCAACGAACAAATGTTAAAATGTGGTGATCCAAGCCGAAATACCTAAATTAGGTATCGTTTTATAATTTTTATTTAAACAGATAAGTTTAATAAATGTTATTATATAACAACTTAGAGAACTATGTTACCTAATTCAAATAGATTTAAACTAAGCCTAAATATCTACTTAATGAAAAAATATTATGATAAGTAGAAGTAAAAAAAATATATATATAAATTTATAAGCATAGATTGTGTATAAATTTATAAATATAAAATATTATGAAAGATACAACACCAGTATTAAAATAATAAATTATAATTTGTATATATTCATATAAATTATAATAGCCATGAATACCATATTATTTATGTAGGTACTTAATTTATTTTAAGTTGTAATTTTCATATACCATACAGGTAATCCTTAACATTTTGATTTGTTGTACCTTTTAAATACATATATAATAATGTAAAATTAAAAAAAAAATGTTTGTCAATTTATATAATTAAACATTATACCTACACAGGTAGGTACCAAGTTTTTAGTGTTAAACAAGCAAATATTGTATTTAAATAATAATACATTAGTAATAAATGATTAAAAAAATAAGCTTACTATTTAATATAATTTTTTTAAATTAATTATTTTACTTACATTCTCTGATTTATTCATGTGATCAAAAAAGTTGTTGATGGTTAAAGGCGTGTGCGAATTGACAGCTAAATGAGCATCATATTCATCAACTGTTTGTATTTGATCTTCAGTTACATTAGAAGTCGTATTTAAATAAAATTTTTGTTTTATTTGTTGTGGGCAATTTGAACATTTAAGTAAATGTGCTTTCATTTTATTCACATTCATATTACACTCTTTTTGACAAAACTAGCATGACTGACGTTTATCGTTAGATATGAATTGTTCAAAGTATTTACGCACTATGTCCTTTTTTCTTCCCATAATTTTATTTTATAGTTCACAAATTTAAGCAACAATAAAAATAAATAATTTGTATTTAATTAACAAAGCAAAAACGAAAAAAAGCGCAAAAACAAGACTAATGCCGCGTTAACAACGCATTCTTAATGCCGTAAGCGTAACGGTATATCTATATTCTACATTTCTCCCTTGTGTGTATTGTAGTCAAGTGATATTTTAGTATACTTTAATATGTATGTTACAACCAAGGTAGAGATATATCCACCTTGGTTACAAACAAAATTTAAGATAAAACAGTATAGCCATATTAAAAAAAAAAATACCCAATTTTTCAAAGGAAAAAATGACGTGGGTAAATACCAGGGTATATAAAATATATTTCTTACCCGTTGGGTATTTACCCACAGCGGCACAGCCCATCACTACTTATAACTAAACTACCTACTACCATTGATTATAAATAATTATTTATAATCAATACTACTTCTAAACAACGTAACTTTTACGACGCATCGTATAAAACTTTTACGTCATCTTACGCGTAATCACGAACACATAAACTAAAGCCGACAGACTACTACCAACTAATTACAAGTTACTCAAAATAAATAGTCAATGAGCTTGACAAAAAAAAAAAAATTGCCCTAAGTAAAATCTAGGTGTTTTATTGACATTTATTCTTAATTTGTCATTTTAAAATTAAATTTTGGCATTGTTTTATTATTACTATTATTATTATTTAAATGAAGCTACTTAAAAAAACACACGGGTGTCCAGAGTTGTATTTAAAGGGAGGCAAGGAGGGCAATGACCCCGGCAGCACTTTTTTGGGGGCAGAAAATTTAAATGAGAGCTTTTTTTCACAGATTTATAATGATTTAAGTAGTTGAAAAAAAAATAGTAAAAATTTAAGCTAATTTTTTTTAGGAAAATCAATGACAACAAAACGTTCTATTAATATCAACACGATAACACGGGCATTTTGTGAAATTAATCTCCACACTTCACAATAAGCACGCGTGTATTGGTTTGTTGTTGGTCATCGGCTGTTCAAAAACAAACACAGTACCACCGGTCTTGTGAATTAGCGTTTTTCGATACCAAAAGTATCACAATCAAATCGTGCATATTTTTTGTCGTCATACTATTGGTCAAAATGTTATTGGCGTCAAAAAATAATTGAAGATTTTTCGAGATCAAAAGCGTGACGAACAATATTAGTTTAAATGATGTTCGTTTTTATTCTTTTAAATATTAATATTATATCGATTTGTTCACTGTTTTTTCGCCTTTGTTGACATTTCGTAAACAGACAAGAAAATTAACCAATTCAATTTACAATTTTCTTTGATTATTTTGCTATCATGGGTACTATTGAAAGTACCTACCTACGATGTAAAACATTCTAGAGCACTCGATAGGTTTTTAAACTGCACGATACTATTATCAGATAAGACGTATTTTAAGTTTTCTTATGGGTGAAAAAAATTGCTGCTATAAAAAACCGGCGGGAGGAAGAGGACGTAAAAAAAACTATGTATCAGAGGCAGTAAAGTCCTAAATACGCCACTGCGGGCGTCTAATAGTTTCTTCTTCTTCTTCTTAGGGTCAACAACCCGAGGGTTGGTTTGCACCTAGAAGAAGGTGTTACTAGGAAAGGGTTTGTTCTGTGCAGTGGTTTCCCGTTGCCTTCTGCACAGGGAAGATGGCTGCCGCTCTCTCTAGACAGTCGCCTGCCCAGAGAGAGAGAGCCGCCCGTGACCGAGGTTTGAACCGGCGGCGACAGTGTGCGTCAGCAGTGATGCCTGGTTCCACTCGGCCACTCCGTCTAGTTATTTCAAATAGTTTCTTACACCATCGTCAATAATTATAGCACATAAATGTATAATAATGATTCGAATGAATAAATAAAAAAAAATAGAATAAAAAATAATAACGTGAACATGATGATGCGCTGTAATTTATATTATTATTTCGTGAAATAATGGTAAATATTGAACGGCTTACAATAGCGTAGACGTGAATATTACAAAAAATAACCGAATAAAAAATATTCTGACGTTTTTAAAAGCAATACGTCATAATAAACGATACTTCGATGTTCGGGAAATATCCTATGAAAAAAAACTCATCGACATAATATCCGTTCGTCTAAATCGGCGTGATCAAATCCAAAAAAAAATCATACGCGGACGTTTATCATTTTACGATTATCGAGAAAATGCAACGACATCGTCACCTCGGCTTTTTTTTTACCGAGTTCAGTGTATGCCGCGTGGGAAACACGTACTTAACGATGGCGACATGATAAATTTGAATAAATCATATTGGCAATCTTGATACCCCCACCCTCGTGGCCCGGCGTCTTCCTCGAAAGTTTTTTTTAACGTTTCGTCGGCGTCCCTCGACCAGGTGTTTCGCCATTTCGTCGCTGGTCGGTCACCGTCCGCGTCGCGGCGATTCGTTTTCTAATAATAATTATTATTATTTTTTTTTTTTTTATTATTATTCTATTCGTAGTCGATCGCTCAGCACCGCACACGCCTTTGTCTACGGTCACGACGTACGTCAAGACTCGTCGTTTGGCCGTCGTGAGTCTCCGTGACGACGCTATTTTCGTCTCGTTCTGTTTCGTTTTTTGTTTTTTTTGTTTTTTTTCGTCCGCCCGTCGGCTACGCTCTGCGTTTGTGACGGCCGCAATAAATACGGAGTCGGACATTTCGCCCGCGGTCGTCGACCGACGACACTGGTCGTGTTGTGTCACCGACCTTTTCGGTACGCCATGTCTGGTGACCACGCGAAAAAGCGATCGTATTATTATTATTATTATTTTACATACGCACGCTCTCGCGCAATGGCGTACTGACGTACGACGCGGACCGCGTTCTGCGGTGCCGTGCGATCGCCGTACGCCGTCGACGTATTTTTTCCGACGGACGTCGCCGAGATCTCGGAAAACAGCACTGGAAACGCGTTCGAATCATATGAAACGTTTATTTGCGAACACGACCGCCGTGCATGCCCCGATATATTACGGCGTCACGGCGCATCGTCGTTTGTGTGCTTTTCGTCGCGTCCGCCCGACGTGAGACGAACCTCCGGCGCTGCGAGTGTGGCCGTGTGCGCCGCCGACTGTTTCTCGGCGATCGTGACCAGACCGATAAGATTAATCATAAATAAAACCAAAACTTTTCACACGATCGCTGTGAATTCGTGACGTCGAGTCGGCTTGTTCGCGCCCTTCGGCGGCGGTCGGTCGGTCGTTCGCTATCGACGGTCGTCGGGCCGGTGACTCTGCCCCGGAAAACTCGGTACGACCAAACGTCGTTACGACGGTATACCGTTTTGGTCTGGACCGTTACCGTGTCGGCCACGGACCGTCGGCCGTTTCGGTCCGCGGTGTCCGCTACCGCGCGAAAAAGCGTTTGTATATTTATGTATTATCTGTACGCTTTTCGCGTCTGTCTGACGTGAAACGAACTTTCGGCGCTGCGAGTGTGACCGGCCGCCGACGTTTTTTCGGCGGTCGTGACCAGACGACCGATTAATCATAAATTAATAAACTACGATCATTGTGAATTTGTGACGTCGAGTCGGCTTGGTCCGGCGACGGGCTTCGCGCCCCTCGGCGGTCGGTCGTTCGCGACCAAACGCCGTTACCGTTTTGGTCCGGATCGGTTTTTTTTTTTCACACCGTGTCGGCCACGAACAGTTTCGGTCCGCGGTGTCCACTACCGTGCGAAAAAGCGTTTGTATTTATTATCTGTACCTACGCTTTTCGCGTCTGCCTGACGTGAAACGAACTTTCGGCACAGCGAGTGTGACCGGCCGTCGACGTTTTTTCGGCGGTCCCGACCAGACGGTCCGCGCGAACGACGATCGAAATCGTAAATAAAACTATAGTCATTGCGGAACTGAGTCGGCCAGGTCTGGCGACGGTCTTCGTCGTGCCTCTGGACGGTCGGTGACTCTACCGAAAACTCGGTACGACGAAATGTCGTCACGACGGTACCTACCGTTTTTAATAATGGGTTCATTGCAGCAATAGAATTCAGCGAATCTTATGCTGGGGGCACGATTCTTACCAGCGGCAGATCCAGAAATTAATTTGTGGGGTAAAATCAAAAATAACTAAGTCATGAAAGTGACTGAATGTGCGTGCGTGACAAAGCTAGCTATGAGCACCAATGCCACGACAAATAACGACCACGCTCCAACAATATGTAGTATGGATAAGTGAATATATTTTACAATATTACATTACTTTTACTTTTATTTTGATTTTTAACTTTTAATATAAAACAGTTTCATAAATTAACTTTAATCATATTTTATTTTATTTTTATTTTATTTTACAAAATATACGCCGTGAGGCATTATAACATTACAATATGTATGGCTGAATATTGGGACATAAATATGTAAAAGAACATAGTGAAAAAAAATTGTTGGAGTGGAATTAAAATTGGAAAGATTGGAGCATGCGATGGATTGGGTTGTTATGGCCGTATGATGTAGAGTGTGCAGGTATATAGCTATGAGCACCAATGCCACGACAAATAACGACCACGCTCCAACAATATGTAGTATGGATAAGTGAATATATTTTACAATATTACATTACTTTTACTTTTATTTTGATTTTTAAATTTTTATATAAAACAGTTTCATAAATTAACTTTAATCATATTTTATTTTATTTTTATTTTATTTTACAAAATATACGCCGTGAGGCATTATAACATTACAATATGTATGGCTGAATATTGGGACATAAATATATAATAGTACATAGTGAAAAAAAATTGTTGGAGTGGAATTAAAATTGGAAAGATCGGAGCATGCGATGGATTGGGTTGTTATGGCCGCATGATGTAGAGTGTGCAGGTATATAGAACTGTCCTTGGTTGCGGGTGTTATGTGAAGGTACTCTGAAGGATATATTTGATAATATGTCGGGTGCGTCTAGTAGCCCATTGAGCAAAGCCATGATAAAATTTTGGTCCGCAAGAGAGCGGCGGGAATGGAGTGTTGGAAGACTTAGAACTTCACGTAAATAAGTATAGTCGTGGCATGGAGCTGGCAATTTAAGAATAAAAGCAGCATATGCCAGGAATTTATTCTGCACACGCTCAATTCTCAGCTGGTCTTTGGTCATTATATTAATAAATATGAGAATTTAATTTTGTATTGAGCTGACACTGTGAGCTCTAATCATATCGGTTGGTGGCCACCGACAAACGCATTCAGGCATTCCAAGCTGTGTTCTGTAAAAATAAATAAATGATAATCATGTTTTAACGGTTGTTTACAAATAGTTATTATTGATGATTTTAATTGCAAATTACAATAATAAAATAGTGAATTGTCAGTATTCGGATATACGTAGTAGGATCAAAAAGTTCCCGGAATTTATAAATAGAAAAAAAACTATTTTTCCTATCAAATATCTGGTTATTGGAATCAAAAGAAGACGTGATTTCCTATCTTATGGTTGAATTGTCAAAACTATATTAGTCTCTCGTTTGCCGTAATCGTGTCCATACGAAACGGGGTATACGCGTTTTTTCAAAATGTCACGATTCGCACGGTGGGCCAACATTGAATTTTTTTTTAAACTCGGCAAAACTGCTGCAAAAACGCTCGGGTTTTTGCAAACACTTTACAACAAATGAAAAGTTAAAGAAAACAGTCGTTTTGAACGGTTTAATCGTTTCAAAAATGGTCAAGAGTCACTTGAAGACGAAGAGCGGAGTGGCCGACCATGAAGGTCGTGTCGATTGTGTTCTTCGACATCAAAGGGTTGTTTCACAGGGAATTTGTACCAAATCCAAAAAAAGATAAACTCTGGTTCTTATATTGAAGTTTTAAAACGTCCGAGAAACTCAATTTGTCGAAAAAGGCCAGAAATATGGTTGGTTTTTGCATCACGATAAGGCACCGTGACACTCATCCTTTGCAGTTCGGCAATTTTTAGCCAATAAAAAAATACCATGATTCCACAACTCCCATTTTCTTTAAATATTGCATCGTGTGACTTCTGGCTATTTCCAAAATTAAAACTTAGACTCAAAGGTGAATGATTCGGTTCCGTAGAAGACATTGAAGTCAATGCGATAGCGAACCTCGGGGCCTTATCGATAGAGGCATACCAAAGACGTTTTCGGCAGATGCCGAATTCGTCGGAGTAAGTGTGTCTATACCGAAAAACGACATTTCGAAGGTGGGTCGAAGGGGATCAAGTCAGTTTAAGTTTAAATTGTATGCGTAAAAAACAAAACGAAATTCCGGGAACTTTTTGATCCTACTACGTACTTGTCTTACGATGATTTTTGAAAATGAGGTATTTTCAGTAGGTATTGGTGTACCAGGTACTGTGGCTAACTCGGGGAAGGGGGCAAATTTCCCCTTTTCTCTCCCGCTGGATCCGCCACTGGTTCTTGCAAAATATACAAAATAGATATGATTATTGATTACAACTTGATTAATGAAAACAAAATATATAAATTTAAAATAAATGTTAGGTATACATAATTAACAATGGATAATACTTAATATATACATATTAAATATGAAATAGAAGTAACAAACTCATGGTCGTAGTTTCCTATTGGGCTGTGGGAGATACAGCCTCCACAGAAAATTTTATAGCCCCTCTCCACGGTGTTTCACAACTTTCATTTATAATACATTATCTGTTACGAGGCAGGTAAAACGTTGGATTAGAAATACCATGAGATATGATAGATTTGCCGACTTATCAATACTCTACATTGAAAGAGATTTGTCGCATTCATTAGACTCGGAGGACGTGTTGAATATTTTCGCAGATAAATACAGACATCTTAATTTAATTTAATTATTACCTGTATTATGTATTATAAAAATACTATGTTAAAAATTAATAAATTATTCTGTCCAAAAAATATTCACTTTTAATTAATTCCAGTTAATGAAGAATTTTTTTAATACGTTTTTCCTATCCTGTGTAGCCCTCACAGATTGCATATATGATATATACACAGATACATATATATATATATATATATATATATATATATATATATATATATATATATATATATATATATATATATATATATATATATATATATATATATATATATATATATATTTCTTTTATAGTTATGGAATTATTTTGTTTGGTAAGATGTTATTTGTTTATAAAAATTATTAAATAAGGACACAAATATATCATGAGTCTATATAGATTCTTTCACAATATGTTTTATTGATAAATGTATTAAAACGTTGATGTTTTTGTGGTGCCATTTAAATTAGCATTTCAAGAAATATGTTTATCTAGATGGTTAAAGATTTAAATCAAATATGATAAATTTGCTGTTTCTGAGCTATCTAAATGCCTACTTAAATTATACTTACTTAAAGTATTTAAATTAATTTAAACTCAATTGTTTGTTTTGCATTTTTAAATTTTAATTAATTAAATCATTGCTTACATTTTTTCTATAATATGTTCTATCATAAGAATTCCTTTAAAAACTGTAAATTTGAGTTTTAAATAAAATGTATTTTCATACATACGACATTTCATGGAGATTTACACAATATGATTTAATATGTTGATACAATGATATATATTTGTTGAAGTTCTTCAAGGATAGTTAGAAATAATAATACAATTTTAACATTAATATGAAAACCAAGTCATAAAGATGGAGCAACCAATAACCAATAGTTTTGCTTGAACATTTTGTTCAGAAATTTGAATACAATTCAGTAACAATTTAAAAACCATTAATATAACTCTATCAGACTTCATTAACACGTTTGTCGAGTATCTATATTTGTATCACCTGACGCGATGCAAATTAATAATTCAAACAATATTTACAACAACACTAGTTGGCATTGTTAAATAATTCACAAATCATATGTTGATAATGCCAATTGGCGTAGACTGAATTATTTTAATAAAAATCATAATAAATAAACATTTTTAACTGTTATATTATTAAGTATTATTTATTGATTAAGTATTATTTATTGATTAAGTACAATTAATATTTCATCTCATGAAAAAAAAAAAAAAAATTAAAAAATCTTTATTACAATTATGTTTTTTTAAATATATTATATAACAATTATATACAAGGCATTTAGCGAAACATGGTTTATCATGACATAGACGTCTTTACTGGTTCACTTTCATAAGAGAAATAAAATATAATTTTAGACTCGTAAATGTACATTAAAATGGAATATTATAATACAGTACTTAATGAAAAACAAAAGCTTATTTTTAGAAACTAGTTTTGAAATCATATAAATGAATGTTGATAGATGACACTGACAAAAATTGAAAGCATAGGTTCTAACGCTGACTGAAATAAACGCCTTAAACTTGGTATGATGATTGGCGTCGAATGCACATAGATAGTGGAAGTTATTAACGCCAATCGGTATTGAAGTGAACAAGTAAATACATCCATGAAACCATGACATTGCTCATTTTACTAAAAATTATCCATAACATTCTTATTATATGATTGTTTTTTTTTTTATTACATATTACCACCTCCCATATATTCACAAAATTTGAAATAAGAAATTTATATAAATATTACAAAAACAGCTAAGGACTGCAATTATAATACTTTACCCTCAATTAGCAGTCAAACATTATGTATAGTAATTAATAATTATAATATGTAGACATCAAATTTCACATAAATATGACATCAAGTACCATAATATGTTTATAGTACCTTCTTAGGTACCACCAATATACAAGTTTTTCCCCAAAAATACAAATAGTCATCAACCACATTAAGTGTATTTTATTATAATATATTAAAAGTTAATTGGTTTTAAAAATGTGCACATTAACACATTTAAAGATATACCTAATACAACTGTTACCAGTGAAATTGTAAGAAGTTAAACATTAATTTGGTAAAAACATACTACAATAAAGTTTAAGTCACTATTGGTTAATAATTTAACAAATATATTACATTTAAAATACATCTTAAATTAAAATTACACAATAAGAATTAATTGGTAAAAATATTATTCACTTAGTAAGAAAAAAAATGATCTAGATATTTATGAACACTATTATAAAAACACAAATACATTCTGAATAAAAATCATAAAATTATAAAAATTGAAAAAATCTTTTTTTTTTAACACATTAGTATCTAATAACACTATAATACTAAATAAGTCTTTTACAAATATGGGCATGTCTTCAAAATGTTGTATACGTAAAAATTAAATTCTTAAACTATAACCTAAATTAGTTATGAAAAAAATCAATCGTCCTGTAAAAATGTTGTGTTAGTTTATGTTGCATATTACATATATTCCACACTTGAGTGTGTTTATAACGTTTGTAAATAAAATAAAATAAAAAAGAATACTAGTCAGTCTTAAGCATTACCTAAAAAAAAAAAACAATGAGAAACATTTTCTAGAAACATTTAAAACGATAATTACAATGAATCATACTATTGAGAATTATAAATTCCAAATTCCCAAAACAAATAAAAATTCAGGGAATGAAAAATATAGGCCCATAGGAAGATAAACTTAAGGTAACTGGATGCCTTTGAAGTTATTTGTGTGGATGAGCCAGAAAAAGACATAACTCAAAAATCATAAGCAACTTATATAAAATGCATCATTAATGACTAATGACCATCTAAAATTAAATGCAGTTTAAGCGGAGACAATCCACTAAGAATCAATATAAGATAATGGATAAATCAAAAAAATAAAATAAAATAGTAAGAAGTGTTTAAAAATTTAGTATTTAAAAATAATAAACTGTTCTAAATTAAACTTCTTTTTATAAAAAGTACTATTAACATCAGTATCAATAACTTTTAAATGAACTTTTATTTAAAATTCGTAACACTATCCTCTAAAAAATTTCTAATTTCATGAAAACAGATCCTACATAGAAATATTTAAAAAAAGCAAACTCAATGTCAAGCAATTTTTTGATAAATGAAAATCAAAAATTTTACATTAGTTTAAATTTCTGATAAAAATAGATGGCTTGCATTTTACAATGCCAAACTCAACAAAGTATACATTTTTTAAATTCAGATTTATTAAACTCTAAACAATCAAGTCAACTATTTTACACATCAATTCAATTTATGTTACCATTATAAACAATGGTATAATAGCTCTTAATTATTTTGAGTCCTCTAAATTTTGTTATTATTGATTGTTTGGATTGCGTGATCGTGAGGCTCGTGCAGATGATGCTACAGTAGCTAATGCATAGGATGGTATTGATTCATCTGCTATTCTATTTAAACAAAGTGAAATAATTATAATATATTCAAGATAAAACCGCCTGATAAAAATAAATAAATAAAAAGGTATATGGTATATAACTGTAAGACATATGCTTACTTTGTTTCAGTTTCTAATGGTGTTGTTCTTGTTAATCTAGTAGCAGCCTTATTTAATGGTTTTGTATTTTTTTTGCCAGTTACAGAAGACTTTGAATTACTTCTAGTAATTGTAGTTGAAGTTGGTATATTATTTTTTTTTACCAAATTGCTCATATTTAATCCAACAGATGTATTTGAAGCTCGGCGACTACTTTTTAATAATGAAAGAGTATTTTTAAGCTTAGAATCTTCATTTTTCGATCGTTTTGGTCTTAGATCAGCAACTTGTATACCAGTTTGGGCATTTGGTGTTGCATTATTATTAGCCTTCATTTTCTTTGAAAGTCTGTTTGTTGCAAACCGGGGTGAGACAAACTATAAAATAATTGTAATTTAAATTTAATATTTTACAGCTGAAAAAGCAAAAAATATTAGATAGCTTACCTCTTCTGATATTAAGCTATTGCTAGTAATGTTGCACGATGGTTTTCCATCACCACTAATATTTGACTGAGGAGGTGGGTCAACATACTCGTATGCATTAGAGTTGGAATTATGTCGTTCAACACTATAAACACCATTTTTGAACCGTCTGTATTTGTCAGTAGAATTGTTTCTTTTTTCTCGCCACTGTTTACCATCAGTTTTTAAATACTCTTCTTTACTATAAAATAATTAATCATGTTGTAAATAAAAACAAAAATGTTGTGCATTATATATATTTTAGAATAATTTGTTAGTCTATTAATATTAAAAAGCTGGTAAGTGAGATGATGGTGGTACAAGTTCGTCCTTCGTCCCTTCGGTCCTCAGACAAGATATTGGTGATGAATGTATTAAGTTTTAAAGAAATGATGACTCATTTCTTTAGTATAAAATGATTCTGAGCAAAGCTTCAGTGTAATATAATATATATTATTATTTAAATACAGTTTACGTATTTTACAGTTATTTGTATAATTTTTGGTGAGTTTTTTTGTAATTAAACCCAAATAAAATATTCAATAAGATATAACTCATTTAAACTTCAATTGTTATAACAATTATAACTCATTAGAAATAAACTTAAAAGATATCAGACAATATCGAAAAAAATCGTATAATAATTGATTAAAGTGTGTACAAAAAAAAATCCTGACTAACGATTTTTGAACTTTTGTTAGGATAATTAGGTAGGTATATGAGTAAGGTCATATTACATTTTCAGAACTTTTTGTCAAGTATTTAAAATTATATTACATAAGAACTTTCAAACAATTTGGTAAATTAAAAGTTCTATATTTAAGTCAAAAGTGCTATAATTGTTCTGAAAATGTTGTCCAAAGTATGTATTTGATATTGGATAAAATTTTCAAGTTTCTATCTTCAATACTTTTTGATTTATGACTAAATACCTAAAATCTGAACAGTGAAAATCTCGTTTACGGCGGATTTTTACCGATTTTACCGTTTTTACTCAGTTTTTCGATCGTTATTCTTGATTACTGGAAAAACTATGGAGATTTTGGAAAAATGACCTCTCTAAAGTACCATCTCAGTTCAATTTCGAATCTAAAAAGTTGCTGGACAAAACTTTTGGACAAGGATTTCTATACGAGTGTTTACAGAAAAAAAAAAAAATAAAAAAAAAAATAAAAAATAAACATCATTGTAAAACCATAAGATCCTTCGCTACACTCAGAATCTAAAATGGTTGGATGTGTCACCTTATTGTTCTGTTATTTTTAATTTGAATTTTATATATAATACTTTTCAGATCTAATAAAATTAATTTACATTTTTACTTATATTGTAATGTTAAAAAATATTAAAATAGTATTATTAATTAGTTTCCTCGAAAAAAAAATGATTTAATAATTGAAACATTTTTTGAATTTTTATCAAAACAGTAACAGTTATGTTTGATATGATTCCATATTGATAATACAACTTTTTTTCAATATACTAAATTATCATAAGCACATTGGTTATTGATAAATATATCAACTCATAAAAATGTCTGTTTTCTACTTAGTTAACTTATGATTGTTAAATTGACTCAACAATTTTATCAAATATCACTTGATGATGACAAATAATATTTTTTACCTATACTCATTTTTATATCAACATATATGGTTTTACATAATGATTCTATAACATTATAATAGGATTTTCACAATTTAGTTTTACTTTTTTCTGTCGTTAAAAATTATTATCTTTATTTTTTCATTGTGAATATATTCTCTATAATCTAAAACATTAAATTCAACTTTTTTTACCTTCATAATTTCAAAAATTTCTATATCAATATTAATTTGCTAGTTAAAATTTTAAATATATCTGAACTTGCATACTACAATTTCTTACTTAATTAGCCATTGTTGTTGAATGCCAATCACTGAACCCGGGCGACATATTCGAATCCATGCTACTGCTTCATTAGCTGTAAATGACCAATGCTTCACAATATAGGAAGCCACTAAACAACCGGTTCTGCCCAATCCGGCTAAAAAATTCAGACAATAGAATGTTCCAAATCATAATTTTCACTTAATTTGACTAACTCAACAAAACATATTCATAACAAAGAACTAATTTTACCTTTACAATGTACAGCTACAGCACCTACGTTTATAGTTGAACTTGCTTCATCATTAACATTTTCGTTTGCAGTGATAACATTTGGTTCATTTATCATTACATTTGTGCTTTCAACTTCAGGACAATCATATATGTACTGCTCACAGAGACGTAAAAATTTTTTAAGAATTAAATCCGATGGTGGAGTACCGTCAGCGAAAACCATATCTGTGTGTTGAATATTAGCAACTGCCACAAAAGTCCGTTTAGCATCATATGTAGCTTTACTGTTTAATCTGACTACATGCTTGACATTATTTTCCTTGAAATACTGGTAATAGTAAGCTGGGGAATGGATCTGGTAACCAGCTAATAAAATAAATATATAACATTATTTACATGTTATAATTAATGGACAATAAAAATTATGAAATTACAGAAGTCGATATAATCCCGTTTGTGCGGCGATGAGAATGCCAATAGAGTGCCAGGTACAATCCAATTGATATCACCAAATTCAACAGTCTAAAAAATTTTAATATTTGGTTAGTAAATTAAATTAAATTTAAAAAAAAATCAAACATACTTCATATTTTTCATATTCATCCAAGTCAAAATCCTTGAAGTTAAAAAATCCATACCATTTAGCTTTATATAAAGCATTGACACATTCTTCAACTGTTACTGAATATTCATCACTCAACATACATGATGCATCCCTGTCATACATAAATAATGAGTAAATATTAAAACACTTTTGCAATTATTTTTTAAGTTCATTGTTTACCTAAATGGTAGGTATTGATATTTATTTTGTTGAGATAATACTGAATATGCCTGGTGTGCTGTCCAATCTTCTTCAATAATCTGTGAAAGAATTTTTTACCATTTTCATCTCTATATTTTGTTTAGTTAATTATTATGTACTAACCATATAGGCACAAATGAGGAATGCTGCATTAGCCAGTTTCTTTTGATCACCTCTATGACTACAATGAATTATCCTCTTATATTTCTAAATATTGAAAAACATAATTATTAAAACTATAAATACAAATTACAAATAATAATATAGTGTAAATTATAGTCACTCATATACATTATCACATTAATGAGTTATAGCAGCAGCATATCAATTTTGTTTATAATCAAAAAATAGTGAAAAATCACTGTCTTAAAATACCAATTTTGAATCCACTTTGAATAAACCACAATAAACACTTTTGACAGAATCGAATTTTATTGTAAAAATTTGTAAATAAAATGTAATATACAATTAATTACAATGTTATATAAAATAAATTGTTTAACAAAATTTAAATAAACATTATTTCAGGGATTTTTCTTTCTCTAAGTTCAAATTGAACATATTAATAAAATAATCATACCAAAACACTAATAGATTTCTCATTTGCAATATATTTGTGTACAACTATTGCAATGTAACTGTTTTTTTTTTTAAATAATAAAATTTAAATCGAATAAAAATCATTTATAACAACACACAATTGTTTCTAGAAACATATAGGTACTTAGTAGTTTGAATATAGTTGCAATTGTTTTTTTTATGAAAAAACAATTAAATTCATAATAATAAACTTTAGCCCACCTTTTATAACTAAGTGATAAGACAAAAGGCAAGAAGAAAGTACAATATATAATTTAATAATCCACGATCCTTATTAAAAGCATAATATTATGAAATAATACTATTCGAGTAATCATAATTGTTATAAATAATCAGATTATTCAAATTGAGAAATAATGAAAAACATCCTCAAGGGAATTTGGAACAGATATTATATACATGACCCAATGTGTATTTGTTTTTTAAATGGTTTTTTTTTTTTTGGATATTTCACATTAATACATTTTATGAAATTTTTATAATAGATTTAATATTGAATACAAAATAAAAATTACAATTACAACTTAAGGTAAAAAGTTTATCCACTGTGCACCTAAAAACTTGAGTAATCTGGATAACCAAATAATATTTGATCAATAACAATCATAATTAGTTTGAAAATTTAATAACTATTGGGTAGCAACTGGCTATAATTTATAGACTATTGAATAACACGTTTATCAACAATTAATGTTATCAATCGAATCAATCGAAACACCAACCTAGATCTCTCAATATCTGAGTCAACCATACAGTGATTTAACGCTGATATCAATTTTTATCTACTTCAATACTATATACACCTCGATAAAGTAACAGAATCAGGGGACATTCATATTGGAAGGTACCTACGCTATAACGAAAACTACATTCAGTTAAGCTGACTATGTCATGGTGTATGCAAAACACTAGTTCTATATGTAAAGGTCTATGCTCACTTGAAATGTTTCTCGCAAGGTATCGATGTAACGGTATATCATAGCCAAATTCAATGGACCAAAATCGCTGAAAAATCCGTCGTACACCAGACTATCGTCGACATTCAGGTAGAACACGCTGTCGCCGTCGACGGACTTTTTCCAGTCGCCAAACGTCTGCATTGTCGGCTCGTCTTTGTAGTTGGAACACACCATGAAGTACAGTCTGCCTGCGAACGTGGTTCGGAGAGAAAACTATGAGTTAAAAAACAACGAAAACACCGCTCGCCCTCGTTGGACATCGGGCGCTTACCTTCGATAAACTCTGACAGCTCGGCCACCTCCAAGAAAGCGAAGAGGTTTTCGGCCATCTTGCTGTTGAATTCCGCGGACATCGCGCAGCTCTTCTGGTCGTCGACGTGTCCGTCCGTGTGTGTGTGTGTGTATCCGGGTACTGCGCACTTGGCCGGACGGCCCACGCGTCTCACGGACAATTATTAGCGTTTATCGTCTAGGTAGCGTCCGGCGCCCACGCCGCCGAATATCACGTAGCGGTGCGGTCGCCTAACTCGGTTGCCCACGCCGTCGAGCGTTCGTAGGCGAGCGTTTGCGTGGTTATGGCGGTGTCGTGCCTGAAACGCGCGCGCGAACCGCAGATCCCGTCGACTAGCTATCCCAACGCGCGCAATCTTCGCTTTTCGCAGCTACACGTGCGACGCTCCTTAACTCGTGTCATCTTGTCGTCGTTGTCGTCGGATATGTCGGTCTGTCGTTGCTGCCGCGGCTAGACCTCCGCGTGCGATCTAGACGTGAACAACGCCGCTCGGGTGGGCGAGTTTGTGTTGGCACCCCGTCTGCCCGCGGTCGAAGCGCAGCGGCAGTATTGTGTGTTTTGTCGTACGATTAGTCGTGTGTGTCGGCCGATAACGCGCGGGAACTCGGCCGAGACAACGGAGGGTCGTTATCTACTCTTGCGCCGCCGCCGCGTGGAGTAACTGATAACAGACGATGAGCGTACGCGCCTCCGTCCGAATTTAACGACCGGTGCCGGCGATGCGTTAAAAGAGAGACGTACAAAAAAAACATTGTTATAAAACCGATTTACGAATTACTTAAAAAATATGTGTCGGTGGGATGTTAAAATTGTCCGGTGTTTTTAAAACTGCCTACTACTTAAAAATTCCATTGTTAATGCAAATGAAACTCAAAATTGGGATCTCAGTAAATATGATTGAGTATAGTATCTATAATATGTTGAAATTTCCCATCTTGAACCTACATTTTCGCATCCCAACAATATCTGCTCATAATCATCTCTTAAGTTTTCCAAAAATATTTTGGCTTCTTTTAAATGTTTGCATGCATTGTGCAAATTCGTGTTTGGATTTTGAAGTTGTTTGGACAATCCATGTAATCCTCTCAAAATTTTTTCCCATACACATAAAATTAAGACATATTTCATTGATTTTAGTTTTTTTTTGTTTTTAAAGATAAACTGTAATCTTTTTATTCTTTTTTATAACTGCTTAAAGATATATTACTTGTTTTTAAAACATCAATAAACCTTAACGCATAAACAGATAGATGTCGTGATTCCCAATGCAAGCGCAGCGGCAGTATCGTGTGTTTGGTCGTGCGTGTCGGCCGATAACGCGCGGGAACGCGGCCGAGACAACGGAGGGTCGTTAATCGTTATCCACGCTTGCGCCGCCGCCGCGTGGAGTAACTGATAACAGAGGATGAGCGTACGCGCCTCCGTACGAATTTAACGACCGGTGCCGGCGATGCGTTAAAAGAGAGACGTACCCAAAACAATGTTATAAAACCGATTTACGAATTACGTAAAAAATATGTGTCGGTGCGACGTTAACATTTTCTGATGTTTTTAAAACTGCATACGACTTATTAATTCCATACGTAATGCAAATGAAACTCAAAGTTGTGAGCTCAGTAAATATGAAAGCCCTTCCATACATACAGTGGCAAAACATTGTGAGATGGTGTCTATCTTTATTTAAATTTTAAATACCTAGTTATATGATTGAATTTGAATTTTTCGAAAAATGACAAAAAATCTTAAATTTATTTTGAATATTTAATTTTTTTTTTTTTCGAGCTCATTCAATATAAGTCTGTGTAAACACAATCAGTGTAGGGTGATTTCTAATTTGTTTCCGAAAATAGTAATGAAATTATTTTATTTGTTAAATTAAAAAATAGTATTTAAATGACTTGCACACGTTAGGTACCGAAAGTGATATTTAATACGTCACGTTATTTTGCGTGTGAAAGAAGTGCGTTATCAAATGGCACTATTTTTTTAAAGAATTTAAAATAAATGGTGTCATGTTCGTATACCTACCTCACAGACAGACTAAAGTAACTCAAATTTCTATGACTTAGACTGTATATACTACCTATGGACAAAATTGACTGAAATATAGGAATGCAAGTTAATCTATAATTATGAATAAGTTGACAAATTAATACAATTTTAAAAAGTTTTATTTTTAAAATCAATTTTAGTAAGTAAACAGTCTTCAAAATTCTTATTACCAACTTATTTTATCTCGTTTTCTCGTGCTGATATTTTCATCTACACCGCATCATCTAGCAGTCTAGCACTCCTCCGAAAAAAACGAAGAATATTATTACACTAATAATGTTTCACGTTTACCTAATTATGTATAAAATGATATTTATATCAAGTAATTATTCTATTGGTGTATAAAATTTAAAACCTAATCATTCAAATTCCAAATTATTGGTAGAAATCTTGCCGGACTCTGTTCTCGTCTATTTCAATGTTTTCTTCCAATACCTAACTACAATTGTCTTCAAACCATTCAAGGAAAGATTCAAATTCTTGTGGTAAATAGGTATGCATTCAACACTTCAATCGCTTTATCATTAGGTATAGGTCATAGCAGGGCCGTATTTACAATTTTTGCGCCCTGGGTAACAATATTTTTACGCCCCCCCCCCTACCAAAAATTAGAACCACTTTTTTGATTTTTCTTAACACATTTTTAGTTATAGTTCTTTATTCAGCTTTAATTTGTAAATTTGTCATATTTTAAATACTATTATTAAAATGTAGGTATAAGGTATACCTAACAACACATATTATATTATTATACACAGCAAAAAAAATGAACACAACAGGATCAATAAATTTCCATTATTGGAACAACCAATCTGAGTAGTGTCGCCTCTGAAAGACAAACCTCTTGATGATAACGCCTTAACCACAGCAACTATACGCTTTAGAATTGTCTTCCAATAATTATTTTCAAATTCCATTTGATTTATCAGTTGCTGATCAATTCTTTCTAGAATTATACTTCTTTGTTTCATTGTTGAAATATTTGTCCGATGTTTGTGGGATTTTTCATGGCTAGATAATTTTTCTTCGGCTTTTTTCCAGTTTGAAAAGCTACAAGTGGCAAAAGAAGATTTATTGCCAAATAAAGCACACGGGTAACAATAAATACAGCCTTTACTTATTGAATACAAAAAAAAATTTCTTTTTATAACCTCTCCATTAATTAAAGTGGACTCTAGGTATTTCTTACAAAAATATCTGTGTATCGTTTTGCTTGTACCTCTATTATTTACAGTGTATGTTCTCTTTGATTTCAAAAAGTTTGTCTGTGATAAGTCTTGAGAAACACCATTAATTGAAATATAGTCTTTCAATGAATCATTAATATTCCATAAAGCTGGGCCCTCCCTAAAAAAATGTAAATAATATATTTTTATTAAAAGTAAAATAAAGAAAATATTAAATTTAATTAAATGTATTATCAAATTGTATACTAACAAATAACTTTTTTTAAATTCAAACGTTGTTAGTCTATTTAAGCTATTCAAATCTTTTACTTCTTCATGAAGTTGCAATGTTTCAATTTCAGTACAGTTTTTATCAAATGAATCAGCTAAAGTAAAACATTCAATGTAAAAATATGAAATTAGTTAATTATTTACATATTTATGTGGAAGAAAAATATTAAACCTTTTTGTGATGAAGAGTTTGTGTTATCAACATTAATTTCATTAGCAGTAACAGGATTTACAAAACCATCAATTGCTATACTATCATCTTCAACTTCATTAGTATGGACAGCAACTGAAATGCATAGTGAATAATAAATAAAACAAGTTTTTATAAAATAAAATTTACCAACCTTTATGAAAATAAGATTGTAGATTTGCAGTTTTAGAAATTACAGATGCAAATTTTGAAGCTTTTTCTTTAGCTTTTTGCGGTAAGCAGCTCCACTTAACCTTTTTTTGCCATCCATTATTCAAAAGCAACTATACACTAACAAGCAAAGCAATAACTAACTGGCAATGATCTGTTAAATATTAATCATAATAAATTAATACATGATATAACGCCACTTATTTACATTACAAAAGTTATACTTTGGTCTAATTTATACAATTTGCATTGCAGGTTATAACGCATAAGCATGCTCGAGCTGTTTGTAATATATAGCAAGCATAAATATCATGTACCTACCTTTTTTATGTTCAATAGTAGGTAGATACTATTTTAATAATTTTTTTTTACTTTCATGCAACTCAATAAAATCATTTATGATAATTTAATTATTGTTACTTAATAATAGATACTTACATAGTTATAGAAGACGGTCGTTTTTAAGATTAAAAACTTTCAAAAAAATATAAAATCGGTTATATCAGAAATTATCAGTCAATTTGAAAAATAATATTACAATTTTATTGTCAAGAGTAGCCATCGATATGTAGCCATATCTATGAGAGTAGCTGAAAATAATTTTGATAATAGATGATAATAACTGTGGTTATGTCATGGTTGTCTATCTGCAACCGCGGTCCGCGGACCGTGGTTACCTATGTTAAAATAATATTAATTATATTCTATGCTATCACTGAGTTATAAAATATAACGCCATAAAATTAGGGTAAAAATCATAGTAAAAATTCTTTCCAAAAAAATATTTATTGATACAATATTACACCGGGCTACAGCGGTGCTCGCCGCCCGGCCGCCCCCTAAATAAGTCAATATTTGGCCGCCCGGGGCAAATGTCCCCATTGCCCCCCCTAAATACGGGCCTGGGTCATAGGATACAATTCACGTAATTGTTTTTAGAAATTTTTTGTCGAGTTAACATTTTTATTCACTTTATTCATTAGCGTAGCCAGGGGGGGAGAGGTATCAGGTTTAGTAACATCCCTCCCGTGAGCCGTTGAGTAGTCTCTATTTTTGATTGAAAAATTTGTCTGTACTGAAAAAACTTCAAATTTGATTACACACTGCTTTTTTAGTTTTTTGATTTAAAAAAATAAAGAGATTTGTATTAACTCTTAAATGCATACTGTTGTATTCATGCAACTCTTTTTAAAAATGATAATACATATATCATTATATTTGTACGATGTTGGCTATTTAGTGCTATCTACTGTTTATAAACAAACTAATCGATTATTTGCAGAATTAATTTTAAATCAAATAATAAATATTGAAGGTAAAAACGTTAACAATTTTAACATTTTAACAAAATGTTAACAATTTTTTTTTTTTTTAGTTAAATTTTATATTTAATTACTTTTTCGAATACTTTAAAATGCTCCAAAAGCTTCATACGGCGATCCTATGGATCGGAAATCGCATGCACATGGTGCTTTCGGGGTTAATTTTTCTCCCATCTCGATAGCTTTTCCACGGCGGCACGGCATGAGGAAAAACTGCCGAAAAACCGAGTAAAAATGACACGATTTGCCGTTGACGACACTTTCACTAAATCGATTTAAGTCATTAATTCATAACCGGAAAAGTAATTTTTAATTGCAGAAAGTCTGGTAAATTGTTACGGACGTGTGAATGGGTGACCAACCAAATCAGATATTCATAGAACAATGTATTCCAGTGATAAATGGTGGTCTTCCCCCCCCCCTCGACTGTTTAAAAAGACATCAGTTATTTGAATTAATTGTACAAACTACAAATTTAATAACAAAGAATCTGATTAAAAATATTTTTTATTATAACAAAGTATATACTATATAAAGTATGTAGTAAAATGATAAACAGTTTTGTGATAAGGCGTGTCGCACGCGGCCACAGCTGATATATATAATACCGATATATATATCTGTGCACGCGGCACGTGCATCGTTGATAATCGGTGAATCATAGATAACATCGGCAAGGCGGCGAACATTTTTGTCGCCGCCGGACCAGCTAAGCGCATGCGCAAATCAAATGATTTTACGTGTGTTTGTGTGTGTAGTTTCGTGACTACTATAACACCTAGGTAGGCGACTGATTCGGTCGCCGCCGCCACTGCTGTACGAAAATAACAAGATAATAATATTATATTATATTATCATGGAATAAAATATAATTGGAAGTGCATGAATAATAATTATACAGAGTGGGCCGACGGCACCACACAAAACTATAACAATGATAACACCATTATTAATAAACATATTGTTTAAATACATTTGAGTAAAAGGTCTTCTTGATATTGTGAAAATTGCCCCTTAATGCCGACATAGTAACAATAATAATTATTTATTAATGACAATAATAAACCACTGTATTTAAAACTCGCCCGTTGTAGCGTCAAATGAGTTCGACGACTATGGTGATGTCCAACAGCCGAGTTGATGGGATCAGTGCTTGCAGAGGTGACGGGGTCGGTGGTACGGCAAAAATAATACAAAACGCTCACGTGTTCTCACACGCGATAAATAATAATTATGAATATTCAAACACGGAAAGAATTACGCCGAACGAGAATAAAAAAAAAAATACATATACAAGAGTATCTAGAGATCGTAAGTGATTATTTTACCACATATACGACACGTTTCGTAGCAAAAAAAATCCGTACGACGATACATGACACCAGCCACTATGCGAACGTTCAGCACAATGCACATACACTGAACTAAACCACGTCGTCCGTGGTGCCTTGTCTAACGACAACGGTGGACACAGTTATCTCACTTTTAATTATAATTTATTATTCAACACTTTGCGTGTATATATATATATATATATATATATATATATATATATATATATGTGTGTGTGTGTGTGTGTGTCATAGGCGTGCGCAGAGTTTCAGGTCAGAGGCAGCGATTATTTTAGTCGGCCCATTTTATCATATATACCAGGGATGGGCAACTCAAAGTTACTATAGGGCCAATTTTTAGAAATTTAAAATATAGCGGGCCAGAGCATAGAAAGCAAAAACAAAAAAAAAAAAAGGTCATTCAAAATACACATTTTAATTAGCATTTATTTTGTTTATAATGAAATAGGACATAGGTAATACAAAAAGCGTTATTGAAAATAATTTAATTAAATATTTAAATATAAATAGTTATTTGCAGTTTAGTGAGAGTTTTGAGGATGTGTACTAGACATTATAGATTATAGAGTATAGACGATAAAGTTTAAAATTGTATACCTATACCGGATGCGGCCCGCGGGACTCCAGTTGCCCACCCCTGATATATACGGCCCACAGAACCATTAAAATCTATGTAATAAATTATATCATTATTTATAAAAAATACAATGAGTACAATATAAATATATTATTAAATTAATCCTATATTTAATTTGTTATGTAGATAAGTATTAACTATTAAGTGATATACCTACTAGTTACTACAACTACAGAATTATAAGTTATAAAGTTTACTACATTGTAGAACATTATTTATTTTTTTATTGACAGTTTCTAATGTAATTAAAATTTTAACTAATAATTTTATACAATATAGATTAATATGAACAATAAAAATAAATAAATATACTTCCTTTTTCCACAGAGGCACTAACAACTTTTAAAATTGTAAAAATGAAATTTATAACACAAGCCGACGGTCACTTTGAATTAGGTGTTTGAATTCATCAATAACATCATTTATATCAACATTATTTGTAGGTTCTTGCTCAACAAATAAAAAAAGTAAGGCATTCAATCTTTCTTGACCAATTGTGTTCCTCAATTTGTTTTTAACGATGGTTAATTTAGAAAAAGTGCGTTCACAAGTACAGCTTGTAACCGGAATAATAGAAAACATTTTGAGACAATGATAAAATTGTTTATACCTATATAGTTGATCTACTAAACTGACATAACCAATCAAGCCAATGATACACAGAAGCTGAATTTGTTCCTCTGGGTGTATCTTTGTCAGCCTTTAAAATTTTCTACTTCAGCAATTAATTCATCAGTTGACGCATTAAAATATTTAGATAATAATTCATAATTTGATTTTTCTATCTCATCAGATAAATTCACCAACATTCCAACAGAACTGATCAAGTCTAATGTGTCTTGTTGAAATCTTGAGTTTAAGCCTTGACATAGTGTGTCCAAAGTTGAATAAAAAACCAACACCCTCAGTTCTTCCCTTTTAGTTTTATAAATATATTGATTAGTACATGAATCTATTTTTGTTGAAATTCTTGTTTTCAAAGATATGTTCATAATCTTGAGGAGAATTTCTTAATGAGTTTAATGGAGTCTTTCAGTGATCTTATTGTTTGAATAGCAGTTAAAAGTTCTAAATTTGGTGTTTGTAAAAAAGAACTTACTTTTAAAACCATCTGCAAAACAGGGTGCATGATATTTAAACAAAATATGAAATTCAAACTTTTTATTTGAAATAAAAGGCCGACACTCTTAGCTTTCATTTCCGGCACTGAACATTTAGACCAGGGGTCTTCAACCCGCGGGCCGCATGTGGCCCGTTTTGTCATTACTTGCGGCCCGCGATCACATTTGAAATATAGCATGCATCTTTTCTATTTAGATAAAAATAAAATGACCCTGATCCCAAAGAAAAAATTGGGATAGAAGCGATGAAACAAATTAAATTACCTACTTATATGTTATAAATGTTGGCTGTTTTAATGATATTAATGATAGTTTGTAATTAAAAATATTTTAATCATACAAATTATAATAGTAAAACTGAATTTTAGAATAAAATACACGTTTTTACTACGGATGCGGCCCGCGAGATTTGTAGAAAATAATGTGTGGCACTCTCCATAAAAAGGTTGAAGAACCCTGATTTAGACATTATTGTTTCTAAAGATTTAACTAAAACAGAATAATTATTTTTGACAGCACTCACTGCTTCGGCTCTGCCAGCCCATCTGGTAGTTGAGCATGATTTCAATGTTTGTATAAATGAAGATGAAATAATTTTAACTAATAATCCTACTGAAAAGGTATGATGATAATTATCAGTACCTAGGTAGTTATTATTAATTATTACATTTCCAAACAAAAAATAATAATTGTATTATTTGTATACCATATTCTATAGTAAACTTAAGTAATGTGGTATGTAGTAACCATAATTTTTATTTGAATTTAGCGAATTTAAAATAATTTTTGTTAATCACTTTAAATTGAATTTAAATATCTTCAATAAGATCAGAGCCTAAAAGCTAAAATGTTTGTAATAGAAAATTACACCACTTTTTTTATTTTTATTATATCCCTTTTCTGCAATAAGGAATGATAGTAATACCTATACAAATAAATTAATTTACTTAGATAATGCCTATTACAAAAAAAAATAATAATTCCGACATGATTTTTAGATAATTGATTTAATAACAATTTAAAACATTATTTTTTTTTTTACATTTATAATTATATAAAGATTTTATAATAAGATAAACCCAACGAAACACTGCATTTTATGTTTTGTCCATACAAAAATAGTTTAATGCAAATTCTAACAGTGAAGATGATCCTGATGAGTATTATGATAGTGATAATGATCCTGAGTATAATCCCTTATTAGATAATGTAATTAATGATTCTTATGGTACCTACCATCTGATGATAATCTTGCAAAGTATTTTACCGCTCGCTGTAAGTTATACAATATACCTAGGTATATAAATATTTTAAATTTAATCATAGTAATAAGTTGTTTTATGGTTTTAACTAGTAAAATAGCATATCTAAAAAAAACGTAAGCAAACTGCTATAAAAGGAGATAAAAATGTGAGAAAACGTGTAAAACATACAACAGATTCGGTTGATGTTAAATGTAAGAGCCAATTAAATAAACGAGAAGAACATCTCAACAGAAAGGAACGGAATATAGATGCAAAGAAAATAGGATTATCATGTTCTCAAAAATGTAGGATGAAATATTTTGAGAAAATTAACAATACTGATCGTATAAATATTTTTGAATTGTACTGGGAAATGGGTGATCATGACAAACAGCGTGAGTTCTTAGCTAGGTATGTAAGGACAGTGCAAAAAAAAAACAATCTACAATAAGCCCATCTCAAACACGAAGAAATGTATCTAGAAAATATTTTATACCTGTAAATAATGACAAAATTCAAGTGTGGCAAAAAATGTTTTTGCTAACATTTTTTATTTCAGATAGTGACCTGAAATATTTTTAAAAAAATAAATAATTCACTAGTTTTACTTACTGACCAAAGAGGAAAACGTACTAACCGTCCACTAGCCATTAAAGACAATGTTAAAGGTTACATAAAACAACATATTGTAAGTTTTCCTGTTGTTGATTCCCACTATATTAAATGTGAATCAACCAGGAAATATCTTGAAAATGACCTCTCAATTTCTAAAATGCATTTTGAAGTGTGGAAGTCTTCTATTTAATATTATTATTCAATTTAAACATACTTTATGATATTATAAATTATTATGATTCATTAATTACACAATACTGTTCTCCATGAATAGGGAAAACAAATTTATAATATTATGTTGTTTATTTATGACTATTTTATCATCAGCAAGATAATAACATTATCATTATTATTCAATAATATGGTAATAGCATGGTAATATCCAATACAATCATTATTATCTAAGTTATTTGTATTTTTTTACTAATTTTAAAAATAGGAACTGAGTAACATCTCTTTTCACAGGAAATTATTTTAAAAAGATATAACTAAAGGTACATCTGTTTTCGGCGGGAAAGACAATATTGGGAGTTTATAACTATTCGATGTTTATAATCTCCTTGGTAAAATAGAGATCTGCCATTTTCATGGAAAGATAAGAAAAAAAAATGTAACAAGATGAGTAGATAAACTGAAAATGATAAAAAATGTGTTAGTCCATCTTTGTTTGGGATGTTGATATCATTTTTAAGGGCATAAATACATAAATATTTGAAGGTTATTTAGGGCATGAAGTCTTTAGTCCTAGTAATTATAATATGTAGACATCAAATTTCACATAAATATAACATACAGTACCATATAGTACCACATAAGGTACCACCAATATACAAGTTTTTCCCCAAAAATACAATTAAACTTCAGGCACATTAAGTGTATTTTATTATAATACATTAAAAGTTAATTGGTTTTAAAAATGTACATAATAACACAGTAATTTAAAGATATACCTAATAGTACAATATTATTAATAGGAAAATGTAACAATGTTATTTTTTTTTTATAATCAACTGATACCAGTAAAATTAAATTGTAAGAAATTAAACATCAATTTGGTTAAACTATACCACAATAAAGTCACTTTTGGTCAACAATTTAACAAATACATTACATTTAAAATACACCTTAAATTAAAAATACACCATAAGAATTAATTGGTAAAAATATTATCCACTAAGTAAGAAAAAAAGTTATCTAGATATTTATGAACAATATTATAAAAACATAAATACATTCGAAATAAAAATCATACAAATTATAAAAATTGCAAAAAATCATTTTTTTTTTTTAACACATTAATATCTAATAACTATAATACTAAATAAGTCTTTTACAAATATGGGCATGTCTTCAAACTGTTGTACACGTTTTAATTAAATTCATAGACTATTACTTAAATTAGTTATAAAAAAAAATCAATTGTTATGTAAACATTTTGTGTTAGTTGATGTTGCATATTTCAACTTAGAAATCACATTGAATTAAATACACTGATTCAGTATGAAATTGGATACAACATATGTAAAAGAAGTTAAGTAGTCTACTTAGTAAATAAAAAGTGATACACCAAAATCAATGATATCATAAAAAGGGAATAATAGTTACATTTATTTAGCTTGAAATGACAATAGTTAATAATTTATTATAAAACAAAAAAATGCTTAGTATTTATCACTATTGTAATGAAGTTTAAAATTATGCTTAAATGCAACTATTTTTAATCATAAAAACTTCATATGTTGATACAAAAATTTTAATTCAGAACAATGGAATAATGTACCGTTGAAAACAAACGAAAAACTTATGTTAGAAAGCTGCATTTATGGGATAGTGAAAAATGATCATAACTGAAAATGAATTCATAAATTTGAGAAGTTTGATAAATAATTGTATTCAATTAAGAATAATTTGATACATTTTTTAACTTTGGTAAGGTGTACAACTGTGACAGAGGAAAAAATAATTTAAAATAACAAAAACGAAAAATTAATTTGAGTTTAGAAAATAGTTTGTATAAAACGCTGAATTATATACAAATGGAAAATGGAAGGGATAAATTTAGCCAACGATAATATGAAGCATAAGATAATTTAAAACCTACATAGGTTGGGTAGAAATATTAACTAATTTTACACATTTTAGAAATGACAGTATGTCTATTTTCTTCTAGTACTCAAGATATGAAATAGTACTTCTAAGTAATCAAATAGCACATCTTTAAATTGTATCAGTTCAGTACCAGAAATCACTTATATCATATTTATTCTTATCAAAATTTAAATTGTATCCGACTGCCATTTTGCGCCATGCATCTTCCACACTTGAGCGTGGTTATAACATTTGTAATTAAAATAAAATATAAAAGAATATTGGTCAGTCTTAAGCATTACCTAAAAGAAAAAAAAACAGTGAACTTATTATACTGATAGTAGCTTAACATAATTGTTTTTAAAAAAAATTAGGCCCAAAGCAAGATAAACTTTAGGTAAGTGGATGTCTTTAAAGTTTGTGGATGAGCCAGAAAGAGACTTAACTCAAAAATCAAAAGCAACTTATTTAAATTGCATCTGTAATGATCATCTAAAATTAAATGCAATATAAGCAGGGACAATCTACAAAGAATCAATCTAAGATAATGAATTAATCAAAAAAATTAAATAAGGCAGTAATAAGTGTTTAAAAATTTAGTATTTAAACATAATAAATTTGTTCTAAACTGAACTTTTCTTCAAAAAGTACTATTAACATCAGTATCAATAACTTTTAACTGAACTTTTAATTAAAATTAGTAACATTATCCTCTTAAAAATTTCTAATTTCATGAAAACTGTTCCTAGATAGTAAAATTTCAAAAAAGCAAACTCAATGTCAAGCAATTTTTTGATTAATGAGAATCAAAAATTTAACATTAGTTTAAATTTCTGATACTAATAAATGGCTTCCATTTTACAATGCCAAACTCAACAAAGTATACATTTTTAAAATTCAGATTTATTAAACCCTAAACAATCAAGTCAACTATTTTACATATCAATTAAATTTATGTTACCATTATAAACAAGGGTATAATAGCCCTAAATTATTTTGAGTCCTCTAAATTTTGTTAATTATTGATTGTTTGGATCGCATGATTGTGAGGCTCGTGCAGATGATGCTACAGTAGCTAATGCATAGGAAGGTATTGATTCATCTGCTATTCTATTTAAACAAAGTGAAATAATTATAATATAATCAAGATAAAACCACCTAATAAAAATAAATAATTAAAAAGATATATGGTATATAACTGTAAGACATATGCTTACTTTGTTTCAGTTTCTAATGGTGTTGTTTTCGTTAATCTAGTAGCAGCAGCCTTATTTAATGCTTTTGTATTTTTTTTGCCAGTTACAGAAGACTTTGAATTACTTCTAGTAATTGTAGTTGAAGTTGGTATACTATTTTTTTTTACCAAATTGCTCATATTTAATCCAACAGATGTATTTGAAGCTCGGCGACTACTTTTTAATAATGAAAGAGTATTGTTAAGCTTAGAATCTTCATTTTTCGATCGTTTAGGTCTTCGATCAGCAACTAGTATACCACTTTGTGCATCTGGTGTTGCGTTATTATTAGTCTTCATTTTCTTTGAAAGTCTGTTTGTTGCAAGCCGGGGTGAGACAACCTAAAAAATAATTGTAATTTAAATTTAATATTTTACAGATGAAAAAGCAAAAAATATTAGATAGCTTACCATTTCTGATATTAGGCTATTGCCAGTAATGATACACGATGGTTTTCCATCACCACTAATATTTGACTGAGGAGGTGGGTCAACATACTCGTATGCATTAGAGTTGGAATTATGTCGTTCAACACTATAAACACCATTTTTGAACCGTCTATATTTGTCAGTAGCATTGTTTCTTTTTTCTCGCCACTGTTTACCATCAGTTTTTAAATACTCTTCTTTACTATAAAAAAATTAATCATATTGTAAATAAAAACAAAAATGTTGTGCATTATATGTATATTAGAATAATTTGTTAGTCTATTAATATTAAAAATGGTTGGATGTGTCACCTTATTGTTCTGTTATTTTTAATTTGAATTTTAAATATAATACTTTTCAGATCTAATAAAATTAATTTATGTTTTTACTTATATTATAATGTTAAAAAATATTAAAATAGTATTATTAATTAGTTTCCTCGAAAAAAAAAAATGATTTAATAATTGAAACATTTTTTGAATTTTAATCAAAACAGTAACAGTTATGTTTGATATGATTCCATATTGATAATACAACTTTTTTTCAATATACTAAATTATCACAAGCACATTGGTTTTTGATAAATATATCAACTCATAAAAATGTCTGTTTTCTACTTAGTTAACTTATGATTGTTAAACTGACTCAACAATTTTATCAAATATCACTTGATGATGACAAATAATATTTTTTACGTATACTCATTTTTATATCAACATATAAAGTTTTACATAATGATTCTATAATATTATAATAGGATTTTCACAATTTAATTTTACTTTTTTCTGTCGTTAAAAATTATACAGAACTCATATATAATTAAAAACTGTACTTGATAATTCAA
Organism: Therioaphis trifolii; assembly: GCA_027580255.1. Lineage (NCBI taxonomy): Eukaryota > Metazoa > Arthropoda > Insecta > Hemiptera > Aphididae > Therioaphis > Therioaphis trifolii. Next base: position 49,465,693 of record CM050405.1, read on the forward strand.
TGAAGTATTTTATTTAAAATTTTTTAGGTAATTTAACATTTAAATCTTTATTTTTTCATTGTGAATATATTCTCTATAATCTAAAACATTAAATTCAACTTTTTTTACCTACATAATTTCAAAAATTTCTATATCAATATTGTTTATTTGATATGACAATACTATACTATATAGATATTTAAAAACTTTATCAAATAATGATATTTTTTCATCATAATTACCCTATAATTTGCTAGTTAAAATTTTAAATATATCTGAACTTGCATACTACAATTTCTTACTTAATTAGCCATTGTTGTTGAATGCCAATCACTGAACCCGGGCGACATATTCGAATCCATGCTACTGCTTCATTAGCTGTAAATGACCAATGCTTCACAATATAGGAAGCCACTAAACAACCGGTTCTGCCCAATCCGGCTAAAAAATTCAGACAATAGAATGTTCCAAATCATAATTTTCACTTAATTTGACTAACTCAACAAAACATATTCATAACAAAGAACTAATTTTACCTTTACAATGTACAGCTACAGCACCTACGTTTATAGTTGAACTTGCTTCTTCATTAACATTTTCGTTTGCACTGATAACATTTGGTTCATTTATCATTACATTTGTGCTTTCAACTTCAGGACAATCATATATGTACTGCTCACAGAGACGTAAAAATTTTTTAAGAACTAAGTCCGATGGTGGAGTACCGTCAGCGAAAACCATATCTGTGTGTTGAATATTAGCAACTGCCACAAAAGTGCGTTTAGCATCATATGTAGCTTTACTGTTTAATCTGACTACATGCTTGACATTATTTTCCTTGAAATACTGGTAATAGTAAGCTGGGGAATGGATCTGGTAACCAGCTAATAATATAAATATATAACATTATTTACATGTTGTAATTAATGGACAATAAAAATTATGAAATTACAAAAGTCGATATAATCCCGTTTGTGCGGCGATGAGAATGCCAATAGAGTGCCAGGTACAATCCAATTGATATCACCAAATTCAACAGTCTAAAAAATTTTAATATTTGGTTAGTAAATGAAATTGAATTAAAAAAAAATCAAACATACTTCATATTTTTCATATTCATCCAAGTCAAAATCCTTGAAGTTAAAAAATCCATACCATTTAGCTTTATATAAAGCATTGACACACTCTTCAACTGTAACTGAATATTCATCACTCAACATACATGATGCATCCCTGTCATATATAAATAAAGAGTAAATATTAAAACACTTTTGCAATTATTTTTTAAGTTCATTGTTTACCTAAATGGTAGGTATTGATATTTATTTTGTTGAGATAATACTGAATATGCCTGGTGTGCTGTCCAATCTTCTTCAATAATCTGTGAAAGAATTTTTTATCATTTTCATCTCTATTTTGTTTAGTAAATTATTATAGACTAACCATATAGGCACAAATGAGGAATGCTGCATTAGCCAGTTTCTTTTGATCACCTCTATGACTACAATGAATTATCCTCTTATATTTCTAAATATTGAAAAAACATAATTATTAAAACTATAAATACAAATTACAAATAATAATATAGTGTAAATTATAGTAACTCATATACATTATCACATTAATGAGTTATAGCAGCAGCATATCAATTTTGTTTATAATCAAAAAATAGTGAAAACTCACTGTCTTAAAATACCAATTTTGAATCCACTTTCAATATATCACAATAAACATTTTTGACAAAATCAGATTGCATTATAATAATATGTAAATAAAATGTAATACAAAATTAATTACAACGTTATATAAAATAAATTGTTTAACAAAATTTAAATAAACATTATTTCAGGGATTTTTCTTTCTCTAAGTTCAAATTGAACAATATTAATAAAATAATCATACGAAAAAACTAATACATTTCTCATTTGCAATATATTTGTGTATAACTTATTGCAATGTAACCGTTTGTTTTTTTAATAATAACATTTAAATCAAATAAAAATCATTTATAACAACACACAATTGTTTCTAGAAACATGTAGGTACTTAGTAGTTTGAATAAAGATGCAATTGTTTTTTATGAAAAAACATATAAATGCATAATAATAAAATTTAGCCCACCTTTTATAACTATGTGATAAGACAAAGGGCAAGAAGAAGGTACAATATATAGTTTAATAATCCACGATCCTTATTAAAAGCATGATATTATGAAATAATACTATTCGAGTAATCATAATTGTTATTAACAATCAGATTATTCAAATTGAGAAATAATGAAAAACATCCTCAAGGGAATTTGGAACAGATATTGTATACATGACCCAATGTGTATTTGTTTTTTAAATTGTTTTTTTTTTTTTTTTTTTTTTTTTTGATATTTCACATTAATACATTTTATGAAATTTTTAAAATAGATTTAATATTGAATAGAAAAATAAAAATAAAAATTACAACTTAAGGTTTATCTACTATGATAAAGAGTTTATCTGCTGTTTACCTAAAAACTTGAGTAATCTGGATAACCAAATAATATTTGATCATTAACAATCATAATTAGTTTGATTGTTGACAAAGGGCAAGAAGAAGGTACAATATATAATTTAATAATCCACAATCCTTATTAAAAGCATAATATTGTGAAATACTACTATTCGAATAATCATAATTGTTATTAACAATCACATAATTCAAACGATTATTGTGAAATAATGAAAAACATCCTCAAAGGAATTTGGAACAGATAGCGTATACATGACCCAATGTGTAATTGTTTTTTAAATTGTTTTTTAAATTGTTTTTTTTTTTTTTTTTTTTTTTTGATATTTCACATTAATACATTTTATGAAATTTGTAAAGTATATTTAACATTGAATAGAAAATAAAAATTACAATTACAACTTAAGGTAAAGAGTTTATCCACTATGTACCTAAAAACTTGAGTAATCTGGATAACCAAATTATATTTGATCAATAACAATCATAATTAGTTTGAAAATTTAATAAATATTTGGTAGCAACTGGCTGTAATTTATTGAATAACACTTTTATCAAAAATTATTGTTATCCATCGAATCTAACACCAACCTAATTCTCTCAATATCTGTGTCAACCTTACAGTGATTTAACGCTGATATCAATTTTAATCTACTTCAATAACCTCGATAAAGTAACATAATCAGGTGACAATCATATTGGAAGGTACGCTATAATGAAAACTACATTCAGTTAAGCTGACTATGTCATGGTGTATGCAAAACACTAGTTCTATATGTAACGGTCTATGCTCACTTGAAATGTTTCACGCAAAGTATCGATGTAACGGTATATCATAGCCAAATTCAAGGGACCAAAATCGCTGAAAAACGAGTCGTACACCAGAAGATCGTCGACGTTCAGGTAGAACACGCTTTCGCCGTCGAGGGACTTTTTCCAGTCGCCAAACGTCTGCATTGTCGGCTCGTCTTTGTGGTTGGAACACACCATGAAGTACAGTCTACCTGCGAACGTGGTTCGAAGAGAAAACAATGAGTTAAAAAACAACGAAAACACCGCTCGCCCGCGTTGGACACCGGGCGCTAACCTTCGATAAACTCTGACAGCTCGGCCACCTCCAAGAAAGCGAAGAGGTTTTCGGCCATCTTCCTGTTGAATTCCGCAGACATCGCGCAGCTCTTCTGGTCGTCGACGTGTCCGTCCGTCCGTCCGTCCGTGTGTGTGTCCGGGTACTGCGCACTTTGCCGGACGGCCCACGCGTCTCACGGACAATTAGCGTTGATCGTCTAGGTTAGGTCCGGAGCCCACGCCGTCGCGCGTTCGTAGGCGAGTGTTTGCGTGCTGATGGTGGTGTCGTGCCTGAAACGCGCGCGCGAACTGCAGATCCCGTCGACTAGCTATCCCAACACGCGCAATCTTCGCTTTTCGCAGCTACACGTGCGACGCTCCTTCACTCGTGTCATCTTGTCGTCGTTGTCGTCGGATATGTCGGTCTGTCGTTGCTGCCGCGGCTAGACTACCGCGTGCGATCTAGACGTGAATAACACCGCTCGGGTGGGCGAGTTTGTGTTGGCACCCCGTCTGCCCGCGGTCGAAGCGCAGCGGCAGTATTGTGTGTTTTGTCGTACGCTTAGTCGTGCGTGTCGGTCGATAACGCGCGGGAACGCGGCCGAGACAACGGAGGGTCGTTATCTACGATGGCGCCGCCGCCGCCGCCGCGTGGAGTAACTGATAACAGACGATGAGCGTACGCGCCTCCGTCCGAATTTAACGATCGGTGCCGGCGATGCGTTAATGTTAAATGAGAGACGTAAAAAAAAAAAAACATTGTTATAAAACCGATTTACGAATTACTTAAGAAATATGTGTCGGTGGGATGTTAAAATTGTCCGGTGTTTTTAAAACTGCCTACTACTTAAAAATTCCATTGGAAATGCAAATGAAACTCAAAATTGGGATCTCAGTAAATATGATTGAGTATAGTATCCAAGGGCGTCCGCAGGAATTTGTCAAGGGGGAGGCAAGGTATTATAATTTTTCAATTTTTGTTTCCTTATCTTAGTGATAAAGTACCTTATTGTTTTTGACGTCTTTTCTATCATATAGGTAGGGAACGTAAAAATTAAATTATTAATTATGTGTAAAGAGTGGATCTTTAGGTTATTACATATTTTTATTGCTTTTATGCAACTTAACGAGGTTGAAAAATGTGGACAATTTATCTTTCACAGAGTTCGAAGAAAAAAAATAATTTTGCATAATAATGCATATTTTGGACAGAATATTTTGCCTATTTTTTTATATTTTAGATAATATTCTATTATTGTTTATGAAAATTCTTATATTTTGTTAATTTCTCGAAATGTGATTTTTTCTAGCAATAATTTTTTCTAGGAAAAAAAATAATTTGATTAAATAGTGATAAAAATTCAAAATCATTAAATTATCTACTTGTCTGTAATCGAATTGGTTATGTTCCTAAGGAATGGTGCAAAGTTATCTTTTATTTTTTATTAAAATATTATGTTTTTTTAAATATATTTTATTATATTTACATAGCTATGTATCAACTGATTTACATTTTTTATTATTCAATAGTTTACCTGTTACCAAGAGAATGGCACTTAACAGTTATTTATTGTATCTATTTTAGAAAAAAATCATATTTGCATTCTTACAAAGTTAATGAATATTGCATCATATTTTAAGGTTTTAAGAACATAAAAATCCGCTCTTTAATTATGTGTATAGTTAGAACGTTATAACTTAATCTTACAGTATTAATGTAAATGTATTATTGTGTAACTTTAAATTAACAAATGCATTTTTTTTTTATATAAATAAAATGTAATCATTGATTTGAAAATGTTATATTTTATAGTATTTTAGTATTTATAATCAATGATACTAATGAAATCACGAGATCCTACTAAATATTCACATATAAAAGTCGAAACAGTGCATCGAAAACCGATGACTTAAAACATTCATAAAGATCTACATAAAATGTGTCGACCGTGGCACTCAACGATAAACAAAATTTTTTTATTTTAAAAAATATTTATTTCGTGATATTTTATACTACATACCTAATGATTATGATAATTGACACATAAAAAATCCAAGGGGGGGCATATGCCCCTACTTGCCCCTCCCTGCGGACGCCCTTGATAGTATCTATAATATGTTGAAATTTCCCATCTTGAACCTACATTTTTCCATTCCAACAATATCTGCTCATAATCACCTCTTAAGTTTTCCAAAAATATTTTGGCTTCTTTTAAATGTTTGCATGCATTGTGCAAATTCGTGTTTGGATTTTGAAGTAATTTGGACAATCCATGTAATACTCTCAAAATTTTTTCCCATACACATAAAATTAAGACATATTTCATTGATTTTAGTTTTTTTTTTTTTTTTCAAGATAAACTGTAATCTTTTTCTTCTTTTTTATAACTGCATAAAGATATATTAGTTAATGTTTTTAAAACATCAATAAACCTTAACGCATAAACAGATAGATGTTATGAGTTGGGCACACCTTTTTTAAAACTTTTAATTTAAATTTTCTATTTTCATCATCGCCAAATGCTAAACTAGCCCATCTTGGAGCACTAACACTAAAGAAATTGAAAACAGCATGAATGGTTTCAAAAAATGACACTACTTATCCTTTCAACAAAATATATTTGAATTCTATACTCATTTATACATACCTCTTTGAAGTTAGAATTGAAAAAAAAGACAAGTGGCATTCAGGGACTGCCACGATAAAGCTATTGCATATTAAATAAATAAGAAGTTGATATAATTTTAAATTTTTTTATTATTCTAGTTATTCAGGAATTTGTATCATAGAAACTATAGGCCTATGATAACTAAAATATGAAACATAAGTTTTTTTTCTCATAAAATGAGTTTGTTTTGTTGGTATGACAATACGGTTCGCCGCGCGGTAGACAGATAGAATTAGGGTAGACAGAATTACGGGATTCCACAGGTAGTGGTCACGCTTTTTCGTTACGAAAAATCTTTTTTCAGTCAATACACCAGACCTGCGATAAAAGCTATGCAATAGCTTAAAAAAATGTTTGGTATTAAAATATTGTTAGTCAAAGTTGTAGGGAATATGGATTTATCTGGTTGTTGCACCGAAAAGCACATTAATTTTTATTAATTCTTAAATAAAGTTAATTTTTCTCTTGAATATTTTTGCATATTTAATGCTATTATTATATATAAATATAAAATGACAGCTTATGCCTATAAAAAATTAATCACAGGAACCCTGTATAATCACTGCAGCAAATTACAAAACACGATAAATCCATTTCTTTAAATAGGTAACTCTATCACTATTGATCGGTTGTTGCTTCTGATTTCCAAGAAAAAATGTCTTTATACATTTCCGCAAAAACGTGAGTTTTGCGAAAAAGTGGATTTATCTGGTTGTTGCAGCAAGCCCTTCAACTACTTAAAGACCTTAAATATTAGTTTTATGTATAGATTATAGGATTAGTTATAATTAAAAAATAAAATATCAACAAATATATAGGTAACATTTATTATAAATTGAAACATGTGTAATAATATATACATAGTACAAACTAAAAATGTATAATACAAAATAAAATAATGTGATTATATTATAACTTATACTACATAATAATTTAATGTATGTATGTACAGTTCTCGTAATTTTATAAATCATAATACTTAATACATATCATTTAAATTCTAATTTCTAAATTAACTAAATTTTGCTTTTCTTGCTTATTTCTGAGCAAAGTCATGTATAATATCTTAAAAATGTATTTGAAACATTTTTCTATTATATATTGAAGTAATTATTTGCATGAACGCCGGGCCCCTCGAAAGTCCTGGCCCCAGTACCATAAGTCCACCTGACCCCCCCCCCTTGTGGGGGCCGCCCTGCTCCAGAGTATAAGCCACTCATTACAGAAGCCTCGTCATACCCTTGACCTCTGCATTTTTTGATATCTATTTTCAATTTCTGTAATACTTTTACTTTTTAATACTCAACGGCATGAGTAAAACCAGCCGAAAAACTGGGTAAAAACGATACGATTGGCTGTTGACGATACTTTCATTAAATCGATTTAAGTCGTTTATTCATAACCGGAAAAGTAATTTTTAATTGTCGAAAGGCTGATAAATTGTTGCGGATGTGTGAATGGGTGACCAATAAAATCAGATATTCATAGAACAATGAATACACCAGCGGTTCCCAACCTTTTATGAGCATGACCCTAAAATGTTAAATTTAACTTTTGGCGACCGCCAAAAAAAAAAAAAAAAATCATAATTTTAAACACCTTCATTTATTAACATCAAAATGTTAAATATGAAGTTACATTCATCTCTCCCCAAATACTAATTAAAATAAATTATAAAAATACAAATAAAAAGCTGATAAAATTACATGACACGTCTTAAAATATTATAAAAATTAATTTATAATTTCTTTAAAATTTGAAATGGAATTTATTTTATTAACTCTTACTTAATGACTTCCTTATTGCTGAACATATTCCATGAGTTCTTCAATATTTGGATATATATTTATTGAAAGAGCACATCACATATGGTGTTGAACGTCAAGGCGATTTAAATTAGGGATGGCACAATGTCAATTGACCGGTCAGAATGTGGTCAATTGACCACAAAGATTTCGACCAGTCAAAATAAAAAAAAAACTTAAAAAGAAACTAGTATTATATCAGATATTATTAATTTCAAAGCAAGAAGTGGTCCTTTTCAAAGTCGTTCATCATGGACAGCAATTAACTCTAAAAAAATAACTCTGTTACAGCAGCAAATTGATGGAAAGGTAAATTCAAAAACAAAAGTGTTCTAGCTGATGTTGCTGAAGTACTGCTAACATTACCTACCAAGCTCTACAGTGTGTGCTGAACGTAATTGGTCTGTTTGGGGAAATATCCATTCAAAAAACCGTAATAAACTTAAAACATCTACAGCTGGAAAATTAGCATCTGTTAACCATAACCTTAGATTGCTGAAAAATATGGAAATAGATATAGAGGACCCAGTTTTCATTTCTTCTGAAATTGAAGACAACGATAGTGAGAACATTGAGATTGATGTGCAAATTGATAATTATTAAGTTTTTTTAACTTAATGTAATTATGTAGAATGTAGATGACTTACTTGTTTTTAAATTTAAAGTATATATAAAATATAAATAAATAAAATAAATAAATGTATATATATATATATATATATATATATATATATATATATATATATATATATATATATATATATATGTATTTCATACTGTTATTAATTACTATTGAAAGTTGAAATTTATGTTTATTCAAAGATGTCAATATTTTATTTTCTGTTTATTAACTTACTACTATATTTATTATTTATAGGATTTTTAAAATATGGTTGTTATTTTAATTTGTTTATTGTTACTACATGCTATTGAAAAATGTAACTTATTTTTCTTCAACTAAGTTGTTATTTTATTTTAAGTTTATCATTACTTATTAGTTATTACCAGGGTTCGGGACTTATAGCACTTAAAATCACTATAATAAGTGCTAAAATATGCACTTAAAAACTCTAGAATATGCACAAAAACTTAAAAAATATGCATTTAATATATTTATTATTTTATTAATACCTAATTAAAAATTACAATTAGTGTCACATAAAAATTGTTTGATTGTTTCTTGAATTTCCGAGTTTTGAGAAGTGTTATTAATAGGGCTCGGATTTTGTAGCAAATGCTTCTTTTGAGGGGAGTGTGATAGAAAGATAATTCTTATATATAAATACGTTTTGACTCATTCTGATTTCAATGAAGTAAACTTTATTTTGCTTTTTATTGCTTTTTCCCCTATTTGGTATTCTTTTTTCTCAATTTTCACATATTTTTCTTGAAAAATTTAATCTATTTCTATGTATAATATACTTGGACTATATTATTGTATAGACAATCTTGTCTACATCACAACAAATGTTGGGTTTATACCACATGCAATTACAAAATAAGAAAAAAAGGTATTTTTTATTTTTATTCCAAGTATTTGCGTTTCTTTATTAATTTTTTTTATGCGACCTTTGGCAAAAATTATAGCTAATGGTGAAGTAGCGAAATCGATTATAGAAAAGTGCAATCGTGTTTTTTCAAAGAATGAATGGGTAGAACTTCAAAAAATCAATATTTTTCATAATGGCACTACACTTAAGATAAATGTGGACCATTTCGATTTAGATGATTTAGTTAATATGGAATATGCACCAGTTACATCGGTTGATGTGGAAAGATCTTTTTCCATATTATATAAAAATATTTTAACGCCCAATAGGATGAATTTTAATGAAAGTAACTTGGCCAAATATGTGGTCGTAAATTCATGTTTAATATTTAATTTTATGTATAATTTAAAGTAATTTTTTTAAATTAAATTTAATATGTAATGTATATTATCTTAAGTTTAAGGTTATGTTTTTATGTATGTATTATCATGATCATTATGTTTAAAACAATGTGGTAATTCGTTTTCAGTAAGAAGTAATAAAAAACTTAAAAGAAAACCACAGTTATATTTGATGTAGTTTTCTTATTTAAGTCCTCGGTACACCACAAACTGGCGACGAAGATAATTCGGGAATGTTCAATAATAATCTACGTGAAGTGTAAAATAAAATTACATTAAGATGGAAGATAAAGCTACAAATCAAATCAGTCCACTTGTTTGCACAGGGCAACAAATGGGACAATTGACTGAATTCAATCTTAAACAAGATGATTTTAATTCTTGGATTGAGAGGTTTGAATTGTACGTATCACTTAATGAAATTAATACACATAAAAAACATTTGTTATTTTTAACATTGTTGGGAAATGATGGTTATGCATTACTGAGAGATTTATGTACACCTCAAAAGCCCATCGATAAGAAATATGAGGATCTCAAGAGTTTGCTTACAAGTTATATAAACCCAAAACCGAATTTAATTACCGAAAGGTACAAGTTTAAAGAACGTAGACAGGCTACAAATGAAACTGTTATTCAGTTTATAACTGGACTTAAGAAAATGTCCGAATACTGTGAATTTGGTACAGCGTTAGATGATTCTTTGAGAGATCAAGTTATTTGGGGAATAAGAGACAACAATATAAAAAAAAGACTATTATCTGAAGGTGCATTAACTTTTAAAAAATGTATTGAATTAAGTTTGGCTATGGAGAGTGCTAATAATGACATTTCAAAATTGGATCACCATGAGGCAATAAACTACCATAAAGCTTCAAAGAAGAAGTATACAAAGTTTATGAACAAAGCCAAACAATCATCATCAATTAGTAACGGCAAAGCTGAAGTCGACTCAAGTAAGAAAAAAAATTGGGTGTGCTATTGTTGTGGGAAGACTGGACATACCAAACCATCATGTAAGTACATTAGTTACAAGTGTTCAATTTGTAACAAGGTTGGCCATTTAAAAAATGTATGTAAAAATAAAAAAAAAATGTTAATAATGTTGACGTTAATGATGTAGATTTGAATTTAAATAGTTTATATAATTTGGAAACTGAAAATGTTAATTTTATAAAACCTTTTTGTCTTAAACTACAATTAAATAATGTAACTATTGAGTTTCAAGTTGATACGGGGTCAGCAGTAACAGTTATATCTGTAAAGGATTTTGAGAAATTTCAATTAGGTTGTGTGAAGGATTTAGAGAAAACTGATGTTAATCTAAAAGCTTATAATGGTTCGATAATAATACCTAAAGGTATTTTGAAGGTAAACGTCAAGTATAGGAATCAGTGTGAATCATTAAAATTGTATATTGTAATGGATGGAGGACCACCTATTATTGGAAGGGATTGGTTGACTAAGTTGGATATATTACCATTACAATTCAATTTTCATTCCTTATCTCAACAAAATGTTATACACAACTTTCCTTTAGTTTTTAGTGAAAAATTAGGTTGTTTTAAACATAAAACTTTTAAACTATATTTAAAAAAGAATACTATACCAGTTTTTTGCAAACCTAGAGTCATACCTTTTTCCCTTAAGGACAGTGTGAGTAAAGAATTAGATAGATTAATCAAAGCAGAATTGTTAGTTCCTGTTGAATCAAGTGATTGGGCTACTCCGATAGTTCCAGTGGTTAAACCTGATAAATCTATAAGGTTGTGTGGAGATTACAAGGTTACATTAAATAAATATTTGGAAGTCGATAGGTATCCAATTCCCAGAGTAGTTGATTTAATAAGTGCATTCCAGGGGGCTAGGGTGTTTTGTACGTTGGATTTATGCCAAGCATATCAACAATTATTACTTGACGAAGAAAGTCAAAAATTAACCACAATTTCCACACATAAAGGACTATACATGTTCAAGAGATTACCATACGGAGTTTCATCCGCACCAGGCATGCTACAAAGAGAAATGGAAAAATTGCTTTGTAACATTCCAGGTACAGTGTGTTTTTATGATGATGTAGTAGTGTCGGGAAAAGATAACACAGAAGTAAATAATAGACTAAATAGTGTTCTTAAAAAATTGAATGATGCTGGGTTAACTTTAAAAAAAGATAAATGCAAGTTTTTCAGTGATAATGTTACGTTTCTCGGGTATCGTATTGATAAAGAAGGTCTACACATACCAAAAGAGAGAATAAAAGCTATAGCTGAAGCCCCAAATCCTAAAAATATTCAAGAAGTTAAAGCTTTTTTGGAATTAGTAAATTACTATGGGAAATTTATTAAAAACATGTCTTTTATGGCTAGTGCCTTGTATGCTTTACTTAAAAATAATGTCAAGTTCCATTGGGGTAAAGAACAAGAAGCAGCTTTCAATCAGATTAAGAAATCAATCTTATCTGAAAATGTACTTGTGCATTATAATAGCAGTTGGGAATTAATAATTGCTTGCGATGCTAGTCCTATTGGTATTGGTGCAGTTTTGTCTCATAGATTACCCAATGGATTAGAAAAACCTGTAGCTTTCGCGTCTCGGACGTTAACTGAATGTGAAAAAAAGTATGCACAAATAGACAAGGAAGCGTTGGCTATAGTTTTTGCTGTTAGGTACTTTCACCAATATGTGTTTGGACGTCAATTCGTTTTAAGAACTGACCATAAACCGTTAGTGAGTATTTTTGGAGAAAATAAAGGTATACCAACCATGGCTGCGCATAGGCTTCAGCGATATGCTGTGTTTTTAACAGGGTATTCATATAAAATTGAATTTATTAATGGAGTGAATAACTGTAATGCAGATGCTTTATCTAGACTACCTATCAAAGGAGTAGATCAAATTAATGATGCTGTATGTGATAATTTTTTTATTAATTTAATAAAAAATAATGTAAGATCAATTGCTGATCTAGATATCTGTAAGGAAATTAAGGAAGACAAAGTATTACGTGAAGTTTTTTTTAGGGTATTATCTAATAATTGGCCTGATAAGATCATTAAGGTAGATGATGAATTAAAGCCTTATTTCAATCGTAGAAATGAGTTAACTATTGAAGTTGGATGTTTGTTGTGGGGGCATAGAATAGTAGTACCTAGTAAATTCAGAAATGAATTGTTAAATGAGTTACATCATACTCATATGGGCATTGTTAAAATGAAATCGGTGGCTAGGTCGTACGTTTGGTGGCCTGGTATCGATAATGATATACAGAATGTCACAAAAAGTTGTAATGCGTGTTTGGCTCATAGCAATAACCCTCCTAAAAGTATATTACATAGTTGGCCTTGGCCTGAGGGACCATCTCAACGTGTACACTTAGATTTTTTGGGACCTGTAGATGGAAGAATGTTCATAGTAATAATTGATGCTTTTTCTAAGTGGTTATATGTTAAATATTTACAAAATATTACTACAGTATCAACTATCAAGGTGTTAAGGGAATATTTTTCGTTTTGGGGGATACCTAAAAAGTTAGTTACTGACAATGGACCTTCTTTATGTTCATATGAAATGGAGGAATTTTTAAGAGTTAATGGTGTTTCACATATTAAAACTCCACCATATAGTCCTTCGACTAATGGAGCTGCAGAGAATGCTGTAAAAACCTTTAAAATGTTTCTTAAAAAGTGTGCTAAAAATTCAGATATAGAGGATAACATAAGTAAATTTATCTTATCTTACAATAGTACAAATCAATGCTCGACAGGAGTTAGTCCTGCTGAATTACATATTGGGAGGAAGTTGAATATAGCATTGGATAGGTTAATAGTCAAGGCAAAATATAATTATTCAAGAAGTTTAGAAAGGGCTAAAAAAAAATTATAAGGGTGGAAGAGAGAAAATATATGAAGTTGGAGATGAAGTCATGTGTAGGAATTATGGACAAGGGAATAAGTGGATACAAGGGAAAATAATACAAAAGCTATCTCCTGTTACATATTTAATTAAAGTTATTAATGGTAACATCTATAAGCGACACTTGAACCAAATAATTGATTGTAAGAGTAAAGAAGAAACAGGAGTGGGAATTAATAAAGATGATGTTTTAAAAGAATTACAAAATGTTAATGACAACAATAATATTGAAGATCACATATCAATGAGTGTAAGTAATGAAGAGCTAATAAAAGAAGAAGTAAAAATGGGAACAGAGGATAAAAGTGAGGAAGTTGAATTAAGAAAAAGTCAGAGAGTTATAAAACCTCCTATTCGTTAAAATTTATAAAATATTGAATGTTTATAATTATTATTATTTTATATATATGTTCAAATAATTAAATGTGAACAATTATTATTATATTCATATTAATCTTGTTTTATTATAAAAGAAAACATTTTTTGTATTACTAATTAATATTATGTTATACATTATTATATATTTTGTTTTACTTTTTTTTTATGTATTGTAAACTTAAGTCAGGAGGACTGTAATGTATATTATCTTAAGTTTAAGGTTATGTTTTTATGTATGTATTATCATGATCATTATGTTTAAAACAATGTGGTAATTCGTTTTTCAGTAAGAAGTAATAAAAACTTAAAAGAGAACCACAGTTATATTTGATGTAGTTTTCTTATTCAAGTCCTCGGTACACCACAACCCTAAAATGTTAAATTTAACTTTTGGCAACCGCAAAAAAAAAAAAAAAAATCATAATTTTAAATACCTTCATTTATTAACATCAAAATGGTAAATATGAAGTTACATTTATCTCTCCCCAAGTACTAATTAAAATAAATTATAAAAATACAAATAAAATGCTGATCAAATTACATGACACGTCTTAAAATATTATAAAAATTAATTTATAATTTGTTTAAAATTTGAAATGGAATTTATTTTATTAACTCTTACTTAATGACTTCCTTATTGCTGAACATATTCCATGAGTTCTTCAATATTTGGATATATATTTATTGAAAGAGCACATCACATATGGTGTTGAACGTCAAGGCGATTTAAATTAGGGATGGCACAATGTCAATTGACCGGTCAGAATGTGGTCAATTGACCACAAAGATTTCGACCAGTCAAAATAAAAAAAAAACTTAAAAAGAAACTAGTATTATATCAGATATTATTAATTTCAAAGCAAGAAGTGGTCCTTTTCAAAGTCGTTCATCATGGACAGCAATTAACTCTAAAAAAATAACTGTTACAGCAGCAAATTGATGGAAAGGTAAATTCAAAAACAAAAGTGTTCTAGCTGACGTTGCTGAAGTACTGCTAACATTACCAAGCTCTACAGCGTGTGCTGAACGTAATTGGTCTGTTTGGGGAAATATCCATTCAAAAAACCGTAATAAACTTAAAACATCTACAGCTGGAAAATTAGCATCTGTTTACCATAACCTTAGATTGCTGAAAAATATGGAAATAGATACAGAGGACCCAGTTTTCATTTCTTCTGAAATTGAAGACAACGATAGTGAGAACATTGAGATTGATGTGCAAATTGATAATTATTAAGTTTTTTTAACTTAATGTAATTATGTAGAATGTAGATGACTTACTTGTTTTTAAATTTAAAGTATATATAAAATATAAATAAATAAATAAATGTATATATATATATATATATATATATATATATATATATATATATATATATAATATGTATTTTATACTGTTATTAATTACTATTGAAAGTAAAATTCATGTTTAATATTTAATTTTATGTATAATTTAAAGTTATTTTTTTTAATTAAATTTAATAAATGCTTCTTTTTGCTTTTTTGGCTTCTTAAAATGCTTTTTTAAGGATTTATTTTGCTACAAAATCCAAGCCCTAGTTATTAATATCAAATCCACACGGATCAAAACGGATATAAAAAAAAAAAAAATGGCTAAAATTGGTAATATAGAAGAATTCAAATTACAGCAAGAAGAAGATTTTGAAACCTGGATAGAACGACTAGAACTATATATGCTGGTGAATAAAATAAAAGAAAATAAAGCAGCTATATTTTTAACCTTAATTGGAAGTGAAGGTTATAAAGTACTTAAATCTCTTTGTACTCCAGAACTACCTAAAGATATCGAGTATGAAAAGCTAGTAAGTAATATGAAAGATTACTTACAACCAAAAGTTTTGATTCTTGCTGAACGTTCCAAATACCGTAATTGCCTACAAGAAAACAATGAAACGATCACTGAATTTATTACAAAAATACAAAAATTATCAATATTGTGTAGTTTTGGAAATAACTTGGAGGAAGCATTACGTGATCAAATAGTTCATGGTGTAAGCGACCGTATGCTTAAAAAGAAACTATGTGAAGAACCGGATTTAACTTATGGAAGAACTAAAACAATATGTCAAGCACACGAAGGCGCAGAGAGAAATCTGGAGAACTTTCAACAGGCTACCAAAGGTGATCTCAACTTCATAAAAAAGAAATCATCAAACAAATGGAAGGAGCCAAGGTGGTTAAATGGGAAGAATGGTGACAATGCTGACGGCACATGTACATGTTGTGGTATATGAATCATGTATATAGTAATTGTTATTTTAAAAATCGAAGTTGTGAAATATGTAATAAGAAGGGACATTTAAAAAAGGTTTGTTATTTTAATAAAAATAAAACTGACAAGGTTCAATTTAAGTTTTCAGATGCAAAAAATAAAAATTATAATAAAAGTAATGTTGGTACAATGAATAAAAAGGTTTCTAAAAACAAAATAAATAAATAAAATAATTTTTCGGAATCAGATAATTTAGACATAGACACATTATTTCAAATAGAAGTAGTATGTGTAAATGAACCAGTAACGAATATCGAAGTACACGAAAGTCATTCATCATGTTCTACACCTGGTATGTCTCATATAATATTTTATTATAAATATACTTGGATATAAAAGAAGTGTAATTGAGCATATTTTACATTTATTTGTGCATTTTGGTGCATATTTTGACAATTGTTTTGCTTATTCGCACCATATTTACCACAAGTTAAGTGCATTCCTATCTCTAGGATTAAAGTAATTTTAATATTAAGACAAAAAAATATCAAATATGATTACAGGTTCATCTACTCGCTTATCTATAAACTCTCCAAGTTTATCAGATGCATCAACATCAATGGGAATTACATCTAGTGTCATGGGCGTTCAAACACCTGGTCATCTCACATCAAAAACTCCCCGAAAAGCTGCTCTACGAGAGAAACAAAAAGAAAGTGAACGGGTTCGGGCTGAGTTGGAACACATCATCATTAATTTGAATCAACAAATAGCCAACGAACCAAGTAACAAAATGAAAAATTGCCTTGAAGTATGTAAAGAACTCTTGTCCCCCACCCTCTTCATGATAATCCAATCTCAAATTCGAAATAAAGATAAAACTTTCCGAGCATTCAGGTACTCTAATGAAATAAAACAAATCGCTTTAAGCATTTATTTTCTAAGACCAAGAGTTTACAATTTGTTGCAAAATCCACTTTCCCTTCCTACTGTTCAAACCCTTAAACGAGTAACTTCAAAATTTGAAATAAATCCAGGTTTTAATGATTTTCTTTTTAATTTTGTATCTTTTAAAATTAGTAATTTTAAATCAAATGCGCTAGATTGCATACTTTGTGCCGATGAAATGGCTTTAAAAACAAACCGATTTTATAATGTTTCCAAAGATAAGATTATAGGTTTTCATGAATCTAATTCTCATAAAAAGTATGAACCTGCCAAATATGCTTTAGTCCTCATGCTTAGAGGAATAAATCAAAATTGGAAACAACCAATAGCTTATTTTTTTGTCTCTAGTAGCTGTACCGGTACTGATCTTAAAGATATAATTATATCAACAATTTGTCGCCTCTAAAATATAAAACTTAATATTCGTGCTTTCATTACTGATCAAGGCTCCAATTTTGCAAATTTTTCTATAAGCTTTTATGTTTCTCCAGACAAGCCATTTTTTGAAGTAGAAGGAAAACAAATTTTTTATATTTTCGATCCACCTCATCTAATAAATAAATGTTTATGTTTTAAGACATTTGAATTACTTGTATTAAGAATATCTGGTTGGCAGTGCTTTAAGCTAAGGCCAGTTACAACAGTGATATGGACAAATTGTTTGATATATTTAATTCATCAAAAACTCCCAATCTTAAAGACCATTTAAATATACCCATTCACAAATTGAACGACTGAGTAGAAAAAAAATAATATTCCAAAAATTGAATTTTTGGAAAATAAAAAAAAAACTGTTAATTTCCTTAATTTTTACTAAAATTGATAACTTGTTTGTACAACATACCCAATGTAATACCTAAGCTTTAACCTTCAAAAATATGAGATCTTAATAATCAACTTTTTTTTTTTATAAAAAAAACGTTAAATGAGCTGGAATATTTATTTATGTATTTTTGGAATATTATCATTTTTCTACTCAGCCGTTC
The DNA here is from genome assembly GCA_027580255.1 of Therioaphis trifolii. NCBI lineage: Eukaryota > Metazoa > Arthropoda > Insecta > Hemiptera > Aphididae > Therioaphis > Therioaphis trifolii. The sequence continues at coordinate 49,484,058 of CM050405.1, forward strand.
AATTAATCATTTAGATAAAATGGCTGAAGTTTTTAGAAATATAAGAGTTATTAATAAATTTAATGGACTAGATGTTACTAACAGAATGAATTTTATTAATGATTGGTTAATTTCAATATCTTCTTTAAAAATGTTGTAACATTCTTTAAATCAAAGTTATGTCCTTTACACTAGACGTTTAAATCAAGATTGTTTAGAAAATTTATTTCGTTATTTCCGCCAACAACATGGTAATATTACAAATCCTACACCAATTGATTTTTCTAGGTCTTTTAAAAAACATTTTTGTGCTAATTATTTCAAGCATTCCTCAGGTGCAAATTGCATTGAAGATTTAGATCAAATTTTAGCTTCACAGTTACCCCAGCCTAAAGAAATTATTAATTTTGATGTATCCGATAAAAATCTTTTTAAATTTAAATGTATAAGTATTGGTACAGTTGATTACAGACTACTTAACATTCCAGAATGTAATGCATTCACTTACGTTTGTGGCTATTTAATGAAAAAATGTTTAGAAAATCATAATTGTCAGGTTTGTCAGGTCAGTGATTATGCTCACCATCAAAAGCAGTTAGACCATTCAAATCTTTTATGTTACTTTAAAGCTTACCCTACTCGTCAAAATTTAACTTTTGGTAATTTAATGATGCCCCATGACACCTTTTATAATTTCATATATGAATAAGAAAATATTTTCATCCATAACTTCCCTTCCATTTCTTACGATGACGGTGTTGGCGCCAAATTGAAGATAGATATTAGTAATGTTCCTTTTAATCATCCTTGCAAATCTTTCAATAAAACTTATTTAATTAATTAATTTATCAGATTTAGAATTTATTCAGCAATAAAATTTTTAAATAGATCTTTAATTTCCATTTAATAAATTTCATTTATTCTGTGATATTACCATTAACATTGTTTTAAGTATAACTTTACAATCAGCTATAGACCTACAGTAATATATGAGTTTTTTAAAGTATTTAAAGGGAATATAATAAGTAATTTTATCATATTATGATAGTATAAAAATTGTTATAATATTAGAAAACAATTTTATATAATTTTATTAATGTGTAGTAAGTGATAACTGATAACAAGTCTGGTTTAATGATACAATTTTCATGAACACTTAAAATACATTTAATTAATTTCATATTTTGTTGTTACATATTATTTGCTAGTTTAGGTTTTATTTTATTATTAAAAATATGAATAGACCAATGAAAATTTTAAAAGCTGCTCAAGAAGTATGTACTTATAAGCTAAATGCAATAATAGTTATAAGTAATATAATGTTCCTGTTAAGTGAGATAGCTTACTCAAATTATGTGTCTTGGTTTAATAATTTAAACCCAGTATACCATACAGCTTTTTTCTTAATCTAGGTATTCATATTTATTTTAGCATTTCATTTAATATTTTCTTTTAGAAAAATGTATACAGACAACTTGAATATGATAAGCCCAGTACTACAGTTAATCAAATGAGTATAAACAACAGTGAGGTAAAATAGTAAAATACTAGTCTGTTATAGTACTTGGTAGTTATAGTACTAGTTATATTTATTAATTTATTTTTCATTAATAAATAGGAAAAAGTAAGAGCTTGGTTAACTTCTGAAAAAAATATTTATAATTCTATGGAACAGGACAATGTAAGAATATTTTTAATAATAATTATTTTAGAATAAATTGGCTATGAAAATTGTTTGTTTAGGAATTTAATATATTAGATTTAACTGATGCAGACATTGTAATGTTGGATTATACTCCTGAAAAATTCCATGAATCTGCTTACAATCCTAATGTTTTGATAGAAGTTCCTTACAATATAGTTATCCAGGATTTTGAAAATGTTGACCAGATCCCAGTAATTACTAGTAACAATAATTCAGTTATAGAAAAATCCCTTCAAAATGTAGGTAATAATCATGTTGAACCCCTAGTAGAACCTGTTAGTGTGCAATCAACACCAGAAAAAATGTCAATGCTTAGTTCTAATCCAGAGTAACAAGAACCCGTTAAAACAGTGTTAAATGGTAGAAAAAAAACAAAGACTAGGTAACAAGAGAAAAGAAAAACAAATGATAAAAAACTGTATAACTTTAAATTGGATTTTTTTAAAGAACTGTGATCATAAAGAAAATAACCAAAATGCTGGTTGTAAAATTGATAAATTATCTGTTGAGGAGGTAAATGCATTCAGGAAAAACCTTTCAGACACCATAGTGGAACCTAGTGATAACGATGATCAAGCAACAGTTTCAGAAAATGGTGAAGATCAAGACGTAACAGTTCCAGATGGTGATGAAGTTATTAACACAGATATCAATCAAAATATTTATAATTGTAGACCAAAAAAAGGTAGGAAAAGGAAACACACTGAACAATCTCGAGCTAACATAAAATTATTAAAAAACTCTTGAGTTATTACAACTATAAAAATAAAAAAACTGATCCTAAAATTTTTAAAGATTTTGACTGTGTATGCCCAATGAAGTGTGTGCAAAAGGTTTCTCTAGAACAAAGAAAACTTGAATTTGATAATTTTTGGAAAATAGGAGATACATGTCGTATCCTGTAGTGCGTGTAGGGTGTTGTAGATCGAGCTGCTCGGTGATTCCGCGAGATTGGCGAACGCGATTTGTGTTTTGCGACGAGTTACGGAGTCGAATTTCGGGCCGTGTGAGAGATGCGTAAAAAAGTTGTATAGTGGATGTGTTCGTTTTGGAGTGACAGTTTGCAATGATCGCCCGACGATGTTCGTTAATTTTATTGTTTATGAATTCCGGTTGCACTGAGTGACTATAGTAACCATGAGGCCAGCGATAAAAAATTATAATATAGATTGTACAGTTACGCTCGGAACGATAATCGCCCGGAAACTGTTTAATACGTCTATATGGACCTAGTAGATTTATGATATTTTGACAAGGGGGCACAAACGAATTGTATGATATGAATTAGTTTTCACTAGTTTGAAAAATGAATTTAATATAATATTGGTCGCCTTGTAGTGACCACACACCTGACACCAAAAAGTATGTAGTGAACCAGGAGACTAGTCACTATACTCAATATTTATTAGACTGACGGCTCTGAGCGTGTTCTTCGACAGGTTGAACATGTAGGCCACAATACATGGCCTAAAACGCTTATATTGCTGCACTAGTTAATGAATTACTTGTCAAAAGAAGGTACCTATGTTGGTACTAATAACACTCATTTTAAAAAACAATTCTCCAGGAAGTATAATTTAAATAATATACATGTTTGTCGAAAAATGTTTTGTGAAACATTAAATGTTTCAACCTGCAGAATAAATACAGCTCTAAAAAAATTCATAGTAGAGCACCTTTATTAGATCAAAAAGGTGTGAAAAATGGTGGTTTAAACAAAATTCCACATGAGAAACTGAAAATTATTAAAGATCATATAGACAAAATACCTAAATATAAATCTCATTATTGTAGAGAGCAATCTTCTTTTCAATATTTACCACTTGGAATGACTTTGGACAAAATGTACGCAGCATACAAAGAAGAAAATATAACAGAATCAGTCAGTTTCTCTTCATATAAAAGGGTTTTTTATGATAATTTTAATTTAAAATTTAAATCACTAAAAAAAGATACATGTAACACATGTGATTCTTTAAATGTTCAAATAAATAATGAAACTAATGCAATAAAAAAACAAGAACTAACAACAAAACACCATGAACATTTAGATTTGGCTGAAAATGCACAGGCATCATTAAAACTAGATTTGGAAAAATCAAAAGAGTGTGAACATTTCCAATGCCTAACATATGATACGGAGAAAACATTGCCTCTCCCAAGGTTACCTACAAACATAATATTTTACAAGAGACAACTTTGGTTGTATAACACTGGAATTTATAGCAGAAAAGAACATCAGGGATATTGTTATGTGTGGTTGGAAGGCCAGGCAGGAAGAGGGGCACAAGAAGTAGGGTTATGTTTGATAAAACACATAAAAAATAATTTGAATCACAATATTAAAGATTTGGTTTTATGGTCTGATTCATGTGGTGGACAGAACAGGAATATTAAAATTGTTTTACTATTGAAAACTCTTTTCGATAGCACTGAACTTGATAATATAACACTTAAGTACTTATACCCTGGCCACAGTTTTTTACCCAACGACAGAAATTTTAGTGATATTGAGTCAGCACTAAAACACCAACAAAGGCTTTATACTCCTCAAGACTATATTAATGTCATGAGAACATGTAAGAAAAAAAATCCATTAATAGTCATTCAAATGAATGATGAAGACGACTTTGTTAGCTCAGAAATGTTAGAGAAAAAAATTACTAATCGAAAGGTATCTGTCGCTGGTGACAAAATCAATTGGCTGCAAGCAAGACAAATTAAATTATGCCGTAATCATCCATTTTCATTATGAGTCAAACCTTATCAGATGAAAACTTTTTGAAGATTAATATTGAAAAACGTGGTCATGGTCGAGTATCAAACAACATATTATTTCCATATTATTTATAAAAATAAATAAAAGGTTGTTGTATTTATTTTTGTTTTAATAGACTTTTTATTAATTTTGTTGTTACACATATTGTTTTTTAATGATAATATAACTCTAAGACTGAGATAAATGTAACTATTTAAGTTTAAGAAATTATGTTTGATGAATAAAATTTTTAACTATCAAAGTAAGTTACATATAATTTACTCATATAAGTATATTTTTTTTAAAGATTAAAAAATATGCTATAGCATGCATTGAAAACAACCAACCATACCGTAAGGTGGGGTGAGTTTGATATTAATGGGTGACTTTGATCATTTGATTTTTTTCTATAAAACATTTTTTCTTCCATGAAATTATCTGTTTGGAAATTTTTAAACCATCACCATTTCCTACACTGTATCTCATGTTATCATATTCCAGTTGTTAATTTACGAAAAACATTTTAGTTCACATTCCAATAACGATAGTACGATAACACTACATGTGTTTAATGATTAGATAACATATTTTTCCGTAACGACTGATAAAATTCAAATCGTCTTGGAAATTCAATAATATGAAATATAAACAGTCAATGGGTGCATGAACAAATCCAAGTAAGTTTCATTATTCTAGAATAATCTACTACAGAGTAATCTTCATGTAAAGTAGGGGAGGTCAGATTGATCGCATAGATATGAAATCGATTTTAACGAAAATTGCATGCTTTTTATTTATAATATAGACGTAGATATGAGGACGTACAAACCTAAGTTGGGCCATAGGCGTTACATCAACTATAGCAGTGAAGCACTGGATGAAGCATTACTTAAAGTAGTAAACGGTGAACTATCCCTTAGAAAAGCTTCTAAGCAGTATAATATTCCTTATGGTAAATTTTTTTCTAAACAAATATAATTTTTTTTATTTATATATATGAATGCATTATCTAGGGACTATAAACAATAAGTTTCATGGAGTTCATATAAAAAAAACTGGTGGACAAACAGCATTGACAGAAAAAGAAGAACTGGCATTAATAAAGGGCATAACTACTTGTGCTGATTGGGGCTTTCCGTTTACTACTATTGAACTTCAGATGTTCACAAAATGTTTTTTGGAGTCCGCCGGAGTGACTATAAATAAATTTAAAAATAATACTCCTGGGTCAGAATGGGTAAGAAGTTTTTTAAAACGTCATCAAAATGTCATTGGAAAAAGATTGACAAAAAATATAAACAAAGCAAGGGCTGGTGTATCTTCTGAAACAATAAGTGAATATTTCTCAAATTTACATTCTACATTGGAAGATATACCACCTTGTAATATTTTTAATTATGATGAGACTAATGTCTCAGATGACCCGGGTAGAAAAAGAATGATTTTTCGTCGTGGAGTAAAATATCCCGAAAAAGTGATTAACCATTCCAAATCGGCTATTTCTTTAATGATGTGTGGTTCAGCCAGTGGAGTTCTTCTACCTCCTTATGTGATATACAAGAGTGAAGGCATAATGGATCCATGGAGGCAGAATGGACCAAAAGGCTTCCCATGTTGCTCAAGAGGAAGTAGGTATAATAGAACCTCACATGGGTGGATAGATGCAGCAACTTTTTCAGAATGGTTTCGTTCTAACCTAACCTGGTAGAAAACTGCTTATAGGAGATAATTTATCATCTCATTTCTCTCCAGATGTGTTAAAATCTTGTGAAGAAAATAATATTGCATTTGTTTGTTTTCCGCCTAATTCAACTCATCTTTGCCAGCCACTTGATGTTTGTTTTTTTAGGCCTTTTAAAGAATCATGGAGAAACGTTATTTACAAGTATAAAATGACAAACAAAAATGCAAAAAGTATACCTAAGTGTGATTTCCCTACTCTGTTAAAAGAATGCTTAAATAATATGAACATGGATAAAAAAAACAACACATATGAACAAATAAAAAATAATTTAGTTAGTGGATTCAAGGCAACAGGAATAGTGCCTTTTAATCCAGACAGTGTTTTGAGAAGATTACCCGATTATAATGATGATCATGTTAACGAAGTTAGTAATAACTTGATTGAATTCCTTAAAGAACAGAGGTTTACACCTTCTACAGATATGAAACGCAGAAAAAATAAACGCTTACGCATTGCACCTGGGGTAAGTGTTACTGCTTATGATAGTGAAGAAGAGGTATCTGATGAAGCTCATAGACAGGTGAATGTTGATAATACAGACTCTATAGTAGTTGTAAGTGAAGACATGCAAAATCAACCAGTGTATGAATCAATTAATATAGGAAAATATTTATTGGTTCAACTGAAATCTAGTAGAATTAAAGGTATTATATATAGGTATGCTGTTATAGTAATAAAAAAAACTAAAAAAGATGAACTCCAAGTAAATGGTTTAAAGTCTATGGACAGTCAACATTCAACTTTCAAATTTGTAGAGAATGATGTTTTTACTATAACATTGGACGATGTGATATCACTGTTACCTGAACCACAGGTCATTACTATTCGTGGGAGAACTAAATACCAATTCCCTAGTAGTGTGAACGTCAAAGAAGCTTAGTTAACTTAAAAGAATTGAGAAAACTGAACTTAGAAGACTGATACAATTTAATATTTGTTAATAGGTACCTTATTTTTTTTTTATTTCTGTTAATTTTCTTTTGTTACACTTCTGTTAATTTACTTTTTGTTAATAAACTTAATTATGTTTCATTATCTATTGCCTATTTTATTACCTATATAGGTACTTACCTATTTAATTTGTTTTATAATAATTATAGTCTGTTATTTAGTATACCTACCAACTACTAAGTTATGTCTAATATATACTGAAGGTAAAATTTTTATAGCATAAACAATACAATTTGTTTATAATAATGCATAGGTATTTCATAGTACTTTTTTGATACTTGATCAAAGTCACCCCAAAACTTAGAAACTCAATAACTCAAAAACTACCGAACCGATTTTTTTGTGAGGTGAGAATGATCACTTTGATGACTGTACCCATGTTTATATGCATTTTCAGGGCTGCGATCAAAGTCACCCCAAAAGGTGGGTAAGTTTGATCAATAACTATATTAGTTATAACTAATGTAAAAATGTAAAAAAAAATTTGGTTTGAGAAATTATCAGTTAAAGGTGTAATGTAGAATAATTATTAATAATTAAATGTTACATATTTAAGTTGGTTATTAGTACAATAAGTATAAAACTTAAATAATTGAAAATTAATGATCAAAGTAACCCCACTTTACGGTACCACATTTTTACATTAATCATAAAACAACCAACCAACATAAAGCAACCATACCACATTTTTACATTTATCACAAGACAACCAACCACAATTATTAAAATAATAGTTAGTATTGATTGTATTAGTAATATATTAGTAAGTCATTAAAATAATAAATACATCCAATTAATAAGATATTTTGGTTTTAAATCACATGAGCTGTAAACAAATTTAAAAAAGATGTTTTTCTAAAACATCAATTATATCCATATAGAACATTTGTAGGATGGTTGCTTTCTGTATAACGCCATTCAATTAAAACATTATAAAACATAATATGTAAATCGTAATTTCGCGACCCACCATGAAAACTCTGTGACCCTAATTTGGGTCGCGACCCGAGATTGAGAACCGCTGGTATACACTATAGTACTATACAGTGGGTCGACGGCACCACACAAAATTATAACAATGATAACAACATTATTAATAAACATATTGTTTATATAAACTGAAGTAAAAGGTCTTCTTGAGATAGTGAAAATTGTCCCTGAATGCCGACGTATAAGAACTTTTAATTAGAAGATCATAAGCATGATTATATATATACATATAGTTAACAAAAGAAATAATTCATGAAAAAAAAGATAATTAACCTTTAAAAATTTAAACTTACACCTGATAAAATATGATGTTTTATACATCATATTCAAAATAAAAAGTGAATTACCTAATGGTATCATAAGATTATTATTCTGTGGAAAATGCTTACAATTTCAAGAAAGCCTAATCAAATTATCAAACGTTGGCCATAATATATAGAAATGTAATAAGGTATAGCAACATTTTCAAAAATAGAATTCTACAAAACAGAAATAAATAAATAAGTAGAAGAAAAGATACCTAAGCAATTAATACTCTTTTACAAATCAAAATCTTTTTGTAACTGATTATTAAATGCGATGATATTGAGTTAAAATTTAAAATTATTAATACCTATCATAAAAACAGTATGAAAAATATTGTTCAATAACTAAACAGTACAATTTTATGCTTTGAAATACTCAAACAAGTCTACTTGATTTCAATAAGTAGAATTAAAATAATGTAGACTAATAAAATACTTCAATGCCAAATATTATGTTTAAGTTTAAAACTATACAAAATGTTATTTTTATGAAAAATATTTGTATCACATCATTAATGAAATAATTTAAAAAATATGGAATCCAAAAGTTTAAGTAAGAGGTAAAATAAGTTATAATTTAGAATAAAAATGATACCAAAATCAATTGCCGATTGTTGTTCAACTTTTGTAACAGATGTGTTAGTAGAAACAATTCCGGAAGAATTACTACTGTTACGCTCTTTAGAAGCTTCAAGTATCATACTCAAGGTTTTTCCAGTTTGAAATTCTTGGGATGTCTCATTTTCTTTTACATCAATTTGCCTGCAATATACAAACAAGACAGCTTGAATTAGTATGCAAATTGGTAAAAATATAAACAGATGTCTTTTTTTTTTTTAAAACATTTAAAATATTATTGCTTTCAAGTATTCACACCCAAAATAAATAACAATCCTCTACAACTCACTTGAGAGGCTGAAGTAGATGTCCATTTCTGGATTTAGACTTTCCTTGAGTAAGAGGTGTTGAACTAGACAAAAGAAATGCAAACGCTTTGGTTGAACAAGTCATATTGTCATCTACTTCCATCTACAAAATGTAAAATAAGTTATGCTTAAATAAAATCTCATGAACTGATTAAATGCCTTGAAGCAATATGATATATGTTGATACAAAAACTTTTTCAAAACTTTTATATTTAAAAAAATATACTGGTACTCATACCCTCATAAGTAATTAAAATATTTTAACCATTTTACTAAAATTAAACTTACAATTAAATCAGTAATTACTAATTCAGTTATAGCAAAAAGTGGTGATTAATTTAAAAATAAATCAATATAAAGAATTTTTTAACTTTTAACTATTGAAATGATTACTCACACTTTGATTTTTTTTAAAAGGTGACTTGCTTTCATCTACTGGATTAATACTATTTTCAACTGGTAAAGCTTGAGCAGAATCAGAAGCTTTGGGTATTTCACCATTAACTTCTTGATCATTATCTGTATAAACACAGAAATTTGCTACACTTTTAACTGCAACTTTTGGTTGCACTTTAATAACATTGTCATCGGCTTCATTTTCAGCTGGTATTTTATCATCTTCATATACATCAAAGCCCAAATCACGAGGCTTTTCGTCATTATCTTCAAATGCCTCAAACGCAATTAGTTTTCTATTTTTTATAACTAATCCAGGATCTTAAATTTCATCTGTGAATAAATTAGTTTGTAGAAAATGAAATAAACAAATAAAATTAACTTAAGATTTTTTACCTGAGCATGGGCTATTCTACATTTGTTGGACCAAGTCTATTGCAACTTTTGTGTTTACAGTTACAGATTGACTCAAGTGATTGGGCTCCAAGGGTAGAATTTGTGGAACCTAAAAATTATAAATTTGATTTTGAATTATAATTTAATTAAACCTTTGATATATTATATCCTATTAAATATGATGTAATAACTCAATTCAACAATTATTAAAATGGGGTAAATTTTAATCCTGTGATAATTTTTAACCCGGGAATTAAAAAAAAGTATAATAATTGGCTACAATTTTATAAATGTGGTTTTAAGTTATTAAATTTTAATAAATATAATACACTTATTATAAAAATAATGAGAAAATACTTTTTTTCGTTAAAAATATAAAAGTATTTTGTTAAAATACTTTTTTTGCACCATGTCAAAAGCTCAAAACCCAATTAGGAGCCGGCTGCACATAATAAGACACTAAACAATTTGTCATTGGATCATGATATTATTTAGTGCAGTCTATAGACACTGTTCAAATGATAAAGTAATTTTGAATTTTGAACAGCAGAGTAGGAACAGTACATTCTTACTTAGTACCCTGGTAGGCTACGCTTTTTTATTACTCTTAATTTCAATTGCTCATGTATTTTAATTCATTATTAATCGACTAATTAAAATCAAAAAATCAAAATTTACATATTTGATGATTCATTTACATTGTAAAAAATAGTGGATACTATTTAAATAAACCAAAAACTTCAAAAAATTAAGTTGATATAAATAATAATAAAATGGTTTTTTTCATAAAATTGTGACACACTAATGTATCTATTAGTTATTGAATAATAGTAAAAAAAAAAAAAAAAAAATCAAAAACATTGAATAAAAAAGTACCTAACTAGGTTTTGTTATTAAAATAAACCTGTTACATATATCCTGAATATTGATATAAAAATAAAATTACAAGGTATTTAATCTGTACCAATTACAGAAAAATAATAAAAGTTGTGAATAATATGGTAAAAAAGAATAGTCTCTAATTGAATAATGCTCAAGTATAACGTTGTATTGTATTGTAAATAAAAATTAATTTACCTTGAAATCAATAGTATTTAAATTATCTTCAGATAGAATCATTCTTTTTAAAGGTTTTACTTCGTTCTCTTTCGGTGGAGATTTCAAAGAATCAATTGGACATATTGCTTCAGCTATAACAAATAAATCAAAAATAATTTATTGCTTTCCTACATCATTAAAAAATAAATTTTGTGAGTTCCAATTTTTTCTCTCATTTTAAAATACTTTTCAGCTCTAATTTCTTCAAGCTGCACAGCTGTAACTGCTCCATACACCTAATGACAAAAAATATATATGTATATTTAATTCAATACAATGTCATATAAAAATAAATTGTATACGATAGTAAATATTATTATGTTCTCACTTTATCTTTACAATACATTGGTTTTTTCGTTGGATCTGGGTCTTCAAACACTGCAATAGGACAAGAAATATCTGGTACTCTTTTTCTACTACGTAATGCATGTGGTACTTTAATACCAGACAATTTTTTCACACAATCTGCATTTCCATCCTCATGAACTAAAACCATAAATATTATTCAAAACAAAATTATTTTGAAATATTCATTTCAATATCAATGAAAAAAACAAAATTATCTTTCCTAGTAGTATAATAAAATTGGTCTCTGAAAAAATTTGGGTAGTATATAACATAACTTGTAAAATATTTACACATTAAATTATACTTCTATTTCCAGTTATTGAGAAATTAAAATCATGACTGAACTAATTTGACTATAAATGGGTAATTGTAATTATTATCACTAAACTGACGTTCAAAGTTAATATTGTTGGCTCAGGTTTGGGAACTTTGGTACGACTTTTTGATGGTTTTGTCCATGCACCAGGTTTCACTGAATTTTCTTTGTCTATCCCTTTAGTTACAATATTATAATTGCCATTATTAATGCCAAATAGTTCGTTTTCATTATTGTCCTATATTATACCACTTTATAATGTATCTACTTTAAACAATAGCACACCAAAAAAAAATACCTCAAAAATGTTTCGAGTGGTTGCATTTCCATTAAAATTATTAACTTGCGATTCTTTTTTAACAATAGCTCCTGAGCCATATCTGATTCCACTTTGTACTTCAGATTTTTTCAAAACATTCATCGCATGTCTTTTATCCAGCTCAGAATTTTTGTCATCATCATTTGATAATCCTCCATTTATCATTTTTCTGGCTATACTTAATTGAAATTGGCTGTAAAATAATTTTTAAATGTAGATTTTTTTAATTCTAAATAGAAACAAAAACACAACAATGAATAAAATTTACACATGAGCTTCTTCAAGTTCTTTCACAGGTTCAGCCTTGGTTTTAATCCCCAACATATATATTTGATCTACATGTTTAATATCATTATGTCTCTCTAATAAATCAGCCCAAGCACGGTAAAATATTGCGCACATAGTCAGATCCCGATTTACCAAATATATAGCCCAGGACAAAATAAAAAATTGGGCCAATAAATTATAATGTTAAGCATTTTTATTTCTTCTACAATTACATTTAAAACTTTGTCTGACATCAGTGATATAAGCTCGCAAATTGTGTGACATGAAATATAATTAGATTTTCCACTACCTTTATTTCCATAATTATTTAAATGTTCCTCGAGGAATAGGTCAAATTTTATTAATTATAATATTATAATTTTTATTAATAATTCCATAATACCTAAAAAGTCACCATTATGGGAATTACCTAATATCTCATTATTCCCCAAAAAAGTTATACCTCTTTGGCTTATAAACTGAATTACAGCTATAGTACGTTTTAAAATATTTCTGCAATATTGAAATTCTGTTTTATATTTTTTTACTATAGTAGGCAATCAATTTGTTTTAATTCTACAGACCAATTGGAATAATCACATATTGCATTTCTATGAGTAGTTGAATTTTCGTGTTAAATAAGCCGTTCAGTAATATGATGCCAACCACTATAGCCTTCCTTGCAAAGTAAATGTTTTGAAATTTTAGCATATAATTTAAAATATAAAAGAATACGCTGACACTCGAGGGATAATATATTAACCTGCAAGTTCTTGGAACTGAGATACCATTATTTTTTGTTATATTAAAATTATGTTTTTTAATTTACGAGAAACACCTCTTATCGATTTCTTGGACACGTCTATAGCTTGAATATTTCGATTCGGAGGATAAAGTGTGAAGTATTCCCGAAAATTTTTATTATTCTCCCCTATCATATTTCTTATTACTAAATTCATTCTATCTACCGGTTTCTTAATTCTTGCACTATTGTGTATTAAACTATCACTGTATTTTTGTATTATGTATAATGTATATATTTTACTATGAAATTCGCCTTATCATTATGTCTTAGACAAAAACAATAAAAAAAAGTTTATTTCAACAAAATAATGTATTACATAGTTAGTCACCGGTGGGCCCAGGACAAATGTCTATTTTGTCCGTGCGTAAATATGGCCCTGCACATAGTACCAAGTCCTTGGTTATAAACAGTTTGATATAACTCAGCAGCATTTGATTGGTTATCAATCTAAAATAAATATTAACAAAGTCTTTAATTTATAGAAAAATTACTTTTTTACACACATATTCTGTAAAAAGTAGAAAAATTATTTACAAATTTGATTAAAATTTTAATGAATCTCAGATCTTGCTTGTATTTAGGATCATCTTTAAACTTTTGAACCGTTTCTTCTATAAGAGGCATCAAATTACTATTTGGTCCATGTTTTAAATACATTTGTTCAAGCCATTTGATATACTCGAAGCGCGGAGCTAAAAGATTTTCGCCTGCCTTCATATGTTCGTATAGTATGTTCATATTTTCTAAGAAAAAAATAAATTTTTATTCATAAAAAATAATTTGATTCATTTTAGCAATTAGGTGACATAAAAATTAGATAAATGTATAAAAATCCTTTCCTAAAAAAACTTTTCTACTTTAAAAAGAACTACCTCATGATTTCAATTCATAGTTATATTTAATATGATACATACTTATTTAAATTTAAAAATATTGGTAACACAAAAAAGTTTCATTTAATGCTTGGCGTAGCAACATATTGAAAAATAAAATGTAATGTGAATTCTTATGTATATTTTTGGTAATTAATAAACTTATTTAATTTGTACATTTGATAATAACACATTTTTAAAATATCAACTAGTCATATAATAAGTGAATCAGAAGTATTAAATATATTATTGCAATTAAATAAATAAATATATATATATATATATATATATACATAGGCGGATCTACGGGGTGTGCCGGGTGTGCCAGGGCACACTCTAATATAACAAAAAAAAAAAAAAAAATTCATTGTATAAATACACATCAATTAAATTTCATTTTTTTATAAGTAAAACTGCAAGAGTTCAGTCTCTGAAATAATAATTATGTGCATTTTTTATCAATCGTTATTTTTTTACATTATTAACGAAGCCTGGATGTTTAGACAAGTAAAATCATTACATCGTACTCGTTTATCGTCATATTGAATATATCATATTCGATGTAATTGTCCTCCATACAAAAACTTCGGTCTAATAGTGGTGGTAACTATTTTTAGCGAAAAAATATTGTTTTTCTCGGAAACCGAGAATATATTTTTAATATATTTTATATATTGTCTAATGGATAAAATTATTTGCTAACAAAATTCCATAAACAGTTGAATTAAATTTTGTTTATAGCTTACCCATCTAAAAAAGTTACTACAAAAAAGGTTGGGCACACTCAAATGTAGAAGTCTGGGTCCGCCTATGTATATATATATATATATATATCATTATTCATTACTTATATCATTTGATATCTATAGTTATACTATTAAACTTACTCTTTCTCTAATCTTAACTTTTGTTGAATCTCCGTGTTTGATTGGGCTTGTAAAGCTGTTTCAAGTTGAATTGGTTTTCTACCTTGCTGCAGAGGTCTAATATTTTCTTTAGTAAAATCCAAAGCATCAGATGTTTCAACAGAACTCATTTTTATCTAAAAATAACAAATTTTACATAAAATACCTATAATTTAACAATAAAATATAACTAAAAATAAATAAGCAAATAAAATCATATAAGTAAACATTTATTATTCAGGCAGATAATAAATTATTTATCTGCCCAATAAAACTAATTAGGTATTAAGTACAGGTTACATAAATATTTTTTAACTATATAGGTAGTTAAGCAATTACTTTATTTACTAAATGTAGCGGGGTAAGTACTTAATTTAACTTTAATTTTACAATATAAACTGATACGAAAGAGAGAGAGAGAGAGAGAGAGAGAGAACTATCCACAGAATAGGATAGAGCAACAACCACAATAAGCAAATTCCACGGTGAGTCCATAAAATACAGATATTCACTTATTATATTATTTAATATTAGTGTTTAAAGAAACTTAGATAAGTGTATGCAGTATTTTTATTAAAACAATCAAGTAATATATTATATTATAATTCATTACAATTTATCCTCGAATATATCATAATACATTATATTATATTTACATTCATTTTCCTAGCAGAGGGATCATAACAATTTCATATTATACAATTTATATAAACATTATTTTAAATAGGTAGGTACTGTATAGTTCTATGAAATACCACTGATAATCCCTGAAGGTAATCCAGAGTTAACTGAATTAATATTTTATAACAGGTACTATTTACAGATAGGTAGATAATGTAATTATTTTGTGTTAATATGGCCATTATTAACACACAGGTATGCAGACAAATTGAAATGTACTGGTGAACTTTGTGTTTTTTGAAATAGGACCACCATGTAGGTAGATACATGGTATCGAGTTTCACATAGGTGATATAGTAATCAAACATACAATTCTAAAAGTGTACACCTAAGCTCCTCCATCATAAAAATATAATGTACCACTGAAGAAGTGTTCATACATTAAAATAGAGAGAAAAAACATAATGCAATACTGGTGTACTAATATGAGAAAATACATTAGGTCGGTCGGAATATGAAATAGATATAGATGAATGATTGAATCATGTAAAATAGTATTAGCCAGTGATATTGAAAAAAAAGACTACAGTTTCGTGTATTTATCACACGCTCAGAACGCTAGGACAATGTGAATGAAATAAAGTAGTGTAAAGCGAAAAATATCAAACGTCTGGTCGCCGTGATATGAATTTATCCAAGTCGTAGACAAAACAGAGAATACGGTCGAAGATACGCGGACGCGCACGGTGCAATGGAAATATAGGAAAATACATACACGCCGGTTCGTCTAGCCCACCCGCGTCAAACCCGACAAAGAGATAATTGTGTGAAATGTTTTACTTACGTACGCGGTCAAGTCACAACAATTGCCCGAAAACGCGAAACGGTCTCGTCGTCGGTCGCCGTGAATTTTGTCGGAACGTTGGAATGATCTGCTTAGCGGCTGGCCGACAGCAATCGGACCCGAAACGACGATCACGATTGATGAATGACGAACGGTGATGGCGTACGCGAACGCGAATAAAGGAGAAACACGAAAACGACAGTTGCGCGGAGCGATAACAACTACATAATCGGCTGCCATTCGAATGAGACGACGGCGGCGGCATAACAGATTTTTCGGCAGTATTCCGTTGGACGACGCACCGTTGCGCACCGTTTCACGTCGGCCGAGGCTAACCGTTCCGCGTCTTTTCTCTCCCTCCACCACGAGCACGGTGATAAAACAACAATAATATTATGACTAGCTGCCCGGTGGGATACAGGTGAATCGTAGAGTATTTTAATTGTGAAGAATTTAAATGCAAGATTCGTTCTGTAAAAACCCAAGTGACTATGGAGAGACTTAAAAAAAAAAATTGTGTACAAAAATTTAAGAAAATCACTTGGTTTATGGGATACTGGTGGTGGCAGACTGAGAATGGGTATTCTTGTCGTATGCGGTCTACCACACGTCCACACAATTTGTATCTACTAATGATCATTTTCAACGATTCGACGGCAATGACAATTAAATTTTATCTTAACGATGTTATTTCTATATCAATAATAAAATACCTGCTTTAATAAAACTTAGGTCCTGCCAAAATCGTGACTGTAGTCGTAAACGTATAAGATAATCAGTTCAGTTTGTGCTGTAATACCTACGTGATCCGTTATTCTTCAGTTTATTTACTACACTTTTTAACATTATGTTAGCCAAACATTTCAATGTCATTATCCAATCAGAGGAAAATACCATAGCTTTTTTAAAGGAAAAAGGACTTATTGAAACTGATAATCATCCTTGTGTACACTGTGGTTCGCTAACCAAATATTATATTCGCAAAGAACGGGGAAAAGAACGAACCGTGATACGATGCACTAAGAAAGGTTGCCAAAGAACTCAATCCGTCCGCGTAAAGGTAACACTTTTTTCACATACAAAGATAAAAATGGTCGATGTAATAGTGGGTTAGCCACAAAATACACAAAATAGTGGGTATACCACAAAATACCATAGTAAAATTATATTATTTTTGGATTTTTATACATATTGACATACAACATACTGTATTATTTTATTTGTTTTTATAATTATTTTTCGATTTAATTGATATGACGTATAAAGACATGTGTGGTAGACGGCAAGTGTGCGGTAGACCGCATATGACATGTAGAAACGTGAGGTAGACCGCATACGACAAGAATACCCTGAGGGCTGAGAATGTAATCAATTTTATATTGACAATACCGTACCTATCGGATTCGTGGGAGATGCCGCCTATGGCGGCAAATGGCATTCGCTGTCTAGCAGACACTCATCACTCTATGAATATATCTGTTCGCAATTTGTGTTTGTTGAAAAATGCAATATTTTATGTAGATGGTAATAATAAGTTCTTTTAAATATGACTCATCACTTAGGCTAAAATTCGTATGCGATAAAAAATGTATTAACCGAAATATGTTACAAAAAATGTATTTATTGAAATCAGTGATTGGCTGATTGTCTTAATACGATACAGTAAAAATCAACGAATAATTTATTTATTTATTAAAGCTCATCATTTGGGCTAAGATTTGTATGCAATAAAAAATTGTAATATATGCATTTTATTTACCAAAATATGCGAAAACATGCATTATAATTTTTATATAAAATATGAAATCTAATGCTTTTGAATACCTAATGGATTAAAAACTTTAAAAAAAAAATGTTGTTAAGAAGTAATGAATAAGTTATCTAAATATTTATCAAACTAACTTCAAATCATTAAAAATGAATGAAAAGCTCAATTGTCGTAAATTGTGATAAATAAAATTTTAGACGACGACTCAATTGTCGTAAATTGTGATAAAAAAAATTTTAGACTAGAGAACTTAATTACACACTATGGTATTTTAAGTACCTACATATCATTTATTGTTGTTACGTGTGGGCGTGTGGTGGATGAAAATAAAATTGAATAACATAATGTACAACATGTTATATTATTTGTTCGATGTATGCTTTTTTGATAACAATTAATTCGTCTATCCCAACATCGATCTGCATTAATAATTAAATAATTGACTTTTAGATTGAATGCTGATTTAGTGAATTTTTTGTATGACTCGCACATATGCAATCCCAAAACCGTTTCAAAAAATGGATGCGGAATGGGTCATAGTATGAATGAAACATTGGATTTAGGAGCAGAAAAACAAAGTCATTAATTTCATTAAGTAAAGACGTCTCTTGTTCATTCTAAGGTGCCCGAAGGTGGTCATTTTTGATGTGCCGATGTTCTTTGATACTAATTTGTGCAGTGATGAAATTTAGGTGGACTGCTCGTTATATTTAATGGATGCTCGATCTGTGGTTTTTCGAATGAAATGGAGTTCCCTGCGCAGAAATCGCTAAACATGAAACAACTATTATCAAATTGACTGCAACATAAGCCATTGTTATTTTAAACATTTTTTCTTCCTAAAAAAAAAAAAAATGCAAGTTCTTGAAATTATTTTTTGTAAACAATGTTCGCGCCCATATGCGTGAGATATACTTATTATATTAGAGATATTATTCTTATTATTTTTATTATTATATGCTAATGAGCTCGGCGACGGCGATATCCTTATCTGCTTTTATCTTCCTCGTCGTTAATCGTGTGTGAATCATTATAATCGTCAAATGTCCATGTCTTATGTAATTATTTTAACTAGTTATATTTTTTTGTAAATTTATTATCGTCTTTATACTTAAATTATTTAAATTATTAGGAATTATAACTGTGTGGCCAGCGTTCAATAATTATTAATATGCTTATTATTAATTAATGTTACTTATTATTATTTTCTGTCTGCCGGTTCGTGTCGTTCATCGTGAACACACACTAAATTGTCATATTTTTTTTCTTCTTTTTGCTGTCGGGTTTACACTACAAAGAAAATCACATTTTATTTCATTACGTGTACGTATCATTGTCGTGCCCGTGTATGTTAATAATTATTCTTATTAATATTGACTTTGTAAACTTTAAAAGAGTATTATTTTTACTACTTTGATAACTTCTACTCTAAACATCAAACTTTGATCATCATTAAATTTTCTTACAACAAAGAGTAACGAATCATAAAATGTCTCATGTTCATCTTTTTCTTGAATGCGACTTTGACTCTTTTGTTTCGTTGATTCTTCTAAGTACTTGAAGAATTTATCCTCAACATTTTTAGTTTTCTTTGTTTTATTAGGATGTAATTCTACGTGTTGCACGGGTAGTTGAACCGATGAATCATGTATTTGTGATTTATCAGCAATTTATAGTTGTATATTTAAAGAGCTTTTGGTTTGTCTAGGTTGAATAGTTATAATAATAAATCCCAGTTGGTCATGGTAAACATAACTTTTTTTCTTATTCGCCCCATCTCCAGATTTAGGCTTATTTTCTTTAATCGATCGAAGGTGTGCATCTCTAATGTGCTTCCACTTTTTTTCGATGTTATCTCCTATAACTAAATATATATATATATATATATATATATATATATATATATATATATATATATATATATTATATATTATATATATATACACGGCTAATCAGCTGTACAATTATACGATCGAAGTGAGATCCAGCCCACTTTACCATGTCGATCAATGCATTTAGCATGACATCGAGAATACTCGGATTCTGAATTATAGCTGAATCAGTGCGGAGGTTATAGTATTGTACTCTGGGAGCACGCGTGTGTCTATTACACGTTCGTGATTAAGTAATAACAAACATGTATAAACTCACGTATCAAATTCCATTTGGCTCTTTCTGATCCTTGTGTAAATTTTGAGTAAAATGATTTCGAATAAATAATCGATGAGGATTACAATGGAAAATCCCAAGATTGCTGAATACAGAAATTGTAGGCCGATTTCTCCGGACCGTGTTGAACTGAGCCACTGCACACGGCTAATCAGCTGTACGATAATACAATCGAAGTGAGATCCAGCCCTCTTAGCCATGTCGATCAATGCATTTAACACGACAGCGAAAATACTCGGATGCTGAATTATAGCTGAATCAGTGCGGAGGTTATAGTATTGTGTGCTGGGAGCACGCGTGTATCTATTACACGTTCGTGATTAAGTAATGACAAACATGTATAAACTCACTTATTAAATTCCATTTGGCTCTTTCTGATCCGTTCGTAACTTTCGAGTAAAAAAGTATACACCGAATAAATATTCAATGAGGATTACAACGGGAAATACCAAGATTGCTAAATACAGACATTGTAGGCTGGTTTCTCCGGACCGTGTTGAACTGCATACAGCCAATCAGCTGTACGATTATACGATCGAAGTGAGATCCAGCCCACCTAACCATGTCGATCAATGCATTTAACACGACATCAAAAATAGTCGGATACTGAATGAAAGCTGTTTTAACACGATCGTAAGAATAATACATTACTTTCAACTATATAGTGCACGTGACAATGTACCTTTTTCATCATACAATTAATATAATTGCGAACGGCACGTACTGAATCTAAGAACCCATAAAAACCTGTATATTTATATGCTTAGCCCGGTTTCAGAGCGTTCGATACTATCTTTCCTAGGTAATCGCCCAATTAATTGAAACAATTTGCGCATTAAAACCACCCAACAACTAAGTACTTTCGGATACTCCTTTCCAAGATATATAATACAAATTTCTTTTGTACTTATTCGAACCAAAAGTGAAAAAAATCAATAGTCTTGTCAACATCGCACATGTATACAAATGATCCATTTTGTTAAAATTATTAAAATTTATGTCAAGTATAAAAAAAAAATATTTCAAATATTCAGTAAATATTATCGAAATTCTCTTGCAAAAAAAATGCAAATTAAATTTGCTTACCAACTTATTTGTCCAAAACCAAAAAACGTAATTGTCAATAAAACTCATGAAATTAGGAATAATAAACAGTTGGAACTTATTCGGACTTGGTGGTTAAGAATAAATATTATTAAATACCAATTTTAACAATAATATAAAAATACTACAATGGAACATGAATGGATTCAATACAAAATACGAAGAATTCACAATTTTAATACAAGACCATAATCCAGATATCATATGCATTCAAGAAACCAATTATAAAAACGATAACATAACAAACCTATCAAATTATGACGGTTATAATAAAAAGAGAACAGGTAGTGCCAGGGCAAGTGGCGGAGTGGCCATATACATAAAATCTATTCATCCGAGCAGACAATTAACCATATCTACAGACATAGAAGCGATAGTGGTCACAATCAAATTAACAAATAATGATATAAATATATGCAACATATATCTACCTAACCACAAAACATTCGACGACACGGATATAAACAATATTATAAAACAATGTAATTGTTGTTTATTTTGTTTTCTCTTTTGTTTATTATTAATATTATTTTATTATTTTCTCTTCTTTTTTTCCCCCTTTCATGTATAATGTATCCATATTGTTAAGTTCTACATAAATGTAATGCTAATGACCAAAGCAGTCGAAGCAGAAATTCATTTCAAGATCAATAAAAAAACATAAAAAAATAAAAATAAAAAAATACCAATTTTCTAACGCAGTTACGTTTTTACTTTTTTATCTAGCGACGTTTTTACAAGGAGTGTTTTAGTTGGGATATCACTCGTTTTTTATTAAACATTTGAAAATGGTTAACCTATATTTTTATTTTTATTGAGTGTAAAACGAGAGGGCATAGAATTGTATTAATTATTTATATTTTATTAATAAGTCTGCATTTTAAATTTTGGATATTATATTTATATTTAGTATATGAAAATTAAATTTAGTAGTATATTTAACTTAACTTTAGTATATTCAACGGCCGGAACGTCCGGTAAATATATAGATGTGAGTGTTGCTAAATACAGGCATTGTAGGCCGATTTCTCCGGACCGTGTTGAACTGAGCCACTGCATACGGCTGATTATACGATAGAAGTGAGATCCAGCCCATTTAACCATGTCGATCAATGCATTTAACACGACATCAAAAATAGTCAGATTCTGAATGATAGCTGAATCAGTGCGGGAGGTATTGTGCGCTGGGAGCACGCGTGTGTCTATTACAAGCCATATAAACTTAAAGATACTACTAATGATGGGTTAGATTTACATACAAACAATTTAATTTCAAAGTATGAATGTTTTTTAACCGATCTAAAAATTGATATAAGAACATTCATTGACAGTTACTTTATTACACAGTTACGTTATTGACAGTTACGTTATTGACGGTGTACAATACCACGAGAATGACGAAAATAGTGTTTATACGTACTTGAAATTTATAACTGATTTGAAATTAGAAGATAGCAAAAAAGAAATGCAACTTCTATGTAGAATATTTCTTACGTTACCAGTTAATACTGCCAGTGCAGAGAGATCAATGAGCTCATTGAAAATCATCAAAGATTACCGTAGGGCGTAGATCAACATTGAGTGAAGACCGTCTCAATGATTATGTAATGCTTTACATCGGCGGTTCTCAATCTTTTTATATTCGCGTACCACCTACGCAGTTTGAAAATCTTTACGTACCATCTGACGTTATTTTTTCTTAATAATTTTAACGTTTTTTTTTTTTTACATATATATTTATAGATTTTCATTTAATTAGAAAATACGAAATTATGACAATATATAAGTAGTATTGAATGCACAAAAAGAAATTAAATTAAAAAATTAAAGTTAAATATTATCATGATTATTATGGTTTACTTCATAATTCAGTACGTCTCTATCGGGCTCCATATTGGAAACTCAAAGCCTTAAATCACTTTCTACGTTTGAGTTATTTCTATATTTATTTTTTGTGTACGATAAGTGGAAAAATGTATTTTCGCACAGATAATTTGACACTAAAGAGATTAGAAACCGTGGAACTTGTGAATAATGATTCATTCTAATATTTTTTTTTATAAAAGGAGATTTTCATCGCGTACCACTTGTGAGCTTTCTACGTATCACTAGTGGTACGCGTACCATAGTTTGAGAACCGCTGCTTTACATAGAAATAGACACAGCAGAATTGATAGATTTACAATCTACCATAAAAATTTTTTCAAAAAATAAGCCAGAAAAGGTTATAAAAGTGCATAAACATATAAATAGGTACTTATTTTATTTTGTATTTACGTTTATTAATTTTATTAATTTTAAATTGTTATACGAGTTGGTAACATAAATTAAATTAAAGTAAGTATTTTATTATGTACCTACTCTTGAATTAATTTTGAACAATTATTAATGACATTTTATAATTTAATTTTTGTATATGGTTGATATTAACGATGTTGTATAACAGTATAAAAAAAATAGTTTTTAGTTTGACTTAGTAGTAATTTTATGTAAAATTAAATTCATTAGAATTTAAACAAAATTTGTAATTATAATTTAAATGCATAACTAATTATATTTTATTTGTTTGTATTAAATATTTATGTCGTTTTTAAGTAATTGAACTCATTGAAACAATTTTTTATACTCGTAAGTTAGAATTGGCAGTATTGTGTCAGCAATTTATTTATTTTTTGGAAGGGGGAATACTTATCTCACACAACCCTGTTAATATTTTAAATAAGATATTATAATTAAGTGGCGGCGTGGACGCGCGGGCCTTAATTTTAAATGTCCAACCGGGCCATTTTTTTTAGATCCGCCACTGAATTCTCCATCAACTCATTTGTATGATAGTGACTTCATTTGAGTTGATTCTCATGACGATAAAGATTGGTTCGCTAAATATCGACTTTTTCATCAGTTATACCTCTACCAGTAATATCGAACAAACATTTGTTTTCTATATTGACACGTTGATGGACACATAGAATAGAGTATGCTAATATTGATATGAGTTACACGAAGTAATTTTTATGACAATAATAAAGTAGAAAAATCAAGTTAGGTGCGGAAGTAACATACGCGATCGCCATGTGTAAAAAAATATTAGCCGTCTTTAATAATATTTTTGAACGTCCGCTTATGGCTACATCACGATGTGTTTGATTTTTGGCTATATTTTTAAACGATGGATCACGTCTGATACCATTAGGCGTGCTCATTATCAAAACCAAATAAACTTAACAAAGTACCAGCTTTTAATACCCGGCGTTTCCCAGGGTTCGGGTTGACTATGTAATATGTGTATGAAGGCTACGTAATATGAATGCAAATGAGAATTAAAAAAAAATAAAGTACGTATTTCGCCCCATGGGATATTCTTTGCTACTCGGACGTGTTAATGGGGATGGGTGAATTAAATTTTAAAGAAATGACAGATCATTTATTTAGTTAAACGATTCTGAGCAAAGCTTAAGAATTAAAGTATATCGTTTGGATTTCTTCAAATAAATTGTTCAAGTTGAAAATAGACGTAAAAACAATTTATTACGTAATAATCATAAAATAATTCACTTAAATGCTTATAAAAAAACCCCTTTACTTACAACAGTCATCTATTCCATTGGTACCTAACGATCAAAATGCGCGAAGGAAAAATCAATGGCCACCGTACTCGATGGGCAGAGGGAATGCTATTGCTAAAAATTCACAATCTGTTAAATTTATTGATTTTTTTTTTGTAATTCATAAATAATTAATCAATAATAAATAATACATAAATATGAAATACAAACGTTATTTAAATAATTCAAATTTAAAATAAATCAAAATCTCTTATCATAAATTAATCAAAATAATATATTCTATCATGAGATTAGAACAACTTACACAAATAAATTATGGTTTAATAGGTTTTTTTTTCATTATCATTTGAAAATAATGACACTAAAAAACCTATGAAATAAAATTAACTATAAAAAAAAATTACTATACTGTTCTTAGTTTCGCTAACCTTACCTTATACATAGATATTATCAAGAACGGCAGTAAAGCATCATTTAGTTTTCCAATTTAAATAGTCATATCTCTTCATAATGGTCTCATGGATATTTTTGGAAAAAACAATCAAACAAAATTTAAAAAAAAACGAAATATAATTTATATTAAATTATGAGTTTTACATTTAGAGTTTTCAACTATACAAGGCTGAGCAAATTACAAAAGCTGATATAAATATTAAAAAGCCGATAAGATAATGGCGGTGGAAGTTCGTCCTTCGTCGCTTCGCTCCTCGGACAAGATAATGGTGAGGAGTGTATAGCACTTTCTATCATGGGATCACCTGGTTTACGATAGTTTAGTTGTATGGTACTTTACATTTGAATGCAATGATAAATCATTGTAAGTTAAGTACAGGATACAGTAGTTGGGTGGGATACACGAGATGCATTGCTAGATTAGGCATTATTGGATAGATTTTGGAATTATTTTATATTATAAAAAAAAAAAAACGATTCTGAACGAAGATGAAGATGTCAGCCTTAAATTGTAATATATATTTTATTTTAATATCCTAGATTGGGTTAAATTTACATTTGTCTATTCATGTGACTTCTGCTCGTGAGCATTGGACAAACCAGGATGTGCATAGATAGGGCGTAGGTAAATACCATATTATTTGCCTAAATGCACTATCGTGACGGTACCACCCGACCCCGCCGTTCATATATGCTGAATGCTCCGTGGCTACGTCTATTTAAATATTAATAATTAATAATAATATATAAAATCCGCATGTTTATGGAACTGATACACACATTAAAATAACTGGAAATTGGAAGTTAGTAACGTTCTATTCAACCATGTAAAGGTACGTTATACACCTTGTGTTTACAATCTACCAATATTTTGTATAGAACAGCTGTCAGCTACTGATTATATTATAATAAACTTAATCTATTTAATTATCTTTATCAGCTGTGATATTACATAATATTTTCATTTCTTATCTTTGAATACAAAAATTTTTATACATTTTCAACTACAAAATAATTTGCAAATATTCGTGATTTTGACAAATTTTGTCGATTTTTGAACTTCAACTGCTTATAAAAAAAAATTGTGCCTATGTATTTGAATAATTTTTGAATCACTCTTAGATCAACTTATTCAAAACCTTCTATTAAATTTTCAAGCGATTTGGTAGGGCCAAAAAATTGTTATCGACTTTTATAAAAAAAAATCTAAGAAAAATCGAATTATTCAAATGCCTATAAATAGCTAAAAAATAAACGAAATATTTTGAAAATACAACTATGTAAAGAAAATGCCTATTTAAACATTTTGTAAAAGTTTTAAGTTTCTACGACCTATACTTTTTGAATAAGAACAAATATCAAAAATCAATGATGCCTAAATTGTTATTTTACGCGATTATGTGAAAAAATTGTAATTTCAAACACTCATAAAAATTTTTGATTTTATTCCAGTGCAAATTTTTTTACAGATAATTGAAGGAAAACGTATGTCAAACTTTGTACCGAATTTACAATTCTTAGTTTTGAATACTTAAAATTTTATGAATTTTCAACTGCAAAATACATAGCAAATATACATGATTTTGACGAATTTTGTCAATATTAGCACTTATAAACGCTTATAAAAAAATTTTGTGCCTATGTATTTTTATAATTTTTGAATGGGAGTTAGAACAACTTATGTGGACCCTTCTATTAAATTTTCAAGTATTTCGTCCGAGCTACATTTTTTTTATCAACATTTATAAAAAAAAAAATAAAAAAAATCGAATATTTCAAATGCCTATAAATTGATTAAAAATGAGTGAAATCTTTTGAAAATAAAATTATATAAAGAAAATGCCAATATAAACAACTGATAAAATTTTCAAGTTTCTACAACTTATACTTTTTGAAAAAAAAAACAATTAGCAAAAATCGTTTGAGGCTAAACCGTTGTTTAACGTGTTTTTGTAAAAATTTAAATTTCAAACACTCATAAAATTTTTTTGTCTGAATCCGGTAGAGTTTTTTTTGCAGATAATTGAAGAAAAACTAATGAAAAACCTTGTACCAAATTTTCAAAACTTAGTTATAAAAGAAAAAAATTTTACGATTTTTCAACAACAAAATTATTTGCAAATTTTCGCAATTTTTACATATTTCGTATAAATTGGAACTTTGAGCACTTATAAAAAAAAATTGTGACTTACGATTTTGGATTTTTTTTTATCAGTTATGGAACAACTTATAAGAAACCTTGTATTAAATTTTCAAGATTTTCTGGCAAAAAAAAAAAATTTTATCGTTATTTTAAAAAAAAATACTTAAAAAAATTGAAAATTTCAATTGTCTATAATTAGCTCAATAAAAGTCAAAAGTGTTCAAAAATTTTACCACGTATAGATGATTTCAATATAAACATTTGGTAAAAATTTCAAGTATCTACAATTTTTGGTTTTTGAGTAACAGCTAAATAAAAAAATCGATTTCGTCGAAAACGGATTTTGCACAAAAAGTACCGTTTTTTCCTCATTTTTTGTTTGTTTTTCCCGTGGCATTTGAAAACTTTTGGGAATTTTCACTTGTGACCTCTCTAAGGTACCTCCGATATTCGTTTTGCCACCGAAAACATACCCTGAAGTTCAAAATTGAAGCATTATTTCGAGTAGTTATGGTGTACACAGACACAAAAACAAAAAAAAAACAAAAAAAAAAAAAAAAAAAACAAAAAAAAAAAAAAAAAAAAACACACATCATAGTAAAATCAATACATTCTTCACTTCGTTCAGAATCTAAAATAAAAGATTTTTAGAAAATATTCGGTTTTTTTCCAAAATAAAAATATTTAAAACAAACTAAACTCAATTGTGATCGTATAAATACGTATGTATCGCTATATACTATACAAAATTTGTTGTATAGTTATACCTATTAATACTAATACAATTTTAAACTCAAGTAAGTGTCCAATACAAATACTAATGTACATGATTTTATTTATTATTAAATTTAATCACTTTAAATTTGAAATACTCAAAGTATTTTAAAATATGTACAACATAATAAACGCGTTCATTTATTCAACAAATGTAAACACAAACGCGTACTTCAAAAAAAAAAAAAAAAAATTAACGTTAGCAATGTTAGCATGAACGCGTTCATTTTATTGGAAAATTAACGTGAACGCCTTCACTTTTTAGTAAAATAAAATATGTGTTCCTGGTGTGAAAGAAAAATTGAAGAAGTTTCGCTGTAAAATTTTAAACAAATATTATGTACAATATTTTATTACATTTTAAATTAAGAAGAAAATAATATTCTCAGCGTAAAGAAAACTACTGTAAAATTGAATGAAGAAGATAACATTTAATGTTGACAAAATAGTCGTAAATCTAAAAACTAAGTTGGAAAATTAAAATTTCTAATAAATATTGACTCAGTAATTAACTAATTAAACTAAAGAACAGTTGTATTTTTTATTTCTCTAGTTTAGTGTATACGAATATCATGTCATTAAATTATGTTTTTAGTTAGTATTTTCATATTTTTAAATATTTTTTCGTCAAAAAGCATTTTTTTATGGTATTTTTATAGGCTTTTTGGGCATCAACATTTGAGGCTTATGTTACACAGTGTATAATTGTTCACGTATAAGTTTTACTAGTAATAATAAATCATAAAAACTAATTGATATGTTTATTTTTGATAATAATTTATTTGAGAAAACCAACAAAATGTAATACAAACAATTAATAAACTATAAATATGTAAAAATAATACAATTACATAATCCAACCAAACGGATCGCAATTCCTGGGTACTATACCATACCTTACATATTCCTAATGTTTCATAAAAATAAAAATTAAAATAATTACTTTTAATAAAAATCTACTTCAACTTAAAATAGTAATAAAATATTTATTCATTTATTCGAGGTAAAATATGTAGATTTTTGTGGTTCAATGATGGACGCATGAATTTATAAGTCGGCAACTGAAAATAAATAACATTGAGAATTAATATACAAATTACAATTATTTAAAAATCATATATTAATGAAAATTTAGTAATACTCAATAGATCATTTTAATCTCAAGTACACTTAAGTTCATAGACTTCAGCCAAAGAATAGGACGGAAAATAAACAAAGACAAAACAAAGTATTTAGTCATGTCCAGATAGATGATCAACAAACAAAAGATTACCTGTGAACAAGTAGACAGCTTTAAATACCTGAGTGTAAATATAAATTCTAACAATAATGTTTACAATGGAAAAGATAGGCTACTTCACCATGAATAAGATATTTATTTCTGGATTTTTTTAATAATAATCTTGAATAGTAAAACTCTACACTATACACTTTCACCCTATTGTCGGATATGGATGCGAAACATGGTCAATCGCGAAAGGTGACAAAGAAAAATTGCTGAGATTCTACAGAAAGGTTCTGAGAAGATTATACAAGACCTACAAGAAACTCATATAATGGAAAATTTGAACGGAGAAAAAACCAGGATATTGAAAAACTTATTCGACAGAACAAACATCTAGAATTTCCTCATAATTAAAAGATTCGAATGGGCTGGATATGCATAGGTTAGCAAAAGAAGATCTCATCAATAATGTCTTGACCAATAAACCAGTTGGAAGAAACTACGAGAAAGACCGAGATAGAGATGGATGGATGTACCGTGTGAAGAATGATTTATTAGGGTTGATGAATCACGAAGAATAAAAAACTCAGGAATCTAACTCTAGAAAACTCAGAAGACAGAAATCGATGAAAAGAATCGGTAGTAGCTGCGAAATATCTATACAAGGCGTGTTAAGAAAAACAGTCCTTCTAAAATAATAACTAGGTACTAGTGATGCCCGACGATATCGTTTTTCGATATCGAACCAAATTTACGATATCAATGAGACTAATTTATCGAAAGTGGATACATCGGTATTCGATATTGCTACATTAAAGTTTCTATTTTTTGTTCATCTAAGTTTTAACAAATAACCAATGTCAAAGAATGTCAAACACTAACGATAAGAAATCCGTCAATTAATTATTTAAATAGAGTATTGTATTGTTAAATGTTGTAGTTTTATAAATCATATCATTACATCGTAAAAATTGTTTTGTTTATAATACATATTATCAATGACGTATTATGAAAACTTTTTTTTAATGTATACAATTCCAAAAAAAATCCGTCCATAAATTATACAAATAGTATGATATTATTAATTAATAATTATTCAATTGCTTCGGTTTTATAAATGATTATATCAATAAATCGTATATCGATATCGTTATCGTTTGTTATTCGATATCGTGATACGATATCGATTATTGAAAACGTATCGTTGTACATCACTACTAGGTATAGTGAAAAAATTAAAAATAAAAGAAAATTCCATGTAAAACCATGTATTAATGTTCATTGATTATTTTTGCATAATTTTGTGATATTGACGAGAGTATTATAAAAATGATTTTAAGTTTTTAGAGAATATTATAGCATCATATTTCAGGTGTTTTAAGAGAGTAGGAATTCTGACTATAGTCAATAGTAAGACGTGAATACAAAGTCAAATGTCGTTTTAATAGCACAAGAATAATAAAATTATTAGTTTCTTTTATAGTTAATCCAAAGTGTGTGTGTGTGTGTGTGTGTGTGTGTGTGTGTGTGTGTGTGTGTGTGTGTGTGTGTGTGTGTGTGTGTGTGTGTGTGTGTGTGTGAGTGTGTTTATCCATCCATGTACTGCTGGAAAATCATCGACAGAAGTCTGGCATGAGTCGATAAAAAGCATCGATATAGTAATTAACGCTGATGTTAACTATCTCCTCGGATGTATAATGTAATATGTAGTTAAAACATAACATTTTCAATAAGTCAAATACCATTCAAATAGAATAGAATTTGAAATATTACTAACTATTTCAAAACTATTAAGGCTAAATTTTAAAATAAATTTTGATAAAATATAGAACTTTATCTCATAAAATGAAAAAAAATGTTAGGAACTTTTACCAAGACACAACATATTAATCGGAACAATGAATAACTTGTCGTTAAAGTCTGGTTATTACTTATTATTTATTAGTATTATAATAGTGAGCTTATAAAATAAATAACATGTACAGTGATTTACCATTTAATAATTGATTTACTTCCAGTTTTTCTTTATTTTCTGCATTTTTTTTTCTAAATTTAAGGTTGAACTGTCTTCAAATATGGCTGGACTATTCTCGTAAGTTGGAGAGCTGAATATATTAATGTAATCATTTGAAGATGTATTTTTAGCGAACTTTTTAACATAAACCTCATTTAAATCTATATAATACTATAGGAGAAAAACAAAACCAATCGTATTATTTAAAAAATCAATTTTAAACATTTGACACTCACCGATTTTAAATGGTCCATTAAAAAATCACCTATATATCCAACTAAATCAGTAAAAGACGGTCTAGCCTGAGGATCCACGTTCCAACAATCTAACATTATGTTATGTCTAAAAACAAAATACTTAATATCAATCAATATTCTCGTCTTATACATAAAAGCTTCGATTTAAAATATTTTACAATTGAGCATTAGCGTATTTCGGCTCCTCCATTCTATACCCGTCAACCAATCGTTCGAATAGATCATAACACGATTCTATATCTATTGGAGTTGATTAGCAAAACATAAAGGAATACATCATTTTAGTTACACATTAAGAGCATAAAAGATGAAACTATATAGGTACTTGGATATGGATTAACGGCGAGGGAAAATATTTCCCATAAAACTATTCCAAAAGACCAGACATCAGACTGAGTGGAAAAAACTCGATCGCGTATAGATTCGATCGCCATCCATTTAACCGGTAACGGAACCTGAAACCCACAGTAATTATCTGGTTAAAAATGTTCGGTAAAAATGCAGACAACTTACGCCAGTAGACTTTTTGTAAGTCTCACTATTTAACATTGTTTTTGCGAACCCAAAGTCACAGATTTTTATGACATTATCATCAGCCAACAAAATATTGCGTATCGCTAAATCTCCGTGGAGTATCTTAAAAATAATTTTAAAACGTTAAACATGCGTGACTTTTTCATCGCAGGAACATACTTTTTTACTGGCTAAATATTCCATGCCCCGGGCAATTTGAAACGACCAACATAATAAATCACGAGTGCTCAATGGTTGAATATTTTCACTGTCATAATCTCCACGGTAGTTATTACACCAGGTTGGTTCCACTTCATCAGGAAGCAAGTATCCTTGAGGGTCGACCGATGTACTTTTCTTTTCACGTTGTCCCGTTGTATTGCTGGTATTAGGGCAATTTTCGTATTGAGAATTTCTAATAAAGATACGAAAAATGAAGGTTATATATTAAACCGGATAATAGCATATAAATATCGAATTTAAGCCAAATGATTACTTAGACATTGTTTCGATATGAAAATCAAAAGAGCCATCGGTTGTTATTTGGTTTATGAAACAATCTCTGTGCTTAAGCAGATATTCGCGAATGTTTCCAAAACGGCAATACTCGACTATAACCATCAAGTCTGGAATATATTTTACAATCAATATTTCTGTCGTCTAGTATTTTGTTTCGAAAATTCCAAGTTAATATTACTATTGTTAATATCTTCAGTGCACGCTCCGAGCAGGTTCACCACATTCAAGTGTTTTCCAATGTGGATCATAATTTTCAATTCAGATATTAGGGCTTTTGTATAGCATGATTCTGAATTGGGTTTGATCATTTTTACTGCAACAGTAGTAGTAGTATTTTGATCCAATATACCGGTCGCATCTGCTTTGAACACAACGCCGAAAGCTCCCGATCCGAGTTTTTTTCCTAAAAACGAAATATTAAATATTTTATTGAATTTCGTAAATTATTTTATGGGTGTTCGGTGCAGTTTGATTTTAGTCAAATTTTACCAATTTTCAGTTTATCTCTAGGAAATTCCCATTGTTTGTCATAAGGCAGTAACTCAGCTTGTTCTTCAATACCTAATTCAGGATTCCATTTATCAATATCGCCGTTTTCAAATTGCAATCTATTAGCTTCTAATATCTTTTTCAAAGCCTGTACACAAATTAACCAGTGAGACACGAATGGATATAACTAAATATATATATTTATATTTATTTATTTATTTATTTATTTATTTATCTATTTATTATGTGCGTATATTTTTTACTTGTTCCCTTCTTAAACTAACAACACTAAATCCCACGAGAACTATTGACACAGACAATAAAACAATAAACAATAGAATTGAGTAGCTCCGTCCGTTATTCACTGGCTCTGGAGAATCTGAAATTTAAAATTAATTCATGCACGTTGAATTAAACATTTAAGACACATGTAACTGAAAAAGTATTATATATTATAAATAATGTTTTTTTCATCATATATCTTTACTTTATTTTTCTGTATAATACGTATGTGTGATATTTCGTATTACCTGCGCCTCTGTTTTACTTGAGTGTCTGATCATTATTATTACACAACAGAAAACCAAAAACATTTGTTGCCTTTTGGAAAAATTAAGCGAATTGTTACACGTTATAAAAAATAATACATCACTATGACAAGTTAGATACGCGAAAATTGAGAATTATTATGTTATAATTATAAATTGTTTTACAGTTGAAAAATATAAAACTTATGAGATATGCCTAGGAAAAACTTTTTGGTTTGAAAAATGTAGTATTTGTTTTTGTTAGTTATTAAAAAAAATAATTTGAATAGGTACTAAAAAAATAGTAAAAATGTGTCATATAATTATATGAAAATTATATACGATTATAAAAAATAAAAAATAACTTTGATGGTATTATAGTAATAATAATTTTATTTGATTATGTTATTTTTTCCAATGTAACGTATTGTATTGTATATTTCTATTTAAATAAAATGAGCAGTAGGAAATAATGTGAGACGTGAGTCAATATAGGCATTTCACGTAAGAACAACGTTCGCTTTTGTTTGGTGAAAATTATCTAATTAATTGAATGAAAATTACACAAATGAATAATTTCTAAAATGCTAAACTATCAGAATTTACAATATTGAACGTGGGACCGTGGTCGAAAAAAGTGTAATAATTATGATTGCATGAAAAGAAAGATTTACTTCGTAATACTTTAAACACTACTTTCTACTATCTACCTATAATGTTCGTGAAATTTGGACGCAGGAGTTTCGCAATCAAGTATCGCATCTAGAATATACCGGGAACATTAGTTTACTTGACTTAATGTTTTCGTCAATGAAAATCATTTAAGGATAATCTCAGTATTCTGTAAAATTATTCATATTCTATGAAACGATAATATAGGATAAATATTTTTAGATTATACTTGTCGAAAATGCTATTTTTGTATAAACTGAATACAGAAATATTTCTAGTTAAAAACATCCGACCGTCTTCTTAAATTTTATAAAAACAGACACAAAGTAAATGCCTAGACTGACCAATTATAAAATGTATTCATACCAACAACGTTTAGTATGTAATTAGAACGGAACGTGAAATATAAATTGCTAGAATCGCAGTAATAAAGTCCGGCACTGTCAAAAACAATGTTATTTAAATAAAATGTATTATTCGTTATGCCATTCTGAAAACAAATAGTATCAATTAATATTGCATTTCACCCAATAAGTAGGTCGAATGTATAGCATACCGTATTCCAATGATATTCATTGTTCAATGTTCTTGAACTATAAAATGATTCGCATCTTAACGTTAGATTTGCACTTGTTATCGCCGTAATATTCGACGTGTACCAATCATGAATAACTTTCTCAGGTTTATCTGTAATCAACAGCTAAGTGATTATGTATTGTTTTTATAAATTTTAAGTACCTATAAGATATTCACAAATGATAAGATCGTAGATCATATTTAGTTACGTATAACACTCACGTTAACACATACATAGTAATCACTAATCACTATTAAACTTAAATTAAAAATTAAAAATATTTAATAAAAATAACAAAAAAATGTCACAAAAAAATAATCTATATTCATACCTATAAATATGTAGGTACTCTGGTAAATTTTTATCAATCTTAAATTTTTTTAAATTTTATTTGATTAAAACCCCAATTTTCATTTATACATTTTATAGTATTTAACTTATTCATGACATGGTTTATCACATCTTTTCTCAATTTAAATTATTTTATTCTATTGATAATAAGTTACATAGCGTAAACCTAATTTGAATTAGATCTGGTTCTTATCGAGACAAACTATATAGTTATTTCGATCATATTGGTCTTTTGGTATATATTCGTTTGACAATCCATAAAGATAACCCCTCAAAATATATCTGAAGTTATTATGAAGTAATTGATTTAAATTCTGGTAATCATTTGAATTATAATAAACCCCATTTCAACATAGTAATATGTAACACTGTCTGAATGACGGTCAGCTTCACTCTTATATTAAAAAAAAAAAAAAAGAACTATACCTTTATGTACTTCAATAAGCATTTAAATTGTTTTGTTTCAAACTTAAAATTATGTGTATTCTGCCCTATCCTAAAAGTGAGGTAACGTGGCTTCAAATAAATAATAATTATACAATTATTGTGGAACAGATTATTTTTACGTCAATTTTAAACTTTGAATGTGAATAAAAAATTATTACACCGTCCAAAAATGTCTATTATTCATGCGAAATTGAAAATGCGTCTTATAATTACTTACCTAAATAAAGTGGTTTTAGGTTAATGTAATTTTTTAATAAATTTGAATTGAAAATGCCTATGTTTAAAATTCAATATGGATTTTATTGTGTTAAAAAAACATAACTCCAATATCAATGGTAGCTGTAGTACAAGGTTTAATGTTGCAAACATAATTATTACTAATAAGTTCTAATTCTAAAATGGCTATTCACACTTGAAATGTTTTGATCGTATACATGAAAAAAATGTTAAGGCTTTTCTAAACCTATTTGCAAAAGCTCAAATGAATTGATTTTAAAATAAAATTTCTTGAAATATTTTTCACCGAACACTCTTTAAAATGATTAATTGTTAAAAATGTAACAGGGGGCTATAGCCCCACTGCACGTTCCTTAAATGCAGCCCTTGAATATAAGTAAATGGTTTCGGTGATTTTACTAACAGTTTTATTATCTACCTAAGTAATTATCATTTATCGAATATTTCAAAATGTACCTAGATACGCCCGATTATGTACAATACAATAGAAATAAATTATAATCACATAATTATAATTTCCAGAAAATTGTTAATTTTAATCGATAGTTGTGACAACCAAAATATTTAAAAAATCTAATTTCCGTGTATAGTTTTTTGTGATAAATGTAAAAATAACAAAGGCAGTACCACGCGACCACTGTACCGTAACAAATGTACTCCTTGAAAGTTTAGTAAGAAAAATAAATTTAAACACCACACACCGTACGGACAGACACTTCAAACGCTGCAGCGCGCTGCGTGTAATTGGAACGCGACTGCAGACTTTTATTTTTTCTGACGCGTACAATTAAGATGTTGCCAAACATGTGTCTAATATAATAATACTATATAATACTATATATGATTATAAACATACCCAGAACAGTCAATGAGAAGTTCAGGTGACCAGTGATATTCTGTGCACTAGAAGCAAAGCATTGATAGCTTCCTTGGTCTTCGTGCGTTATGCTATTTATTTCCAGCGTTAAATTATTAAATTTAAATGTATAACGGACTTTGCCTGTGTATGAATCAATTTCTTTGTTGTTCTGGAAATAAATACATTGTTACACACGTTAATCGAGCAAAACATATACGACATACCTTAAACCACGTATATTTGAAGTCACCAACTGAGAATTCGGTATTTAAAATACAGCTCCACGATACACTTTCACCGTAGTATCGTGTAAAGTTCGCATCATAATTATTATAAACCATAGTTTTTCTTGAATCTGCGACGATTCATTGAATTAACTGATGAATAGTCAATGAGTTTAAACAATACGATATTCTTAAAAATAGCATGTATGGAGTTGCCGAATCGTAGCTCTATAAATTACATTGTTGTCGTACGCATATTATTTCAAAGGGCGTACGGGAATCGGGCCACAATTTATTTTTTTTTTTTAATGATACACGGTAAACTCGGCCACCGAAATTTTAAAATTATACAAATTGCACCAGGCGTACAGGCTAACTACTTCAATATTTTAGATTCTGAGTGTGAACGAGTCTAGAAGTAATGATACTAGAAGCTTGAAATGTTTACTATGAATGAACATCGTGTTGACTTTATCAAAAATAGCCTAATAAATTATTTGTTACAAATCAGTTACCTATCGGATGATAGTGTATAGAACTTTATTGGCGTCGCTATTTCTACAAATGTCAGGAAATAGATACATGAAAATGTTTGAAATTTTGTCGTATATCTTAAATTTTAAACCAAATATAATTTAGTTGATGATAAACAACGATATAGTCATAAGCACGATAAAATTTATAACATAACAGAGAGGGAAAAAATATTCTAGTTTAGATGGTTTTGAATATTCTTTCGCCCACGAAAGTAAAAGTGGTTGTGTTCGTTGGTGATGTGCGAATAAAAAATATCAGACAAAAATTTACTCAGTTTTGACAAATTTATTTTCGGATTAGTGGGAATCCGGGAATAGGGCCACAATTTTACGTAGCCCAATAACTGGGTAATAAAATATCAAAATATTTTGTATACGAAGCAGGTAGATAAAATGTGGCCCACTTGCCGACCGCCAATTTCAAAAGTATTTGGTTTACGGAAATGTTCATAATTGTAATACTGTATGGCAAAATTATTTACTGACTGGTAATTTAAATTTTAAAGCCACGTGTAAGAATCGCTATTGGTGTTCAAGAAAACGATGAAAATCTGGTCGTCGTAAATGAATGATATAACTTTTACTGTTTCATTAAATAAATTATTATTAATAAAAAAAAAGTTATTAATTTATTTTTTATTTGACTAGATTTCTCGCGAAAGAAATATTGGATCTCATTCTGAAAAACCTCATATGGAAGCCCAGATTAATAGTCATTATTTCATACGTAGTTATTAGTGATTTAAATGTAAATGTTACACGATTATCTTAAACAAATGTGTCATAGTGTCTAGTTGCACGCCAATCATCAAAGTCAATAAGAATACATTTTTAAACTAAAATTATAAAAATTTCATAAATTACTTAAATATCATTGATCGTTATTTTTATCTTAATTATCATCGGCTGGGTATCGGCTTTACTGAGAAAATATTTTATTTCATAGAGTTGCGTCCATATTTAAAAGTTAAAATAGGTACTTATGGTATAAAATTATAATAGAGAATTTATTGTAAAATTTCAAGAATAAATTTTCTTAAGATTTATATCAGACTCGTCAGTCGTCCGGTAATCCATCCCTATTTATTTTCGACGATAATATTATGTGCATATTTTTTTGGTATCAAGTATACAATACTGTGTAGATATTACGACCTAAACAATAAAAATTCAACCGATGGTTTCAATAAATTAATAGTTTCGTTTTAAATGTATTTAGTTACTCATCGTCGATTGCATGGTCGTCCAGTGTGCATATAATTTGATGTACAATAATAACAGCATTATGGATCGATGATGTGTTTACCCATAACAAAGTACGTCCGAAAAGTAAAATCTCTACACTTCTAGCGCCGCAACGAAATATATTTTCCTGAAGTCAGTAATACTCTTGTCTACCGTAACTGGCCTCTTTTCCAACGAGAGGCGACTTGACTCGATCAGATGTTAAGTCTGAGAAGTCTGACTCTTATTTAGAATCGACGCCTCAACACCTCTGTCTCTCTCCCATGTATGCTTCATGCAAAACCAACTCCGATAGTGGTGCCTTGCACGCATGGGGTGAAATATCGATACCCATTTATCGGAAGCTATGTGAGGCCGTGAGGGGTATGCAAAAATGTGAAAAGGTGGTGGAAAGAATGTTCATGGAGTCGGTCGGAAATTCACGATGAGCCGAGAAATTATGAGACTTTCGATTTCAGACGAGGAGAAGGACACATTTGAAGTGAACCCCGTGAAGATGACGGTTCAAGATTATGAACGAAGGTTTGAGTTGTTAAAAAATATGATACAAAGATTTTTAAATAAAGTGAATTATCAATAGTTTTGTGCTCAGTGTATGCAGAAAATACTAACTGAATATCATAGGCACCGATGCATTAAGACTTCTCGAGAATGATCTTTTAAGTGATTTTTAATCCTCTCGAAATTGTATCGTTTATTTAACGTGTTTTTCTTGAGGTCAAAGAAGCGCTCGGGAAGAAAAAATTTGGTTACGCATGAAGTCACCCAATATATGGGAAATGGGCTGAAAGTAAGTTTCTGTAAAATTGGCTACTAAAACGTCCAGTGTGCCTTGAAAATTGAATCCAAATGAATTGTGAATGTGTTAAGAAATTAATTCAAAAAAATACTGAGTATATTACACTCATTAAACCCATAAAATAAAAAATGTTGAATGTAATTTTTTCCGATTTTTATAATAAATGTTAAGGGACCGGATGTTTTTTTTGTCCTCGTTATACTTTTCGTGTACTACGACCAGTTTCACCGATAATTCTATGAAAATGTAATTGTTTTAACGTACCAACAACCGTTATATTATATACCGCATTATCAATGCGGAATTTATTGGAAGCGGTGCATTCATAAATTCCTTGATCTTCATACACGATTCTTGTTACAATAAGGGTTAAACCTGAATTCTGAAGTACAACTCTATCGCCGGAATCGATGAAATATGGTTTTCCGTCCTGAAAATATATGTAAATATAACACTTGCATTATTGCGTGAAAATACAAATAAACGGTAACAATAATTAAAACTCACCTTTAACCAGGTTACTTTGTCAATTTCTTTAACATTTGTACCTTTAAGTAATTCATTTAAACAGTTCAAACGAGCTGCTTCACCAATGTTTAATGTATCATGTATAACAGCCCTTTTGTGAATCTTTGAGTATGGTGATTCTGTTAGCGAATAACAATTACCATTAAATGATGAACGACCTAACTTTACGTAACTACTCAATTATTTTGAACCTTAAAATACTTAGATAGATTTTTGATATTGTAAAACAAATTACAAAATATTTATATAATAAATTACTATCGTTATTATTATTTTAATATTATTAACCTTTTACGTGTTTATATTCATGACCAAGGAAATTGTCTGCATAAAATAAACATATTTTGTAAAAGTTTACTGAATCTTGCTGTCGGAGAGTTATCCAAGGGGGTCTACGGTGGTGGACCACCCTTTTTTAGAACAAGAAGTAACAACAGAATAATATTAACACAAAATAAATTATATTAAATGGTGAATTGAATTACTATAATTATTCTTTATAAGAAATAAATGGTTAACTCTGCATTATAAACTTTGATAATATTCGATTAGTATTCAAATTGTAGAAACGAATTTGGATAATTTTCGGGGCTTTTGAAATATTTGAGGTATAACTCTTTAAGTCCTCCTACTTGTGCCTATGTTGATGCAGTGGCGTAGTATGGGTATGGTGAACTGTACATACGCCAGGGGCGCAAATTGTGAAGGAGCGCACAATTATGCTTCAAAACAGGTATTTTAATTTTAATAATGTATCTAATAATAATTATTATGTTGTCTGTTTATTGATATGATACATTAAACATAAGAATGATACATACGTATTACCCCTGTGGACTATGTGGGCGAATAACGATTCCCATTTTTAATTAGGTACTTTTTTCTTGGCCCTCAACTTTGTCGTACGCTTGCACAAAATTTGTATGGTTCATAAATAATTTACAATTTTACTATTGATGAATTGATTTTTAATATACAAAACTATGAACATATCAGGTTCACTTCTACGCCATTCGTTTAATACTTTTTTATTTCTATATAATGCACCATTTATAGTACACTCAAAACACTCAAATAATTAAAAATAACAATAAATTGTTCTATAGTGAGTACACGTAAATAATATGTTTCTATAAGAGATTTTTGTGTGGCCTCCTATAGTACATTTTTGGTACAAGTAGACAAACATTGCTTATTTTTTAATATGTGTTTTTATCAATGACATTTTAAATATATATCATTATTACTGATTAAAAAAAAAACGTCAATTTTTTATTGGTAAAAAGGCGGTTTTTCCGTAATTTGGCGGGGGCGCTATCGAGACTTCCTACGCCACTGTAGTCAACACTATTGTATTCTTTTTACGATTATTTTAATTGAACGACTGAGTAGAAAAAAAATAATATTCCAAAAATTGAATTTTTGGAAAATAAAAAAAAAACTGTTAATTTCCTTAATTTTTACTAAAATTGATAACTTGTTTGTACAACATACCCAATGTAATACCTAAGCTTTAACCTTCAAAAATATGAGATCTTAATAATCAACTTTTTTTTTTTATAAAAAAACGTTAAATGAGCTGGAATATTTATTTATGTATTTTTGGAATATTATCATTTTTCTACTCAGCCGTTCAATTAGCTCTAGTGAAATCGGTTAATTCAGCTAGTATATTATACATAATAGGATAAATCAAATAATCTTTTCGGTGATAAAACAGCAAGCCTAACACTAAATGGCACTCGACGATTGTTTTCCCAGTTGCAGTGACAAATGCATTCATTACCAACCATGAGTCTACATTTCTAGAGGGCGTGGGAAAATGGTCGGTAATACAGGGTCATACGGAAAACGAAGTGTGGCCCCGACTGAATCGAATTATCGTTGGAAACTTTCTGTGTTCCGTAAATTCCGAAATAAAATAAATATTTTAATCCCGACATACGACTTTTTTGTAAATTATTTGACTTAAATCCATATGCCCGATGTCATTTATCTGATAAATGTCGAAAGAGATGTGAGGCTGAAAAGTTTCTGAACTTTTCATGAAATTTGAAAAGTTTCAAGGCTATTGAAATGAAAAGCATTGAAACTTTTCAATATCAAAAATTTAATTTCATAATCGTACGTATACAGTATACACCAATAGTTAGGTAATAGAACAATAGTTTTAATATCTATGATTTAATTTGTTGAAAAAGTTTTTTTGTTTAAATGTTACTTCGTTTTTTTATTGACCTGTTAATTAGTTACATACCTACATTATATGCTTACAAAGATCATTTATATTTTATAGTTTTACATAAGTATTTAATATTGTGAACTATTGAGACTGTTAAATAATAATTTCTTAATCTATGCTGAGAACAGTTAATATTTAAGTTGGTTATAGACTTAAATAATTTTTCAACAAATTAAAGGTGTATAAAAGTGTTAAATTAAAAGTTTCATTTTTTTTTGAAAAGTTTCATGAAAATATGAAAAGTTTCTGAAAAGTTTCAACAGGTCTATGAAAACATGAAATTTTACATCTCTGAACGTCGACCACTGACCGATTTCGATAATTTTTTAAGCTAATATCCAGTTCGTAGAGCACTATGTCGTCGTGACCAGTGCTGAATCCAATATTATTTCAAGAGAGGGGGCTGTAGCCACCACCATAATTTTATTCCCCCTCTATTAGAAAATTGATTAAATAATAAAACAAAAAATTTGACTAGTATTTGTTAATGTTTATATGGCCCGACAATAATAACATAAAATTGTGTATATACATCATATTTTGTATTACCAGTTTTGAAAATATCTATAATAATTGTCTAATAAATTTACTATAGATATGTCATATGCAGCCCCTCCCGAAGTGTTTAAAAGTTTTGACACAGTAACGTGACGACCGGTCGGTTTGGGCACTGCCGCAATACACTCTCGAGTCTCGATAGTGAGAAACTCTATGAGTGGCGTATTTGAGGGGGGCGTTAATAGACTAATGAATAGTGCTTAGTAAAATTATTATTGTAAGAGACGTTTCGTTTTAAAAGGATAAAATTAAAAATAGTGAAAATAGAAATTTTTTCAAAATTATATGATATGAACTGGCCGCGTTATCTCATACTATAAATATGGTAAATTATTTTATCTTAGAATTTTTAATCATCGACTGAGAAAACGTTGCTTGCACTGTTAGTTGTTGTATAATTATTTCATTGATTATAGTTGTTCGAAATATTAAATATTATACATACTTATTGCTTGCGGTAAAAGTTTAGTTACTATCATTGATTATAAATAGTATGTATTTATATATATTTTATACAGTTAATATTAATGTTGATGAAATTATCGATTTGTTTTCAAAAATGAAGAACAGTAATATCGATTTTGTAATATAACAAATATCTTTAACAGTTATTTAAGTTGTCTTATTTTATTTACTTTATCTTAAAAAATGCAAGCACAAAATGTTGGATATGTATCCAGTTGTCAGTATCATTTTAAATATTTATGAAATAAAAACATTTACCTCAGTCGCATAAATACAATAAATAAACAAATATATACCTATTGCTGTTCTTCCCCCATATAATCATGTTAAATACGCCACTGGTTTCATCGTGACCACACGAGTTTTCACTTGACAATTCTCTACTAGTTTCATCGTGGTCACGTCATCTGATGGCGATGGTGTTAATAGGCAATGTGACATACTAGGGCCATAACTTGTACACAACTGCGGTGTCAGTCATAGGTCATGTATGTGTATTATGATCATTTCAAAGAAACTGTTTTAAAGAAAAACTTGACATTTATAGATTCTCACTATTTATGGGTAGTTATTAATCGTATATTATTAATAAAATATATATTAATCGTAGTTTTTCTTGTTGTTTTTTAACGAACACGTTTGGTACTTATGGTGGTTTTTTAATTCATTACATGAAATAATTAATTAATATCAGCTTTTTATCTTGCTAAACATATTTTAAGAAAATTCTTTTCTATTATACTCATTGGCTGTGTTTAAAAAAATTGTCCAGGGATAATTGACTTGGGCCGGGGAGGGCTGTATAATTGTCCTCGGTCCACCACTATACATGCATACCAATACATCTTGGATAGTTACTTTTTCGCCGAGCAGTATTATTCTCCGAACCAAACTATTGGTGAACACGCGTTAAA
The DNA here is from genome assembly GCA_027580255.1 of Therioaphis trifolii. Classification (NCBI taxonomy): domain Eukaryota; kingdom Metazoa; phylum Arthropoda; class Insecta; order Hemiptera; family Aphididae; genus Therioaphis; species Therioaphis trifolii. Next base: position 49,528,778 of record CM050405.1, read on the forward strand.
TACCGTATTTATAACATTATAGGACAATATAATGTCACTATCGTCAGAAAAAAAATAACTAGGTGGTAAATATAAAAAAAAAAAAAGTATCCACATTTATTTCAAAATCTTTCACAATCGTACGTCAGATATAATCGTTCATAAGTGGAGATATGTATATGTATGAACTTACCTCGAACAGTAAAGTTATAGATAGAATAATCACTCCGAAATTTATTGGAAATAAGACACTTATAAATTCCGTCATCATGTGATGTAACATTGGTTATCGTTAATACTCTGTCGTTATTTTTTAATGACATTCTCATTTTATTTTTCTCCATTGGTAATGGTGAACCATTCTATAAGTTAATGAAAATGTGTAATACTAAAATGTTAATGGTGTTCAACTGTTAATCAATATCAAGCACTCTTACCACAGACCATTCAAAATTCGTAGTTGTTGTTAATTTTGTCATTTCTGTGGAATCGAATTCTATTGTTTCACCAGTAATTGTTGAAGTATTTGTTGAGCTGGAAACCAGTGAACTTTGTGAATCTGTAAATATATAACAATTATTTGAAACTAATCTTCTCTTCTTTTTTAAATGCTTTATTCTTGTTATAGTATTACAAACATGAAAAATAATATAATAATAAGAGCGTGCGTTGCCCACTACACGCCGGGTAAGTAAAACCCTTTTTATGAATTAAGAGGCCGATTGAACAATTTATAGGTTTTAAAATAAAATAAGCACATGCAATACGCAATGCAAAATTTAAAAAAAACTAGAATATTATTATGTTTGTTAAATTTAATTGTCAAAAATGATATTTTGTTGCTTTTGCATTCTGAAGTTTTGAGGTCCTATCGGTATTAAGATGGGTAGAATCCGATTGAACATGGTTTTTTTTTAATAACACTATTTCGTATACAGACCCAGATTTTGGGATTTGCAAATGGGGATATCACTTAAGTCGCTAATAGGTTAGGTTAGAGCCTAGAGGGGCCTTCACATTTCAAATGCATAGTTGGTAGCATTATTTTAATTTTAATTATCTACATTTATGTTGAGAAAATAAGAAAATATTGAAACCATAACGGTTACTGAAGCGTTGCCTGCACCAAACGAAAATAGATAATGTAAATAATAGGTAAATGCTGCCTAATTGGAAAAATAACACACAAATAAGATTTTCCAGTAGTGTACGAAATATTGAACCCTTTGATAAAAAAAATCTTCTTCTAAGTCGAGAAAGGTTCGATACGTGCGTTTCAATTTGACAGGTAAAAATTCAAATGATACCATACAAATATAGTTTAAGTTACAGAATTAAAAATGACATACATTTTACATTTACTAAAGTATTTTATATAATTATGAAGTAATTCAAATTGAGTTGAAAACATATTTTAAAATTACAACACTAGAATAAAGAATGATTGTCCTTATCGAGAAAGAGCGCATTAATTTCCCCTGCCAAAAGCGGAAATTTACCCTAGAACCAGTCCGGGACAATCAATGTGGCACACGGATGACGTCAATATTACTCGTAATCAATATAGATTTGATAATATTCATAAAAAATTATTCTTTTTACCGTGTTTATTTTAAACAGTTCAAGAATATAAAAAAAGACTAATATCAAAATTTAATAATAGCTAAAACCAGGGCTTGCAAACGTTACCGTAACGTTATGATTATAACGTTATAACTGTAAAAAAACAATTCAAATTCGTAAACAAAATTAAAGCGAAAAATATAGAATATCGTAAAACGAAACAAAACTTTAAACCTAATTATAAAGAATACCAAAAAACATTAAATAACGCAAAACGAAATAATGGAGAAGCCCGTTAAATTGAAAAAAATTGGTGTTAAAATAATTACATATACCTGAATGTATATTTTGGCATTTTTTATCTGCGAACTACTCAATTCGACCCCACCCAGCATATTAGTTAGTAAAACCAACATACACATTATTGGAAACCTGAGTTAGAAATAGTTATAGAGAATAGTTACTTACTATTAATCGTTATCAAATATATACAATTTTAGAATATTTTAATAATAAATAATAACGTTTGGATAAATGTTATGAATTATAATCATTTTTGAAGTTTTATTAATATTTCAAATAAGTACTTATAAAAGCTTTGAAAAAATAAATGTCCCCCCCCCCTTGGACCCGCCAAGGAAACTAGTCGAGTGTTCGAACAAATCTGTTCGAATAGTATTACGTACGAAAGTAAGTGCTCGAATTGTGTGTTCGAAAAAATCTGTTCGAATAGACTTTTTTTTGAATAATATTATTTTCAAATGTTAAATTTGTCATTTCTGCGCAATCGAATTCTATTGTTTCACCAGTAATTGTTGAAGTATTTGTTGAGCTGGAAACCAGTAAACTTTGCGAATCTGTAAATATATAACAATTATTTGAAACTAACCTTCTCTTCTTTTTTAAATGCTTTATTCTTGTTATAGTACTACAATCATGAAAAATAATATAATAATAAGAGCGTGCGTTGCCCACTACACGCCGGGTAAGTAAAACCCTTTTTATGAATTAAGAGGCCGATTGAACAATTTATAGGTTTTAAAATAAAATAAGCACATACAATACACAATGCAAAATTAAAAAAAAAAAACTAGAATATTATTATGTTTGTTAAATTTAATTGTCAAAAATGATATTTTGTTGCTTTTGCATTCTGAAGTTTTGAGGTCCTATCGGTATTAAGATGGGTAGAACCCGATTGAACACGGTTTTTTTTTTAATAACACTATTTCGTATACAGACCCAGACTTTGGGATTTGCAAACGGGGATATCACTTAAGTCGCTAATAGTTTAGAGCCTAGAGGGGCCTTCACATTTCAAATGCATAGTTGGTAGCATTATTTTAATTTTAATTATCTACATTTATGTTGAGAAAATAAGAAAATATTGAAACCATAACGGTTACTGAAGCGTTGCAACCAAACGAAAATAGATAGTGTAAATGCTGCCTAATTGGAAAAATAACACACAAATAAGATTTTCCAGTAGTGTACGAAATATTGAACCCTTTGATAAAAAAAATCTTCTTTTAAGTCGAGAAAGCTTCGATACGTGCGTTTCAATTTTGACAGGTAAAAATTCAAATGATACCATACAAATATAGTTTAAGTTACAGAATTAAAAATGACATAGATTTTACATTTACTAAAGTATTTTATATAATTATAAAGTAATTCAAATTGAGTTGAAAACATATTTTAAAATTACAACACTAGAAGAATAATGGTCCTTATTGAGAAAGAGCGCATTAATTTCCCCTGCCAAAGGCGGAAATTTACCCTAGAATAATATTATTTACAAATGTTTATTTTCCTATTTGTGTAGTGAGTATTGTAAATGTGAAAACATTGTACTTATATGCAGTGCATTTGATACTGACGTTTAAGTTTAATTTTTAAGAGGGATTGCTTATAATTTATCTTTTTAATACATTTTTTTTTCAAATAACACATAATTTATATTTGATTGTTTAATTTTGATTATGGTATTTTAAGATTAATTTTTATACCGATTATGTAGTGTATTATAATCAGGAGCGGCGTGAGCAGGGTTAATTTGACGCAGCTGCGTCACGAAAAAATGGGGTGGGTGGGTGGGTATTTCGATGTTGAGTAAGATTTGTAAGAATGTCGTAGTTGAGTAGATAGTTACTTATTTTAATATCATAGATTAAATACATTTACAATAATCAATAGTGAATAGGACAATAAATGCTATAAAACTGCATTGACTGTTGTAGCTTGTAATATCTGTATTTATATCTACATTTTACACACACACACACACACATACAATTGTTTTATTATATACCTATTTATTGAAAACCATTAAATATTCATGTACCTATTTTTAGTATCTTATTTTTTTTTTAAATATTTTACGTTGATATAAAACTTTGGTAGGTACGGTGGGTGGGTGGGTGTTCAAAAATTTTACTGCGTCATTGTATTAAAAAGTTCACGCCGCCACTGATTATAATATATATCATAATAAAATAGTATAATCTAATAATAATATAATAGTATATAGTACATAATCCGAACCTAGCACTCTTATCTGCATTTATCTATGAGATAAACCAATCGCTTCAACAGTCAGTTTAGAACAATTTAATTTTGTTGATTCCACAATGAAAATGTTCGAATAATCGAAAATAATATTCGAACATTTAAATTTTCTATCAGATAAAATTCGAACACTTTTAATTCGGACACATTCATTCACACACAACATTCGAAAATTTAACCTTTCTAGCAGATAAAATTCGAACACTTTTCATGCGTTCATATTCATTCGTACACATGATTTTCGAACAAACGACCCCTCGCCACCCGCCACTAATAAGTAACCGATTAATATGAAAATTAAAAAATACTAGGAATATACAAAAAAAAGCTTGAATACATATATCCGACTTTTTAAAGAAAATTTACAAATTGTATGGAACAAAAATATTATTAAATCTGACATATTATATAAAAGAGTCTATTGGGCTGAAATTCAAACTTTAAACTCTTCTAAAAAATAATTTATTCCCACTAATACTAACTGTTTTACACAGAACATTTTTTTTAATTTCTATCTAAAAGCTTTAGTATTCTAGAATTTCAACATAATAGTTGTATTTATGTAAATATTAGTATTTTACCCATTATTTGAATTTTTTAATAAAATTATCAAAGCATTAACTATGCGATATAATAACAGCCAGGCCGTCCCGTGATTGACGATGTGATGACAAAAATCTTTTTGTAAATTATAATTTTTCTAAACATCAAATTACACAAAATTACTTTACTATTAGTTGAGTCGTTTAAATCTTTTAGCACTAACTATTTAATCGAATAAAATTTCAACTTACATACGGGTGCAAATACATTGCATACAAAAGCGATGCCTAAACATACTCCGTAAGTTATTAAAATATTTTTCTTCATCGTTTGCGGCTATTTGTTCATCGATGTGTTCATATATGTATCTTCTACGAATCGGTTATGACAGTATATTTTATTTGTCAAACCAGCATTATCTAAAATAATGACCATCAAAAAGGTCGATGATTAATATAATATTACACTATCGGTAAACTAATAAATCCCACGTTAAATCGGGTCCAATAAAATTATTATTGAAGTATTAAAAAATCACCGTTATCAACAAACACATGATTTCAAATTTCTAGCAAAACACGAGCATAACATTTTTTTAGACGAGATTCGTAATGCATTTAAAACATAAAATAAATATTACCTACGCACTGAAATCGTATGTAATGTTTACTTAGTGTTCTAGTTCTTTTTCAAAAAACTAAACCAACTATTATATCTTTAAAATATGAAAATAAAATGGTCTTTCATACAAAGATCTTTCATACAACGATCGGTTCGTCTTTAGTACGTATTTGTATCGAATGTCGAATGTGTTTAAAAACAGATATACATCCCGGGTTCTTGTGATTTTTACACGTAGGCAAGACTTTACTTTATCACCCTTGTAATGTTATAATTGTTTTTCCAAATAAACAGAAAAAACAGTTTTTTTTAATTTCTTTACTAGTAAGACTATAAAATACAAGTGCACATACTATTATATACTTAGTAGATTTATAGTCTCTTATTTTGAAAAAAAAAATCAGAACTCGAACTTTGGAGAATTTTATACTCAGAGTAAAACGAAGAATGTTTTGGTGTAACAATGGTTTTTTCTTATTTTTTATGTATGTTATTACGTTTTGGGGTAGTAATAATAATAATTATAAAGCTTTATTACGCATCTTTATAAATCAAAAATGCTATCAAATACGCTGATATCACATTGCCATCACACTCGCATCACACAGCAATCACACTCTTATCATACAAAAATCACACTCCCTCCATATGCCAATTGCACTCCCATCATACTTGCACAATTCTGCACAAGTAGATCTCTTGAAAAAAAATTATCTGAACACTAATTTTTACATAAAAAATTTTAATTAAAAAAAAAGTCGCTATTCACCCCATTTGATCCTCAAAAAAGTAATGATGATGAGTTTATTGAATTCCAAAGAAACAATAGATCAGTTCTTAGTTAAATGATTCTGAGCTAAGCTTCAGAATTGCAATATTCTGTTTGTAAATTTCACATTTTCGTCTAATTATCCGTAGGTTTTTTATTCAAAATAAACTTATGTTTTTTTTGTTTGCAACAGAAGATACTTTTTATTCTTCAACAGATTCAAAACGTCTTGTTCTATTAGTATTGAAAGTTTCAAGTTTGGGTTGACCAATTTCTTCAAATAAATGCTTTGCGTTAAAAATTGACGTAAAAACCGTAGGTATAATGATTTACTTCAAAGCTTATAAAAAAAAATTCAATAACAGTGGCTAGTAATGGAAAATACATCGAATAACATGTAATCTACCACTTTTTCACAATAAACGATTAATTTTTTTGTTGATAACGACGGACACTTATTTGTACACCTGATAAGGCGCCATTTTTGACATTTTTTCAGTATCGTTAGAAAAGTTCATGAGTAAGTTCACATTAAATTTTCAAAAGTTTTTGGTGTTATGACGAAATTATTTAAATTATTTAATTAAAAGTCGATTCAATGAAAGAGTAATTTACGGCGAATGTCGCCTTTTTTTGCTTAATTTTCGGATGTTTTTCCTCTAGCCTGGAAATACAAAAAACTTAAAAAAATGAACTTAAATGCAATGTCTGTTTAATTCAAATTTCGATATTTTTATTGAAGATGTTCATATGAATACAATAAAATTTTCATGGAGTTTCAAGTGAAAATCGGTAAAATGATACAATAACTAGACATTGAAAAACAAGCGATTTATGAGTTTTTTCGTTAGAAAAACGTAAAAATGACCTTAAATGCAATGTCATTTTAAATTCAAATTTCCATATTTTTATTGAAGATGTTCATACTAATCCAATGAAGTTCGGTATCAATCCGTATCAGTAAATCGTCTTTGTTGTACTGTACGTGTAAATGCTATATTTTTAAAAAGATTTTCATTAACTGATGCCGTGTTTGAGACGTTGATTATATTAAAATAGAACAAAGTCTATATTTAAGACATAAGTATGCATAACTATATCACGAAACTAGTGTCTATCAAGAGTAATATTGCAATGAACAATGTTTAAATTTAATTATAAAAAAATAGTATTAGGTAGTTTTTCAAGTAGATAAGAAAAGCACATTCTTCTGCAAACTAAATATTAGTTTCTTAATTTGTTTATTTGTCGAATTACCTGTGTGTATGAATGTAACAAAGAAACTAAATGTTTTATTAACAAAACGACTAGGTTTTTCTCGACTAGGAATAATCATTATGAATGTCATTGAAGTTTTAAAATGATCGAGGAACGAGGAAAGGATTGTGTTTCTTTTTAACGCGAAACTTTATAATTCCTTTTTTGAGGAACTTTCCAAGCACTGACGACGGCGCAGACAAACGACGACCGAAATTCTCGGACGTCGAACGGGGGGGGGGGGCACGACGGTCGTCGACCTGCCTGTGGTTCGGGTAACACTATCAAGTAGCAGCAACCGGTGATCGAACGATTAAACACGGTTAAAGCTGATTTCACACGGAGTGGTTTAATAGTGCGCGGTCGCAGCTAAAAACGCGGTGATTTAAAACCATTTTGATGAATACACTAGGAGATTCACGAAGAGATTATATCGCGAGCGATTAAAACGCCTTTGAATTTACCCGCCAAATTTGAAAGGTTTTCATTGTCACTTGAACTTATTATTACATTAGTCGTGTAGAGAACGTGGTTTGTGTAAACTCTAAATTGCGTTTGTTGTGGTAAAGTATAAAAACAGTTTTTCTCCATCGTTTTGTAAAATGCAGATCTTAGACGGTGTTGAAGCAATTCCTCGTTGTCAAATCCCATGTTTAAAATTCGTTTCGTTTTAAAAATTATTGCTATATACGTAGTTCATAGTATTATATAAAATATGATATCAATAATTTTCGCGGTTTCGTGCAAACACATGAATGGTAAATTATTGAATGAAAACATGTAATCGCAGCGATTTAAACGGCCCGTCTAAACAGTTGTATTAGAAATAGGCAGTTTAATTTTAGAAATCAACCGCTTCCAGCCGCTGAAAAATTGAACGGGAGCGATCAAAGGCGGTTTTAAAACGCGCGGTTTTTCTCGTGCGAATACATCAATTTTAACATATCGATGGTATTTTGTTAAAAGGGCGTATACCAAATTTTACTTTTTTCCAGGAATCAAATAAAACTGATTAAATACTCAAAACCACTTTGTTCAATTTGATAATATACAAACAGCTGAAAACATAATTATTGTTACAAACTGTTTAGGTTGTAAACAATTAGCATACATTCGATGTGGTATAAGCCCTTTCAACAGTTTTGTGTAGATTGTTTTAATTTTTAAAAGGGCGTCTGGATATCGCTAGGCATTGGACCAGTGGCGCACGGACGCTGTTCATTTCACGGCCGCTATCGGGTCGCAGAGGTTATATGTACCACTTATACCACTTCAACGTGTAATATACGTGACATCGTTGACACCGTCGCTGCTGCCGGCCAGTGACGGGAGACAAAGCGAAAAATCGTTGAACACTGGTAAATGTAATCGATACGTGTTGATCCATCAGATCGGCAAGTAATCGAATCAGTCGCCGGACGATATTAATAATAAAACGATATTATGCTATTATTTCGTTTTCTCTCGGTAGTATCAAATCGTTTTTTTTTTTTTTTTAACGAATTCCGTGTTATCAGACATTTGGTCTTTATCACCAGCTGTTGCGTCATCTTGGCGACCCCGACAATGATTAACAGGCACGTGCGTCGCCAATAATTTCGTCTTATCGTTTCAATATTAATCTCAATACTATTATCATTGTAATTATAATTTATACGTAGTCTCGAAGAAATATCGTTATTGATATTATTTTTATTTTTTTAGTACAGATAATAAAACCAAATTTTTCGATGTTTTTCAATGACAATTACACGTACGTGTGAATTCAGTGACTATAACAACAATAATATTAATGTCGTTTGTTCACGCGTTATCGCCGAGTTAAGTTTATTAAACGTGATAAACCGCCTTTTGGTGTATTACGTTGTTTACACTTAGTCGTTGTGAAACCAGTTTCCGCCGAAATGATCCGGTGAAGTTCTTCGATCGTGATTGGTCACACGACGCCGAAATGACTGTTTCTTTGGTCAGTGCTACACATCGACGTTTCGTAAATCGTGAGTACGCGGTTCATCATCATTTTCTGTGCGAGTGATGTGACAGCAACTCAACGCCATGGAGTCAACAGACAGTAGCGACCACAGCAACAACAGCAGTACGTTGACGTCGTCAACAGACTCTGACAGTAATTCCGTGCTTTCAGTAATCTTTAATCAGACAGGATCAAAGGTACCTCAAGTCTATTTCTAATGGCTTTAGTGTTAACATGTTTAAATTAAATTTTTTTTCCCACATTTATAGGAACAAAATGACCAACAGGATTTTTTTACTTATGGCAAACCACAGCGGCCACTACTCACCGGATCCAACGTTATTGCTTCGTGTGTGTATGTGTTGATCGACGAAAGGAGGTCTATGAGTGCAGACATGCGCGTTATGTGGTATTTAAAACGTCTAGGAACCGTACAGACAGTAGATGAAGAATCAGATTTTGAATCACCGCAACAGTGTAAAATCATGTCCTTCATACCCAGAGATAATAACTTGAACGAAAATAGCTATGAAAATTCTCTATTTGTTATGGATGCATTTACTCATGTTTATTTCTTGACGGCAGTGTATAACATGGTATATTGTTTAGACATGAGTCCATCTAACATTTCGGTGGTAAGTTGAATGACATTTACTATCCCATTGATTACATATGTTATTTTGGTTTTAATTGTTATTTAGGACATGCAAAGAAATCATGTTATGCTTGATGAAATGATTGTAGCTCTGAAACGAAGTATCGAAGGATTTATTAGACCTGTAAGACGATTTTATTTTACTTATGTATTCTGATTTCGTCACTATATAAGTATTACTCTTTTTTTTTTCATAGTTTATTGTACCTGGATCTAACAAGATAGTTTTTAAACCACAAGTGTATATCACAGTTATTGTACATACACCATTTTACACGTCATTAGCTCAGCAGGTGCCTATATTTTTTTTAATATTTTATAAATAACAAATAATAATAAGTTAATATTAAAGTGCATGTTTGTTCAACTAGGTACTAGTTCAAGGATGGCTTATCAATAATAATAATTTTAATGATTTCATTCGATTAGTCACTTCAGAAATGAATCGTCTTGAAAATGCATTAGCCAAAACAAAAATAATTATTCAAAGTACTGAGGTATGTAATATGTTGATAAATATTTTTCAAGTTTTATTTTTATCTTATATTATTCTTGATTTCTATTAAACTATTTGATTACCTACCTATATAAATGTTATAAAGTGGTATTATTTTATATTTAATCACAATTTTTATCACACATATTGTTTTGTTACAGAGTTTAGATGATTTAAATGAAGACGATGTTGATAATCATAAAAATAAAGAACAATATTTTAGTGATGATATTAGAAGTATTAGTGATAAAAGTGTAAATTATAATGGAATTAATTGTGATGATAGTATGCCATCTGTTAGTAATAATAATCCTGATTCTGGTTTTATAAATACACTAAGGTACGGCATGTTAGCTGTTAGATTATTACCACGGTCAAGTATATCAAGTAAGTTTTTTTTTTTATTTAATTTTATTACTCTATACAACTGTTTAATTAGTAATAATAAACAACTATAATATTTTTATTTAATTAAATTAAATATTATTCCTTATTGAAGGATTTTAAAATATGTTATGGTCTAAATATCAAAATAAAAGTTTGCTTAAAGAAAGTTTCACTATATGCAAAAAAAATCTGTACCGTTTATCTTATTATTCTTATTTTGTAATCATACTTGGTATAAAAACCCATTAGCGTATTATTTATCACTATCAAATATTATGAAATCTGATAATTAAAAAAATATCCTTAATTCCCATGTATAAAGTCTAATTAAGTTTCTCAAAATCATTTGATAGGTATGACTCAAATAAAAAAATTCAATTATCATCACACAAAATAACAGTAAAATTATTGTTTTTGTAATATACCTAATCATTATTTTAACTTAAACTGAATTTGAAAGTACGTAAAATAAAAATATGACTATTTCAATCAGAATTGTTTAGATAGAATATATATATATATATATATATAATTTAGAATTTATCAAATAAATAAATTTTAAATAGGTATTTTCATTCAAATTTTTTTCTGAATATCCAATTATTAAAATGCTTTTTTTAATGTGTAGTATAACCTTTTTCCTATTTTTTAGATTTAATTGTTATTACTGATGGAATGATAACTTTGGCTGACATTCAAGTTCTTGATTCAGTTTTAAATCAGCTAAGGTGTATAGGTGTAGCATGCTCATTTATGCATGTGTCTAGTCAATTTCATCCACATGCAGGCCATGGACATGTACCTTACTCTGAGTTAATGCAGCTTATAGCAACAGCTACATCCGGTACATATTTAAACTCATTTCCAAAGACAATGCATAATTTTGCTGTTAATTATTATCATGAGAAATTCATCATGTGGTCATTTAAAAGAGGAGATGGTTACGAGTATCCAAACAATACAACAAATCTTAGTTGCACACCTCCACGTGTTCGACCAGGTGAATGGACAGTAAGGTACATAATCACTATTTTACTTGAAAATGATACATACATATTATTTAATATTTATAGTTTCACACATTGTTATCAAATATAAAACACTTATTTACTGCCATGTTTAAATTCTGTTTTTGTCTTAAAGGAATTCAAATTTTTATGGTAACAGAGAAACACAATTAGTTTCCAAGAAACAAATTAGTGATCATGTTCAAGCACAACTTGAAAATATTGTATGTTGCCGTATGAGAGAAGGATTTTTGATTGAGGTAACTATCAATACAATAATTTCACGTTGGTTTCAAATAATGTTTATTGGTACAGTTCATATTGCATTGTGACTAATTCAAAAATTATAATTATTCCACCATGGATTTTTTTTCTTTCCACTGTATCTATTTGAATAAAATTTACATAATTACATAGTATTATAATTTCATACAAATTTTATTTTTGATATTCAATTTCATTCAATATGTTTCAAAATACTAATGATATTTATACTTTTTTAAGTTCATTACCTTAGTGACGTAATAGGCCAATATCCAGTCGTCATAAAAATCAGCTCATATTTTTTTTTTTTATGATTTATTCATTTTAATGAATAATACATTTGTTTACGATCATGTTTGTGTTAATTTTATATGATAATGATTTTAGGATATACAGTTGAAACATGTAGAAAATTCTGCTGCTATTCCTAACATAAATGATTCAGGTATACTTCAATTAAAATTCATCTTACCATGGACTAATCACATATATATTGAGTATGAATTGATTGTGAAATGGCCTCCTCAAGTTGTATCAAAAATCGGATCGTCAGTGGCAGAAGCAAATCCAGAAGTACTAGCACCATTAGCTTCAACCACACAACCAAAAAAAGTACCTGAACCACCTCAACCTGAAAGTTGTTTAAATATACATTACACTGTGTCTGTCAAAGGTTAAAACTATTCTTACTGTTGAATTCTGAATTAAGTTTGTGATTGTAATAATTTTTTTATGTGTTTACTAATTAAGGTCCATATGAATTTCTCCATGATATTACTTGTGGTAGATACAAAAAATCCCAACAAATGTTCAAATTACCTCAACCATGCCAATTTCAATTGTCATCTAGTCGATCATCATCAATTTCTATTACTGCAGCTTCAACTACTATTACAAAAAAAAATGATTTAGTGCAAGACAGATTATCTACAAGTGTTCAAAAAACCGTTACTTCTAAGTACAGACAAGCTTTAATTGCTCGATTTTGGTCAACTATGCGATCAATAGTGCAAACTGATTTGCTTGTTAAACATTTGGAAACTTATTCCCCTAGTACTGGTCATTTATTAGTAAATTATACCAGTAACCAACCGGTAAAAGAAAATGAAAATCATGATCAGCAAGAATCCGAAAACCAACTAACCGAACAAATACAGCAAACAGATGATTCTAATAAGAATTCAAGTAATTTAAATAATGACCTTAAATCAGATACAACAGTTAACGTAACAGCAACAACAGAAACAAAATCAGTTAAGTTTTCTGCGTCTGAAGTTCCAAATAGAAGTCCATTACGTAGTGGAATGCCGTTATTCTATCATTTGCCCACAAATTCAAACACAACATTTTCTTTAAAACAGACAAATGTAAAATCAAAGTAAGTTTTAATAGGTATTACTTGTTCATGTTTTTAAAAACCCACTAAAAATGTGTTATTTTTTAGTGATCAACAACAGAGTCACTCCGATCAACAATATCAACAGTTTGTCGATTTTTGGAAACCTGTTTGTACTTTGGACCCTGATGCACAATGGCCAAAATGGTTTTCTACTTATAGAATAGGTGGAGGAGTATTACTGTTAAGACATGATCGACCACTTCCTCGTTGGTTACATTCAGCAAATACAACAAATGGCCGTTATCAAACTCTAACTTGCAGGAAATCAGCTGAATCATTATTTGCTTTGCTAAAAGAATGGTGTACATTTGTTTTGATTGATGAACACTCTTATGTGAAATGTTTAGACCAAAGGTAATATTGTAAACATGCTTATATGTAAGCTTATTAGTATATTAAAATAATGTTTGTAATTTTTCTTTTTTAATAGTGATACACTTACTGATAATGTGTCATTCTGTATTGCACAAATTTCACTGAGGCCACCATCTTGTTGTTGTGTAGTATTGCATTTGGCATTTCAAAGTTGTGTACCAGCTTCTGTTCACCATAAGGTTATTTTTTATTTCAAATATATAGTTATACAAAGTGTCTGATAAACACATATTGAATTTATAGATTATTGATGAGTTGAAAAAAACTATTCAGTTATTGGATTCAACTACAGCTATCAAACGATTAAACTCTATTGACCATAAGAAAATTTTGCCATCAAACAAAAAGAAGAAGAAAAAAAAAAGGAAACGGAAAGAAAGTGAACAATCACTAGTAAAAAAAAAGTCTACTAGGCCACAAAAATATGTGTACTTTTTAGATAAACCACTGGAAAAAATCCTTATAAGGTTAAACACATTCCATTAAATTATAATTTTTATTACACAAAGTGTTTTTAAATTAAATTTTATTTTAGATATGAACGGATACCTTCTCAATTCACCACAGTCATATTTCCGGATGGCTCGCAACCTTGTCCAGCCGTCAAAACGTCAAATATACAAAATCCTAATTCCAAATCAAGTATTTGGAAGCAAAACAAATCTCCGGAGTCAACAGGAGTAGAATTAAAAGCTATTACTACAACAACTACCCTTTCACGTTATTTATATCACAGACGGTGGATATGGAGTAGTGGATGTAGTTACTATAGTAAATGTAGTAATAGTGCATCACAGAAATTACAATTGCAACTAGCACGTACTTTATCTATGTTAACAAAGTAAGATATGCATCTACCTTTTTTTTTATTTATAATTACTTCAATATTACATTTTCTATCAATTTTTGTTCATATTCTATTAATGATTTCAACTGAGGAAATTATATAGAAAATAACTAATTTTAATGAAGTATTTAAAAATATTTTTATTTTATTGAAATACGTTTTATGTAAATAAAAATTGATAATTATTGTAAAATAAATAGAATATATACTACAAAATTAGGAGAGTAGTTAAGTGTTAGTATTATATGTACTAATGTTCTTTGTTTAATTGCAAGAAAATGTTTATATTTGAAATTATCTGTTGAATACTTTTGTATTTTTTTGAATAAGTTCATTGCTATAACTAATTAGTTTTACTGGTAATTACTGTTACACAATTATTAATTAGCAACAATCTAATCTTACTACATACTAAAAAATTCATAGTACCATTTATATCCATAATTCTCTTGTCAATTCTATACTATCAATGAATATTGTGATGTACCAAGCATAGAAAAGCCTGTTTAAGTCGCTCGTAATTTTCTATACTAATATGTTAAACTTGCAATTTTCTATTAACTTTTGAATCATATAATAATAAAAGTTTCTTTTTACTTAATTTTTGTATTGATTTCTTTTTTAGAATACGACTGAGAGAAGGATTCAGATTTGCTCATTCATCCGCTGGTATAATTAATATGGTTTTACAAGTTGACATGATTGAAGTAAGTATTTCTATTTCAAATGTATTATTATCTAAAATTTAACTGTAAGTTTATGTAATTTTAGAAAATATTAAGAATTTATTTTAAACATTAATTAAAAATACAAATATACAAATACTCAATAAGCCAGTAATTGAAACCTTAATTTTTATAAAGTACTTATTGTAATAATTTTGATAATAACACATTATTTTTAAATATATTTATGAATTTAAAGATATATAGTTGACTAAGAATTATTTTTAATCTAATCAAACAAAATTAGCCAATATATTACTAAGATTTTAATAATTTATAAATATTTTTTTATTAGAAGCAAAAATTTTTACAATATTGTTTCTCTCCTTGGAACTCGTATAAGAGGTTTGTAGTAGATAAGTAATACTTAAATGGAATACTTTAATGGTTAGCTAGTCTGGTGCACAATAATATTATATGATACTATTTTAAATTTAAACCAAAGTCTGAGAGCAATCTTATTAAAATACTAATTTTTAGTGTAAATATAAATAATATAGCAAATATAAATAATATTAGTGACATTTTTGAGTTTTAAGGAGATGTCATAACCACATAATATGATATCTCAATTTTTTTAGATACATACAATATAGCAAATTAGTTTTCAACAGTACCAATTTTATATTTTTTAATTAAATATTAAAGTGAATTTATATTTAACTTAATAATGTATAATATTATCTGAGTTAGTAAGTTATTCATTCTCAATATTTAAATTTTAATAGTAATATGAACATTGAACTTCATTAAATTGTAATTATTGATGTAGGTACTCATAACTTGCATTAAAATGAAATATTGAAAACCAATTTTCAAACTCTAATTGTATTCTGTATTGTAATAATTTAATTGATATAAATAACAATTGTATAAATTATTTTTATAAGAAAAATAACTAATATAACTATTATACAAAAATGTTTCTACTGAATAGAAATTTGCTGTATTTGTATGCTTATAAGGATGGAGATAATACATGTATCTTCTCATATTGTTGATTCATCAAAGCTGATATGTAAAATGAACCATTATATAATTTTTGAACATTCAATGCGCTAACAATTATTTTTTAAATGGACAGCCAGTATTTATAAAAATATAAATGTAAGAAAATACATAGGTGCCCAGTACATTAGACCAACTGCAAACATTTACATACATTTTGTTAATATTTGAATTTGTATAAGAGGTATATAAATAATAAATAATTGATTTTTATATTAAACCCAGATATTTGTATGGATCTTATTTTGATTTAAACACATAAGAATCTCTTCATTATCTATTAATTACTTTACCCAAAGCTACAAAATATGTTACTATCTCATCAATTATGATTCATCTATTGATTATACTAACATCGTTTTACACAATACTTAACGCTTTTATGTTAATCTCTAAGGCGAATTAACATTTTTTGAGGTTGATACTCAAACTAGATCAAATGATATTCAAATGTCAATTATGGAGGTAATATTCTTAATATTGACAGAATGGTCAATCTATTTACTAATCAAGTTCACTTTTAGAGAAATTAATTTTTAGTTTGTGAAGATTGATTGTTATACTAACATAACAAGTGCATTTATAAATGTTATTCATAAATCATAATACATAATCTTTGAATTATAACTCATTATATGTTCTAATTTAAAATATAGTATACACACATTTTACTAAACATAATAAGTGGGATTTGTTGATTTATTTATATTTCAAATGCTTAATATGATTTTTTAGTATTTGTTATACATTTGAACCTTCAATTTTAACCATAAAGTATTTTTTTAATTATTTAAGTTTACACAAAAAGTAATTGGGAATTTGTGTTGTATAAAAATATTCGATTTCGTGCAATATTCCAGCTATGTACTTATATAAACTTTTGATAATTTTTCAGTATTGTTTTTCACAATACAATAGGTATATTAAGAAGGTTATATTAAATAAAAAAATATTTATTTTCAATCTATACTTACCTACTAATATATAAAATTAGAAAGGGTTTTCTATGATCAAGCTAACTGAGAAGAATACAGAACCGATTTGGCTGAAATTTTTTACTGTTATACCTGACAGTATACTGAAGGTTTTAGTACCACTTTTTTTAGTAAACAGTCCACTGGTTAATAGTAAAATAGAAAAATAGTGAAAACCCTATGGCATAATGTTATTTTAATATACTTTTAAGATTATCTCGAGTTCGAACCACGCCCCGGCGTACCAAATTTTTTGCACTATTTTTACATTTTTTTTCTTCTTTTTACTTATTACTTTTATAATTATTTAAGCTGGTCAAGAATTAGTTGCATCTCGAGTAAGTTTTTAATGTATAATCTTTACTACTTTATAAAATTGTAAGGGTTTTTCTATTTTTACGCTAGCCGAAAAAACTATTGAACCGATTTGGCTGAAATGTTTTACGGTTATACCTGACAGTCTGATGAAGGTTTAAGCACCATTATATATTATAAAATATAAGTATAAAGTTCTTGAAAAATTAAAAAACCAAACTAATTTTTGGGGCTCCTTTGCGAGTTCCGCACGAACAGGCCTTTTTAAGAATCATTTAATGATTTTGATTTCAACAGGAGATAGAACAAAAAACGTTATATACTCAGAAGTTTTATGAAATTTTTTATCAACAACAGATTAATTAGCATTTCTTTTGTATCTGTAGTCATTTTTAATAAAAAAATATTTATCAGTAATACCGCTAAAATATTTCAATACGTTTTCATCAACCATTTTTTATATTTATTTTCCGATCACATTAAACAATAAAATTTGAATGAAAAATTCTACATATCATCGTCCGGAGGTAAAATAAAGTATCAATCACAGGCAAAACGTGACGGATCGACTAATGTTATATATTTGTGGTTAACTTCTTTGAAACTTTTGGCATGCCTTTATAGGAAAGTAAGTTGATATTTGGAGGAAATGTCAAGTTTGTTGTGAAGTAACAAGTCGAATTTAAATTTCATGAGAATCTCATTCACCAATTTTATTATTTTTATGGTAGGTTTTCCTAAATATTAGAAACTAAAAAAAATATATTTTTATAAATCATGACACCAAATTATCAATTATTATTTCAGTTATAATTGATTCCTGATAAGGAGTCAACGATAGAGAAAAACAATTTTAGCTTATTGTAATCCTTGACGTGAAAACGTATCACGTAACTATGAAATACATCGTGATCGTCAGCATGTTATCGTGTCACTGACTATAAGTGTTGGTAATTAGATTAGAGTGTATGAAAATATTCTAGTTTTTTTTTCAATTAGTGAAAAGTATCGAATTATTAAGATTTCATCATAAGTACTTCAAACAAATTTATTGTTGTTTTGATAATGTTTTAGTTTATATATAAGTATATCAATTATTCAAACACATGTTTTACATCTTCAACAACTTCAAAATTATAATTTACTGTGGAGAAATGTTTAAAAAACTGCTCTTACATGATGAAAGGCACATTATTAGACACATATAACAGGTGTAGATTAAAATGCATAAAATTGATAATGGATCAAAATTAAAACATCTAGTTACTGGTTAGGTTATTTTTGTGACTTAGTATTAAAGTTAGAACAAGATGTTTCGAATTTTTTTTATAGAAAAAAATTGTCTGCTTTGTCAAACAAAAAATCTTTAGATGATTAAAAAAAATAATCTTTCGAAAATTAGACGCTCATTGGTGTAGTATATGAATGGTATGTTTATAATATTTGATGAAAACTTCTAATAATTTAATATAACCTTACTCATAGTCTTCTCTAACGATACTGAAAAAAGTTCATTATTAAGGGTTTTTTATAAGCGTTTAAGTAAATTATTATACGATTATTACGTAATAAATTGTTTTTATGCCTATTTTCGACTTGTACAATTTATTTGAAGAAATCCAAACGATATTTTCTGCGTAGAATCGTTTGACTAAAGAAATGACCTATCACTTTTTTTTTTAATTTGATTCACCCATATCCTTAACTCGTTCGAGGAGCGAAGAATATCCCATGGAGCGAAGTACGTACTGTTTGTTTTTTTTTTTGAGACACTCACTATAAAATAGTACTATTAACTTTATCCAAAAGTTTCATCCGAAAACTCTATAAATCGAAAATTGATTGTTAGTTGTACTTTGAGAGTTCGTTTTTTTCTACTCTCAATAGTTTTTCGCGGGGAAAAATTGCTGAAAATCGAGTAAAACAGTAAAATTTGCCATAAGTTGACACTTTCAGTGAATTGATTTTTGTTATTCAATCATAACTCGCAAAGTGATGTTGCTAGAATCACGAAATTTTCACTAAATATTAATGACATATTGTTGAATTCTTTATAAAAGTTTCCGAAAAAATTGAACACTTTTGGGCTATAAATAAAACATTAAAAATACCGTATTTGTTCAGTTTATCTGAAATAAAAGTTTGAATATTTGACAAAAGTTTTGGAAATTAAATATCATTATATTCATACACTTAAATAACGATAATAAAAAAAAAATTCAAAAATCATTCGTCAGGATTTTTTATAAGCATTTTCAGTAAATAATTATAAGATTTTTACGCAATTGTTTGATTTCTTTTAAGTTTATTTTTAACTAAGTTTTTAATCTTTGACAAAAAGTTCTGAAAATTCAATTTAATCTTCCTCATATACTTCACAAATAATACTGGAAAAATTTAATAAAACGGGACTCAGAATTTTTTTTATGAGCGTTTAAGTAATGTATTCGATCTTTAGGGAATAGTCCGTTTTTATATCAATTTTTAACTTTAAAATATGTACAAAAAATTATTGGACTATCAGCTATCTTATCATTATGGATCTTCAGATACAGAAAAACGATGTGTTTTGAAACTTTTAGCTCAAAAAAATGTCTCTTTAGTTAAACAGAAAACTTTGAAACAATTCTATTATAAAAACATTACCGACAGCTAGACTAAAAACGATAAAATATATAAATGGTGTAATTGTATACTGAAGTTTTTTTCAAAATCGTTTAACTAAACAAATGACTTACGGTTTGTTTAAAATTCAATACACCCATTCTCATTATCTTGACCGAGGAGCGAAGAATAACTATAGTGCGAAGTGCGTATTTTTTTCATTTTAATTGTACCGAAATAAAATAATCATACAAAAAATTATACTGGTAATAGAATAATAAAAATCAATGTAGGTAGGTTATAAACACGATCGTTCAATATTATGAAGATATGTAATATTTACTTACATAAATTACTAACATTTTTACATTTTATACTTGGTTTTATTTTACTAAATATCACAAATATACTTTAAATATATTGTCTTATTATGATTTAACATTTTATTTCCATTATTGGAAACTAATCTTGAATATATTTATTTTACCTCGTATTTTCTTGATTGAATATCGTTTGACCTGTATTTTTTATTTATTTATTTTTTTTAATTTTCCAGTATGCGCTTACCTATAGTTTCTTCGCCTAAATTTCGACAAAAATAGAGTATTCTAACGTCAATACCTCTTTTGTTAGTTAATTTTAAGCCTTGAACCCTCCTTAGAGTAATAATAATTATAATTTTCGTGTGATTACTGACCAAACTAAAATAAAAATAATTACATAACTATTCCTACTGATTTTTGTTTGTAAACTTTATTAATGAACTATTATTGAATTATTTACAAGTGCTATATCATTTAAATTGTATTGATGGTTTAAAATATCATGTGACCAAACGTCTACAATCAATGTGTGCCCCTCACCAGACCTAATGTTAGCCTGAGGTGAAGTGTTATAAGATACAATGAGGTAGTGTCTACTTTCATTTAAAGTTTCAAAAATGTAATTTTAAAATGACGAATTCAGCATAAATACTACATTTCAATGAAAATCTTTATTTTGTTTTGAGTAATTTTTTATCAACTTAACCCGTTTAATATCGATTGTCGTGGTTTCCAATATGGCTTTTTAAATATATATTCAAATAGATGTTGAGATGTCAGCTCATGGACCATGCGTCCTATTTCATTGTACGTGGTTTCGCGGGAATTGTGAATATGCTGCGTAACCATTAAATGATATATCTTGATCTTATTAGTTGACTATTATAATCTTAAATATATTGTTCAATCATATTATCAACTTGTGTTGCCTATCTTTTTGATTTACTCGTGCTTCTTCGCTGATGTCCGATATTATTATTAATGACCACCAGAGACCAAAATATCTCCTACCTAACTTAATGTAAGCAGGAATAAACTTTTTGTGAAAACATTTTTTTTTTTTTTTTTTTGTGCACGGACAGATAGTCCGCGATTTGTTTTTTCAATGTCTATAGAACATTTCAAAGCATTTATCAATGTTTTCACGGATTTCAACATTATTTAACATTTCGTGCTTTTAAGAAATGGTGAATGGCTATATTCTACCAGTGACTATCGATAGTTAATAATACTTTAGATACATTAATTTCATTGGTTACTTTTAATGTAATGTCATAGTTTTTAGAAAATATTTAATTTTTAAACGTTTATTACGCATTTTATGTTGTATTTATATAGGTATTACACTCGTTTATTACATTTGATGTAATGCCATCGTTTTTAGAAAATATTTAATTTTTAAAGGTCCATTACACATTTAATCCATAAATTGTTTATGCTTTTGGTACGATTTTAAATATTACTATTTATTAGATCGTAAAATTAATTAATACATATTATTTATTATAATATTGCGTTTACTAAATCCCACTAATAAACTGTCAACAGATCAAATAAATAATAAACTAATAACTCTGAATGATTGTTTTCTAGGGATCACAATATTGTCCAAGCACACCAACAAGCCAATGTGTCATTCAGTATGTACTTTTCCCACCAAACATACTGCACAATCATCAACAGCAAAAAGAACACGATTATGCTAGTATTGTTGATATATTAAAAAAGAAAACGAACGATGACGAAAAATCATCAACATCATCGATTGAAGAGCAACAACAAGTTGATAAACGTCCAAAACAAGAAATAAACAGGGTCGGTTTGGAAGGCGGTGATAGTAATAATTGTTGTGTACAACATAATTCCGAAGACGACTATCAACTGATAACGGAATGTTGGATTGAGCCACAACACGGATCGGTGGTCCCTGATAAAAGTCATTGTAACAATTATATGTCTGGATTAATGTACGAAGAACTTGCAGATGCGGTGAGTATATTATATTATACTTCTTAGTTATAGTATTATGTATGTTGATGAATAACAGATAGTTACGGATTAGTCATAGATAAATATTGGGTTCTTAGTAAAAGTATGATCAAATAAAAAATATTATACGGTGAACACATGCTTCACGGTACCATTGGTGCAACCAAAGGGATAGATACCAGTTCCGAAAAAGTATTTATTATTATTATTATTTTTTTCTTTTTCTTTTAGTAGGTGTGTTATTTTAATTCATAAATTGTATAACCAAGTTACCGATCTCACTCATTATTGAAGTATCTAAAGCTAATGTAAAATTTGATAAAAATTAAGTATTTTTGGTATTCTTGCTGTATACGGTTTGTACATTGTCTACACATGTACATAGATGTATTTTCTATCATTCGCGTACCTATCTAATTCCAAAATTGACTAGTTGTAAATAAAATAAAAAAGTATGTACTTCGCATCATGGTATATTCTTTGCTCCTCGGAAAGGTTTTTGAAGATGGGTGGATTGAATTTTAAATAAACGGTTTGTCATTTCTTTAGTTAAATGATTCTGAGCAAAGCTTCAGTATAAAAATATACCGTTTATATATTTTATCATTTTTAGTCTTACTGTCGGTAGGTTTTTTATTATCGAGCGGGTTTAAAGAAGTTTTCTTGTTTCACAAATGAGTTTAACTAAAAGATTTAAAATATGTTATTCTATCTGTATCATAATCATTCATAATGACTAGATAAATCTATAATTTTAATAAACATTTTAATGTTAAATAATGTTGAAATAATCAAATAATAATTTACTTGACACTTACGTATAAAAAAAAACCTGACAGACGATTTTGTTAATTATAAGTGTTGTAGAGCCATACAAGTTACAACATTACGCGTTTTGAGTGGTTGAGCGTAGAATACAAATGTATGATAAACCGCAAATGACAAAAATAACGAATTTTCATTGTTTATTCTGATTTGAACATTAAACATCATATACCTATTCTCGTATTGATAGTAAAATATTTTGTATCAATACGTATTAAATATATTACTGTATTGTTGAATAGTTTTTTTCATCATATCTATATTGAGCTTTAAAAAGTTTATTAGATACTTAAGTTCGTTTAATGTAAAACTTCGTTCTAAAATTTACTGTGAAAGAATTTTTCATGTTTGGACCCTAACGCTTAACATTAAACAAATTGTGATTGCGTCAATGCATAGCGTCATTGTTTAAATTATCCCAAAAAAACAACGCAATTATTTATTTATAATATTATAAATCTCAAAATTATTAATCGATCGAAATCGATAATATAGATTCTGAATACTGGTATTTTATTAAGTTTACCAACAACTTACAAAAAAAAAAATGTGATATTTCAATCGTTAAATTTAAAACTAAAAACAAACAAAAAGTTGGAAAACACAAACTTAGTTGTTCATGGATCATTAACGAAAAGATGTAGAGAAAGCATTTATGCGTACAAATGAGAGTGTAAATTATATCATAAATTTTATTTTGGCTTCAAAAATCTAAGTGATAAATGATGATCTATGAAAAAAGATGCGAACTAAGTACTTTTTTTTATGTTATTTCGTCATTTTTACAAATGTTCTTTTTTTAATCACATTTATTTTTATTTGACTCATTAATTAGTTGTCAAAGTAAAAAATGAAAATCGACCTCAGTGATTCGTATTTTTTATTGAATTTAAAAAAGTTATAGGTAAATATAAGTGTAAGAATTAACATAAAAGATTTTATTAGTCATTTTCATCTTTAAAAAATCAGAAATTTTAGTAGATTATGAAATAAATGTTAAAATAGGTCGTATTAATTGTCTTAAAATATTTTTATTTAACCCTAAAAATGTCTACCAATTTAAAATATTCTATGAATATATCAAATCACTGCGATGTTGAAAGTGAACTTAAAAATACAAACATATAATTATTATTATTATTTATTCATTTTTTATTTTTTTACTATTTTAATATAGACTATTGTAGGTATATATGTACTGTTCATATTTTAATATCCTTACCTTTACTTATTGTTCTGATACTAACTGAAGACGATACATGTAAAATATACATCCAAATAACACTAGGTAGTATACAAATTTGTATCATATTATTGTGAACTATAGTTTGAATGAATACAAATCAGTAATTAAATCATGTATCATATATTCGATATCAATCAGAAAGTTCTTGGAATTAAAAACGTAGCTTAATTTATTTGTATACGTGTAATTAATTAGTATATTGACATGAATTTATTTATATGTACGCGTGTAAAATAATCGTGGAATTCTCTTCATTACATTATGTTTTAATAAATATATTAATCATACAATTTGTCAATCACAATAACGAAAACCAATTTGAATGCAATTAGGATTGAAAATAAGTAAGCTAGATAACTAAAAAAAAAAAATTATCGTATTTTATTATATTGACTATTTCTTTTGAAAAGTCTAGACATTGACGTTGATACTAACTGTCCTAGTAAAATAAACCACGATGACATGTCTCAAGACCATATTCTTGACTATTATCTTGAATAGATATAAAAAAAAAACGTTATCACTATACTCTGCACCTACCAGACATTAATTTTAAGTGATAAAATACTAAAGTGCTGTGTATACAGTTTTATGTGTCATTTGTGTTTTTAAAACGTTGTTTATATAAGAAGTAAAAAAGTAAAAATCATATTGTTTCAGCTAGAATTAAAAGATAGATACCTGTAATACAATATTATAGTAATGTATTACATACAGTAGAACCTCAATGAACCGTCAATGTCGGGACGATGACGGTTAATCGAATAGACGGTTAGCAGAAATACAAAACAATTTTTCAATAAACGTATATAATTTACAACGTAATTTTCAGACAAAAATAATAAATATGATAATGATAAAATAATAAATACTAATAATATATAAATATGTAATAACATAAAGAATGCCATTCTAAAAAATATTAAACAAAATAACCCGTCATCTTCTTTTGTTTTTTTGATGCACGAGTTTTTGAGCGGCTATGTTTCTTATTTTACGCGTTAGGTACCGCGGCGATTTTATCGCGATCACATCATTAACTATTTTTTTACGGTGACCGATGACGGATTACAGAAACTGACGGTAAATCGAGTGACGGTTAATCGACGTTTTACTGTATTATAATCTTTTAACCATTTTCTAACTTATTTAGGCCGCATTATAATGGCGAGATTTCACTATCAACTGTAGGTACTTTAGGCCTGTTTCGTAAATAAATAATAAATGATTGGTTGAATTATGAATATATATATATATATATATATATATATATATATATATGATGGTTATAAAGAATTAGAGTAACTCCTGAAAAAATCACCGAACATAATAATCATTAATCATTAAATAGCAATTAATAAATTCATTTATAAGCTAATGAAAGTATGACATATATTGTTTCAATTTGGAAATAGATTATTAAGTGTAATTATCAAAAGGAAGACCTGCTATTTTATTTCATTAATCCGCTTTGTTTTTTCGTTGTCACCATAGTAGTATCTCTTAAGCCGAACAAATAAACAAATATTTATTCATTGATAACAATAGCGGTTTTCGACCCTCCTATATTGTTGTATAGCATCGTGTTTGCCGTGTATAAACTCCATCATTGACGACGCATGTGATAAACAGCCACAGAATTACCACACATAGTTAAAAAAACAATAAAAATATTACAGTGACGAAATAAATTATATGGGTACTCGTCTAATTACATCACATATTAAAATATACGCATAACTTATTATATAATATATTAATATATGATGTATAAAATTGCATTTTGTGAGAAATTTAAACAATAAGAATAATCATAAAATTTATGACACAGAAAAAAATATTTCTATCCTGAATAGTCAAAATTTAATTCTATTATTTGTTCCTTCTGTTGTAATTTTTTTTTTTTTTCATTAATCGAATTTCCGCATTTGAATAGAAATAATAATACACGTGTTTGATTATATATTTACAGGATGATTTTTTAAGTCAGTATGCTCTTCTCATTTTTATTTCTTAATACATTATAATTTCCAAATTTGAGCGCATTTTAACAACACAAAACTAAATTTGTATTATTTTTTTATATTATTTTTATTTATAAGTTTTTTTTTTGGATCCACCACTGGTTTATAATATATGTATTATTATTACAAATATATTCTAATACAAAGTTTATTAGTGTTAAAGACATATTATTATGTAATTATAAATTACATAAGCCAAATTCAAATCGTTTTCCCATTTATTACTATGAATAGTTTTTTGTTTTTACCTTTAAAAATATAACTTATAGCCATTATTTAATTTTTACAGAGTTAATACGATTTTTGATGTAATCAAAATGTTAATAAAACATATTTATAAGATACTGGGTACTACACTAATAATTAGGTTACTGAAAGTCAAATACATCACATGATAGTGTTTAAATGATAAAAAAAAATACAAAATAGAATAGGTCTAAATGTTTTTAAGTAGTTGGTAGTATAAATGTTATAAAGCACTAAAATAACAGCAGTTATTCGATTATGAAGTTTTCATTATTATTCTTAAAGACAAACACTTAAGAAGTGATAAATAATTATTGATGATGCTTAATAATTTGTATTTAGACATTAAATGTACGATTAGCTTACTTAATTATGAAAACCTTAATTATTAGTCTTGCTTTGTTTTTTTATTGTTAAATATTAAAGAGTGTATATTAATATTATATTTACTAAATATTGTATTTACATACTGAACAAAATAGTAATAATTGTACTACTCATGTTGTTAAGGTTAGGTTAGTTAGGTAAGTCAAATGCTGACTGTAAAATATGAAAATGATCCATACTCGTATAATACAATCTTATTAATACTTATAAATTAAGATTTAAATTATTTAATTTAAACTAGGGTTGGGTCGAACAAAAATTTTTTCGAACTCGAACTACCATTTTTTCTCTAACTGTTCGAATTTTTTAAAGTTTCGAGGTGTTCGAGAGTTCGAAAAGTTCGAGAACCCATCCCTAATTTAAACTGAGTTACATATACAATTTGTCATCATAGGTATCTTTATTTTAAATTAAAATAAACCTTTCTTATACACTTCCTAATTTTATACCTTTGTCATCGAGTATAAATAATTCAAATAAATCTAAAAATCATAGAACAAATTTAAATAGTAAAAATATTTATGCAATTATTTTTGTAACTTTTTGAATTATTTCGGTTTTTCCCTCTAATAGATAAAAACCAATTCACTTTTTTCTTTTCGGCTATTTTTTTTTTTTTTTTTGAATCCATAAGTTCTGTGTTTATTATAAGAAATGTTCTCTAAATTACAAGTAGCTAGTAACTAGTTGGTTTACAGCAGTAAATCTACTGCTTTTTTCATTGTATTTTATTACATTTTCTTTAAAAGATCATAAAATAATCAACTTTTTATTTTATTGGCTTTTAATTTGCTTTAAGTAATAATATAATAATAATTTAAACATTAAAAATATGTGTCTAGAAATCCAGAAAACTATTTAATCTTACATCATACTTAATATTCACGTGAACACTAATGTTGCATTAATCTATGGAAGCATCCTCAGATGAATTATTTACGCGTCTGCTATTGTAACATAGATACCCGTAACATGGTTTAAAGTCATCGAAGTCAAAATATTCGCCTGTGTCGAATACCGTATAACTAATGCAAAATGTATTGTATACTTCGTCGGTTAACATTAAGTACAATTAAACCAAACGAATAAAAAATTAAAAAATGTGTGTATGTGTAATTGACTTAATTTTTATCGTACATATACCGCATCTATGGAGAGAATAAGAGTACACAGTAACAAAAAAGCGTTGTTATTGCCTGGCGTTGTTATTCGATTGGGCCGGAGTCTATTGTATATACGTCACACTTTTAGTCTCTCTGTGAACAGATTAGAGTTTACAATTTATGAGATAATAATTAAGTATTATTTATCCAAGTATTTAATACGGTTATTACTTTATAAACACACGGTACGTTCATAGGCGCACATAGGGGGGTGTTAGGGAGTGCTTAGCACCCCCCAGTTTCCTGTAAAATTTATTTCATTATTTCATCAATCATTTGTAAATTATCGTGGTTTATTGGATTGCCAACTTTGAATTGAAGACTTGAAAAATCAATGTATTAAAAGTGAGAATGATAATTCCAATTTCTTCTTGAACGTGTGAACGCTCCTTCTCAACTATTTGTAGATTGAAAAACTGGTTATGCATCAGTATGGACCAAGAAAGATTAACAAAGCTATCTACTTTTAGCATTGAGAGAGAGATCTTACCAACAAAATAGACGGGGAAATTATGTTGCAAAATTTTGCATTAGCAAATAGAAAATTAAATCTTGTATAAAATCAATTAGAGATAACATATTATTATGATTCATATTATAATTACTTTAATTTGTATTTTTTAATATTAACTGTACAAATTTTCAATTATTGCAATGCAGTTTATTATAGCTTTAGGGCTTAGGGTTGTGTGGGAGGCAATGCCCCTCCCGGGTCTGTATACCATAAATTATTCCAGCACCCCCTAAATTCACACCCAATGTGCGCCTATGGGTATGTCCTTTGCATACTTAGAGGATCCGTCTCTAACAATCATACTCATGACTATTTAAATCCAAATAAATCATTCATTCTTAAACGTGGGTAATATATAAACTTTAATTAAATTGAAATTCTATATCATTTGGCGCGTATATTATTACTTTTACTATTGTACATTAGAAAGCAATGTCAAGTTATTATCGTTAAAAACGTTCAAATAATTTCCGAATTTCATATATTTTCAAAAATACTAGTTTATAGTTTATAATTTTAAATGCGCTGGAAATTAATATAATTATCACTTAAATCAAAAATAATATTAAAAAAATAAATGTACTGGAAGTTGTGTGCTCTTAATTTTTCCTAAGTCCTCAACAATATTAAACTTGTTATTATACAAATATACACATTTAAAAAAACCATACTCATTAAAGCAAATAGACTATGCGAAAAATCAATGTTTATTCGCTTTTATTTGAATTTTTAATGTAATTGTTTTCATGTGTTTTATGCGCTGTGTAAATAATAATGATAATTACTGATATTATTTTGTGTGCAACTATTCAATATGAAACATGAATTAATTACAATTTTTTGAAATATATAATAGCGATTATTACATGAAACTTTAGGTTTACATACAACTTTATGATCTCATTTATATGGACTATGATATCTATAATATTAAATATTTACTTAAGAACGAAAATTCACCATCCATAAGATTCAAAATCAAAATTGTCAAACATATAATTTCGAGCCGCCATTGAAGCCGCTATAAAACTGCATAACCTTAAGACATAATATATCCAAATTTTTAATACGTATACAGAATAAAATGCCACAAATATTTTCACCTCGTTTAAATTTGTCTATATTTTTTTAAACAACATTGTTTCCTATGGGGCAGTATAAATAATTTGTTATGGTGTATTCTGTGACGTATATAAAGAATACATTTTCCTACTATGCGCTGCAAGTGTAAATCATATCATTGAAAGTATATGAGAAGATAAAGCGCGAACGATATTAATTTATCAATCAATATATTTTAAATATTTTAATGTATTTTAATTAAAAAATCCTTGAAAATATTAAAATATAAGTTTTATTTAAAATTCATTATGTTATTATTTATTTGGTATATTAGACATATTACAAAAAAAAAATTTTTACTTGCATAACAATAACAATTAAAATTTTTATAATTACAATATTACGACATAAAATAAAACAATTTATACCCTAACACAAATTATCGTGTATAATATCAGACACGTATTTCTACAGCAATGTGAACTGTTATCGATAGATAACAAAAGGTTCAAATTAAAAAATATATATGAGTGGAATAACTATGTACAATATATGAATATATATATTTTTTAACTATGTACTCGCGCCTTCCTCTATTGTTCAGGTTGGCTATATCACGCTCTATCACTTTTTTGTGATGGTACACAGCTATTTTTCAGCTAATAATTAATTAATACAAATTAGTATAGAAAATAAATTAAATATTAAAATAAATAATTATTTTAGATTATAATTATCCATCAAATAATGATATTATTTTTGTTAAATTATTGATTAATAAGGAAGTAGAGATTTGGCAATAACATTACTTTATTCAATTATAACGTTTTATGAACAATTGAACTTTATGGTAAAAAATGGTTTGTTATAAAATACATAAAATCAAAATTTATTTTTTATTAAACATTCATTTCAGTAAATTTAATTTTTGAATTTAAGTGGGCGTATATCAACTTAAAGCGGTACGCTTAAAATTTTTCTGTAAAAGTATTCTATATCAATAATTTAGTTTATTAATCACAAATTACATTTTGTATTGTAATATCTGTGAAAAATATTCATAAACTTTTGACTTTTTTGTGTATTATCAGTATAGTCATGATGTACCGGATGATTCTTCAATCGTTCTAATTTCTCAGTCAATATTTATGTTTACCTATTTATATATTATTTATAATTCAAAATATTTATTACACTATATTTCAATAAAAAATAATAATTTTTCAATTAAATTGTTTGTAATTATATCTCTTATTTGACTTAAAATTCCGAGTAATAAATGTTGTAGATGTTTGTAGTAGTTCACATTTTTATTTTTAAACAATACTAAAAGAGATACGAGTACTCAAAACATAGTGTAGTAGAGTAGAGAAACAGAGGTACTCCGTCAAAATTTAATGTCATTTCTCCCTAATTCGAAACTTTAAATGCTTATATCTTCTAAACTATTTGTCTAATGATAAAAAGAAATGTATGTTGCTCTAAAACCATAGATCAAATATAATTTTTATATTTATATTTTGTTGTTTCAAATTGTGCAATTAATCTGATTACACGAAAATTCACCGAAACACCCGTGTTATTAAGTTATTGAAATATTAATTTTTATTGATAGAGTCAAATGGATCACTTTATGTTCGTCCACTCAAAACATATATTATATAACATAAATTCGAATATTTTCGTGTTCACATTATAAATAATTGTATTTCAAAGTCGAATTAAACTAGTATTAAATGAAATTACACGTGAAACATTAATTCTACGTGTGTGTGTGTGTGTGTGTGTGTGTGTGTGTGTGTGTGTGTGTGTGTGTGTGTGTGTGTGTGTGTAAAAATTGTGTTTCATTTACTTACAAATGTGTGTGAAAAGGCAGTCGTATATTTGTATATAATATATATATATATATATATATATATATATATATATATATATATATATATATATATTATTAGATATTGATTATTGAATCCCATTCCATTTCTATTCATATTTTTTATTTTTTTTTATTTTTACGACTCGCATTCTGAAAATATTATTTGTTCTATTGTAGAATAGGTATTTCGTCATAATTTATTTATTCTTCATTAAAGTATCATAATCTTTATCAGTTATTTGGTAGAAGGTTTATATAACGCTACGTTTCGTTTAACAGTCATCTAAGTATTACCACTCGAAAGATAACACATAAGGTACCTACTTAAATATCGTGCATATTCGTCAAACGATGTATTTATTTTCACGTTATCTTTTGTTTGAACCTCACTCTTAAATTGGTAGTATAAAACCGAGTGCGTTGTACGGCTGTAAATTCATATCGTATCAGTGTCGGGCCGAGTCTACATTGCATTCTCCGTTTTTCTAGTATTTTATTTCTGTTAATTATTTTTTCTTGAGATGTGAGTTTTCCAAAGTTTGTGATCTTTTTTGCTTAAAGTAATTTTGTTCATTGATCATTATTCGTCGGTTTTTTCCGTATACAAGACTGTTGTGGCTAACAACCGTTGATCCGATCAGTTGGAAGTTTGGATCAAGGCATGTTAATATTTTTACGTTGGTATAAAATAAAAAATGATCTTTTGATATCATACCGTGCCAGATCTAACTCTTCCAGCTGATCGGGTTCGGTGCATTTCGACTGGTCAACAATATTTCAAAATGTTACGTTTTTATTATTATTATTATTATTATTATTATTCGATTTTTGTTTCTCTTAGTAATTTTTCTTTATTTCGAATAATGCAAATTAATATTTATTATTGTATATTATAGTATGTATGTATGTAAAATTATTATTTATTTATTTACAATACGTGTAAATTGAAGTTTGTAATTTATAGGTATGCTTTATTTTTTATCACATCTCTATTTATTTTTATATCAATATTATCAGATTTTGTTATTTATTACTCGATATTCTAGTTGATTGTCAACATAATAATATTTCTTAATCAATTTAAAAAAAAATATTTTTTCGTTAATCGTTTTTAATTTTTACTGTACAAAACATGATAAACATTTTGATATATCTTTGACATTGAATTTCGAGCATTTAACTAATAAATTATTTGATCTGTCCAAATAAATTTTAATTCATTCATAAAATCAAAATAAAATAAATGTAGGTTATTTTAAATGTCTTAATTTGTATTAATAAAAATCAAATCAAATTTATTTAAAAAAATCAAATGCTCATGAACATAGCACAAACTTGTCTTGTAGGAATTTATTATGTAGCCCATTTTTTTACAATTAATTTACGCTCTTAATTGGCCTGAAGACATTATAATTTATTTATCTAGATCAGGCCAAGATCTCTCTAGCGTATTTTTTTTATTAATTCTCTCTTAAATTTAATTTTTTATTTTATTTTCTGTTGTTATCATGACGTTTATCGTGTTTCTACTTAATTACATACATTTTGTAAAATACGTTTAAATTAGTAGTAGTAGCGGCGGTCGTATTGATATATGTGTTCACACATATATACTGAACATGTGAATTCATGAATTAAGTGGAGAAGTAGTCTGTTCACTATATTTATTGAATATAATACAATATTTTGCAAATATGCACAAAGTGAGATTCAACTCCTCCAACTTAATTCAGTCACGACGCACTTCGGAGATCTTCAGGAATGGCCGCTGCTAAACCATTTTTTTCTATTTCAAATTTTAACTAGCATAAAAATGTATTTTTTGCTAAATTAATTTATTTTTCATTCTCACCTTATTATGTAGTTTAAAAACAGACATGTGTATAATGCTTTTAATGTTTTTATGAAATTATTTTTTCATGAACCAAATTTATTTTATGAACCATTAATTATTGACAGAATGTTATTTAAATGTAAAAAAGCGTATGACAATTTAAATAAATATGTTTCTATGTGTAAAATATACCTTTATCGAGTTCTTCATTAACTTAATATGTAATCCATTATTATCCTTTTGTTCATATGTATAGTGTTAAAGATAAAATTGTATCTACAATTGTGATTCTTCTGGGTGGTAATTAGTAAATAGCATGTTAGTAATTATTGTTTGAATAATTATGAAATTATCTTCTTATGATATTTATGTAAAATAATATGTATTAGGGTCTTTTAAATACCTATATGATTGTACGCAAATTATATAGAGTAACAACATGTATATGAACTTGTTCAAACCACAAAAAAAAAACTAAAAATATTGATTAAACATGGTAAAATAATTATTGCAAATAATATTGCATTTTTACATAAATATAACTATTTTTAATTTTTAACTGAACACTATGAAAAACTTAAATAAATCTTAATGAAAGAAATATTACAATGATGGTAGTTTTATGTATTAACAAATGTCATGTCTTATAGTTATGGGCGAGTGTACAGATAGGAAATGGTAAAGTGTATAAAGAGTCATTACATGTTATGTTAATATTATGTTTAAAATATATCAAAATATTTCATATGCATTTTCAAGTAGTGTGTAATTTACGATTAATAACGCTTGATAAATTATTTTAAATATTCATTATATTTTTAAGTACCTACTTCTCAAAATCTTTCTGATTCTGAGTAAACACTGTGTACTTAATTAATATCTATAAACAGTTAAAGTTCTACTGTATACTGTGCATATTTAAGTTTTAAATTAGGTAGTCTTTTAGTATGAAATATTTTTATTTATTTTTTTTTTTTGTTATCAACCCAAGGTATATTGTATGATAATATATTATCTATGAATAATGTAATTGAACTATACCACAAAAAAAAAAAAAAAAACAAATAAAAATTAATACTTTTATTCTGATTATGTATTTGTTTTGGGATAAAGTTAAGTAAAAATAAATTATTTTCATTCGCAAACTTTAAGTTTAAATTTATATAAGGACAAACAATGATAAATGATAAAATATGTGAAGTAAATATCACAACATCACAGTATGACACATGACAATTTAGCCTTTTACACAAGGTTCTCAAACTAAAACAATAGGTCTCTTATGCCGAGTATTTAAATTATTCAGACTTCATGGGTTTAAAAAAAATAATGATGCATATTTCTTATTTTTGAGGAATAATCAAACAACATATTATTTTTTTGGAACATTAAATAGCACTTCAGAAAGGTCTATGTTTCTGTTATGTTCTAACATTGATTATGAAAGTAAATATTCATTTAAAAAAGTGTGATGAGTATTATGACTCATAACTATGTCCAGTTAAAAATTGTATGTACAATGTAAAACCGAGTATAATTAATTTTAAATATTAATTAATTTTACAAGAAATCATGAAATCTATATTTATTGCATTTTGTATATTATGCTACTTAAAGTAAGTAATTCAGGTACAAAGTACATTAAACTACATTTTGAATTGGCCATTAAAAATTAAACATTTTAATACGGTCAATGAATAATATACTTATGTCCTAAAATAGAAAAAAATCATTTTTAATTATTTTAAAGAAATTTTAGTTCCTTTTTATATTTTATTCTAAATTTAAAATCTCATCTTATCTAAATTTAAAAGAGCTACACTTTTTAGTATTGTGTTATAAAATAGTACATACCTATCCAGGAGATGCAAATTTTTAAAATTTTTTTATAAAGATGAACATACATTTTAATGTTATTAGATGTGGCGAGTGGATTCTGATTGTATTGGTTCGCTGTTTACATTTCAACATATGCAATGCATGTGTGCAGACCCAAATATTTCAACTTCAAATTTCGATATTGATTTGGATAAGAAACAGAATCAGAATAAAACTACTGTGATTGATGACGGTCGCATATATAAGTTACCATTTACATTTAGTTTAACAAACTTATTGCCCAAATGCAAGCATCATTCTTCAATGACATTTGATCTTTTCACTACTACTTGTGAAGATGATGATCATGCGGATACTGGTAAAAATTAAAGCATATGTTCTTATAAAAATTATTTTACATTACTTGTTTTTTTAGTTCTAATTCATTTATTGAATATATATATATACATTTTTTTTTTTTTGTTAAATAGATTTGAGTAGTGTAAAAGATGTGAAAAAAGTAAATCATTTGCTTGAACGTTCCTTTTATTCACGTTTACGGTCAATTAATAATCGATCATTTGATGTCAATGATTCAATTACATCAGGCAGTATCTGTGAGTCTGTAACAAAAATTAACGATAAAGAAATTGGCCAGTGTTTTGTTAAACGTGTTAACAATACTCGTTTGATTTTAACTGTTGCTCCTCCATTTGTTGAAGAAAAATGCACTATTGTAGAAAGTAATTCGGAGGATAACCTACAGCCATTTAGTCGTTCAAGGGCTAATACTTGGCATTATACTAAGAGAAATACTGATCAAGCGTCTCAGTCATTGAGTGCACATCCCCAAGACGATTCTATTCACTACTACAGAACTATGTCTGTAGGATCCTATTCATACTATAAAGGCACCAATGATCTATCTTTGAATCAAATGAGGTCTGAACATAGTTTTTGTGCTTCTGAAATCAAAGATACCCAGCAATGTCATAGTGATAATAATATTCAACAAGACCAACTAGATTTTCCAACAAATGTATATGTTGATGTCTATGACTGTCGACAAGAAGATATAGAACATTTTCTAATGTCTGATAGTAATTCATTTGACTTTACACTAATTAATGATTTAGTCAATGAATACACAGAAGATAGTAATTCTGATACCAGTACTACAACAAACGGTGATGAAGATGATGACGGAAATTTATTTATTGCTAGCCGAAAAAAGCTTGTTTTTGAAGAACCAGGTATTTTTAATTTTTATATATTATTATTAATTTTTATATCAACAATTTTTTTAGTAGACCCTTTGCTGTTGAACAAATATTTACAAAAAATACAGATTGTCTATGACCGAAGTTTAGTAACTACAGTATTTCACGCTCTACATCTGGGATTAAATGTTCGGTATTTAGATGTTCAGCGCGCTGTTGACAAATGTCAACATCGCCTAATTACGTTTGACATAACTGATTACATTAAGGTAAAATTATGTTTTGTTATTATTTAAATACTGTAATCCTAATATATTATAGATACAAAATGGAAATTACTATTTTGATTTAAAGTTATAAAATAATTTTTAAATTAAAATTATATAAGCAACTATTAGAACTTGAAATATATATATATATCTTACAAGTTCTAATGGTTGTATATTAATAAGTACTACTTTATCCCTTAGTTTTAATTTTAATCTCTAAAAATAAAAGTTTTAAGAAATCAAAATTTATATTTAGTGTGATCTGTAAATAATTATTGGTAAAAAAATGCTTCTTCATTATTTATAGAATAGGAATTTGATACAGTTTTAAGGAATTTGTTTTCCTATTTACTTGAAAACTATATATCATACATAACATTTTTACAAAATAGTTTATGATTATTTTATTTTGGTTTAGAAATAAACTATCCTTCCAATTTACATAAATTGACCATCAATGTATCAACTAATATTTTTATAAATTAATACTTTATAAGTGTATAAATCCAAATAAATCTTAAGTTTTCAACTATACTTTTAGGAAGGTAGCTTCCATAAGATTAATTGTGTTTATTTTACCTTTTTTTTTTTTTATTTTGTTTTTTAAATATTTGATGTTTGATATTTGTATTATAATTATAGGTTGTAT
The DNA here is from genome assembly GCA_027580255.1 of Therioaphis trifolii. Taxonomy (NCBI): domain Eukaryota; kingdom Metazoa; phylum Arthropoda; class Insecta; order Hemiptera; family Aphididae; genus Therioaphis; species Therioaphis trifolii. The sequence continues at coordinate 49,566,551 of CM050405.1, forward strand.
GTGATCATTTCAAGAAAAATACGTATAGTTCTTCTATTTGTCCGGGTGATAATAAAACTTTAAAATCACATCATGATATGATACACTCAACATTTTCATCTACATTAGATCGTCATATGTTGAAACCGGTGACCAGTCACCCTGACTTTTATTTCTATGACTTTATTGACAATTTAGTATGTTATTTTTGTACATCTATTAATTCTCATGATTATCATTTTTTACTATATATTTATTATTTATAATTGTTTGTAGGACTGTGATGATAACCCTAAGGAAAATTACTATGCTAATACTAGACTATCTTCTAATAATGATAGAAAAACATATCTTTCTAACAGTTTAATGGAACATGACTTAAATTCTACAAATTTTGACATCCAGGAAGTAGATGAGCAGGATTTATTCCCTTTATTTGTTCATTTAGTTTGTACTATTAAAACAAGTAATATGACGAAAAATCAGTCTGTGCGTTCTTTGCCAACTTGTATTCGTAAGTATTTATTTGTACAATATACATGTATTTGTATGGAATAATATGAGCTTTATAATATAATATATAAATACAAAGTCTGTTTCAAACAATTTTAATGTTTTTCGACTATTCTACTCAATTTCTATTGAAGTAAGATGCTGAAGGTACAACCTTATAACTTAACTTGTTCTTCATTCATTAAAATGTTTTTTCACCTTTCTTTTTTTTATTTGTATATTAATTTGATCTGTATATATTTATTTTGGTGCCTTTGACAGTACTTTTATCTACAGAAATAACTTAAATGCAAGAATTTTGTTTACATAACTACAATTTTACTGACAATTTACTTAAGTAAAACACATCCCTAACTTAATGTAATCATAATAAAAATGAATGATAGTAATACATTATTATCTCTGACAAATTTTATTTATACATTGAAAATACTTTGTGTAAAATATTATGCATTTTTTTCTTTTCTTAATTGTTTGCATATTTATTTATTTAGTTGATTTAATGAGTCACAGTAATGATGAAGAATCTACCAGGAACTTAAATTTCAATGATTTAAAAGTATCACTAGATGTGTATTGCTTAATGTTACCAAATAATGATTATGAAGATGATGATAGCGATGAAAATTGTGGTAACAGATTTACAATGAACAGCTCGGAGCAACTACACTTTCCTATTTCTAGTAATTCAACTACATTACACTCAACGTTAGTAAAAGCCATAACAATTTTTTCTTTTAATCATCTAAAATTAATTTTAAAAATTACTTTATTTGTAGAAAACAAAATGGACATTATGAAAACCCTTTTATTTACTTGAGTTCTTCTCTACCACCTCGACATGCTCAAGGATTAGCTGCTTTCATTGCTGAGGTAATTCTTATTGTTTTAAAAACTATATTTAATAAACTTATTTTATGTTTTAATACATTTCAATATTATTTTAAATTTTATTTTATTTTTTTATTATATATATATATATATATATATATACATATTTTTTTTTTTTTAGGTAGAATGGTGTATGCATGATGAAATGGCCACTGGTCTTTTAAATGATCCAATAGTCACTCCAAATACATTGGAAAAAGTCATTGAACATATTTCAAATTCACCGAATTCTTCATCAAATATTCACCAACAAATACCAGTACATTTTGTTGTACCATCTCCAAGTCCTTCGAAATATAACAGTGTTTCACTATTTTTACAGGTAAAGATTTAGAATGGATTTAGAATGAAGTATATTCATAATTATTTTCATCCATTATTTTGATTTGGTGAAATATATAACATTTTATTTTTAAATTCTTTAATTTTTTAATGACTTCATCATGTCAATTTAATAATGCATACACTGAAAAAATATATAAGAGAGGAGCAATTATTTTTTTTTTTTTTAATAGTTAAATAATTTATTTTGTTTAACGAATCATTATTTATAAATTATTTTGAATTATGTTCTTTACAGTATTTTACTATTAAATACCTAATTTATATTATTTCTAATCTTTATCAAGACTTAGATAGTTCTTTTTGAATACCAACCTCAAGTGTGTAGCCTTTATGCCCTTCATGCATATGTAAATAACACTTTTTTTCTATTTAATTGAGCTACTTTGTTGAGTGAAAACTAAAAAGGAATCTTTATACTCAAAGTTATGGCTTTCATCAATATTTTATTATTAACTTATTTTGAATTTTTATTTGGTTCTTAAAGTTTGTAATATAAATTATTGTATATATCTTCATTTGTTTTAGAAACTCAATAAATTAGATATAGTATTAGATCATGAAAATGAAGAAGGATTGTATACTCTTGAAAAATCTACAAATGATACATATTATGTAGTCAAAAAACATATTCACCTCAGTCCTAATAATACTTCTAAAAGTATGAATAATGAAGATACTGAAATCAATTGTGATTCGGAAGACGATACAGAATATTCCTATTTAGTCTTACCAAATTTTTGGATAATACTGAAAATCCAAGCAGATCAACAATATCAAAACGATAATACATTTGATAGTGATCACACTATTGACACGCTAGTAATAAATGTGTATTTTCATTGCAGGTAAATCAAACGTTCTGTTTGTATTTTAATATTTTCTTGATTTTTATGTACATTTTTATGATTTAGGTTTACTGAATCAGATGTTGATGGAAAATATTCTATTGTGAGAGAAATTGTGGAACAAAATGTACTTGATGCAGCTACAATAGTGAATCAAACTTTATTACTTTGTCGTTTACATGATACTAGAAATTGTGATTTATTGTTAGAGCCTTCAGTGGAGGATGTTATTAATTCTGACGATGGTACAGTTATTTATGAATAATAATGATATACGTTTTATTAACAGACTCTTAAAGAATAACACATTTTTATAAAAAAAAAAATTGTTTCATATATTTTTTTTAATTTTGTAAAATTGTTGCAATAGAATAATGTTCTTTGATATAGATATTAATAATAGTTAATTATTTAATAAACTACATCAGTTTTACTTTTTACTTATATATAAAGATGTGAATTTCATAATACAATTTTAAATAATTTTAATGTATAATAATCACTTATATTATATTTATACATTTAAAATTTTAGTTTTTTAAAATTTACTTTGGTTTTGTTAGGATACAATTATTATTTGTTTGATTTGATTGTGAGACTAGGTCTAACTTAACATTATTTGATCTCACAGTGAGTCTCTTTGTACTTGTAAAGTAATGTATTACATTACCTAATTTATTATCGAATAGGAATCTAATTTAATAACGACAATATTTTAAAATTAAAATCATTAATTTTTATGTTTTAACCATTTAGCCCGACAGAAAACAATTTATTTTTAATATTTGATTCAACAATTTTATATCTTATGCCTTAGTTTTATTGATTTCTATTATATTTCAAAATTCCTATTATAAAATAAGTTTTATTAATATATTTAACACATTTTTACAATGAGACGATACAATTTTTAATGTAGTTTCTAATGAATTAATCAAATGATGTAGAGTGTATTAAATAAAGTGTTAACTTTATAAGTGGTTGGTGTAGCCATATAGTAAACAAACAACTTCTTGGATTATAAAGAAATAATATATACAATGAAAATTATATTTCGAAAAAATTTAATAAAATATTAATATTTATATAATTATTATTTAATTTTAAAATAAAAGAAAACTGAGCAGATACATAATTTATGTTATAAATTTATTCAAGTTTGGTATGTAGTCAATAGTTTGAAAAAGAAACATCAAAACTTATATTCTAAGTATGTTTGATATATTATCTTTACTTGATCTTTTTCAATCAATAAGTTTAATTTTATTAAATTTCATTATGGATCATATAGATTTGTATTCACTCATTCCATAAACTTATTGTACAAAGTAGATTTGTTGTAATAACTTTTTCAATTGGAAAAAATTATTTTTGATGTTTTTTATTTTATCATTTTTATGAATATTGTTAAATTTGTCTTATTTTTTAGATGAAAATGGTAATAAAGGAGTTGAAAAAGTTACAGAATTTTTCACTCAAGGCCAATTTAAATGTCCTGTTGTATGGTCTACCAAATTTTCCCTTCACCCTAGACTACGACACACAACTTCTACGGTTGTTCTTGGTGTTCAAGTTTTACATAATGTCCTTGAAAAGTTATCTGTTCAAAATCGCCGTAATATGTTTGTCTATAAAGAGTCCACTGGCTCTGTATTTTATTTAAGGTAATTTTTTTAATTTGAATAATTTATTGAGATTAAAAAAAAAAAAAAAAATGTTTGCAGGTTATATGAAAATTTGAGTCAACAACAACAAAAGAATATAGTTGAATATGATTCAGATGACGAAGACTCAATATCAAGATGTTCATCAGCCACTTCAACCACAGCTACAGTTTCATCTTCAGTATTCCCATCAAATCATTCCAATTTTTCACACAAATATTCAGAAGATTTAAATGTTTGTGAACTAAAATTTAGTTTTGCTTACAATATGTATAATTATTTAATAATTTCAATTTTATAATTTCAGTACTTCATTGAAAGTAAATCTGTTCCAACTCTTGGGGCTCGTTCATTAGGTGGTTACTACGGTGACACAGATTCAAAAGATGTTGAAGAGTTAACATTAAAAGTACATGGTATATCACCTGTGGGTAAGTTGTATGATCATTATTCATAAAGATTATTAATATTAATTGTTTTGTTATTTAATTCCACCAGGTACTGAAATTCGTGTTGATTTAGTTGAAGTTCTACAGAATCGATTAAATGATGCTCTTTTGGAAGTGCTAACTTCTATGTTGTACAGAAATCCTGTTTGTAAACTATATCCAGATGATGTGCGTTATATACAACCGTGTGAAGAGCGCGCTGATAATTCTATGACGGTAATAAATCTCACACCATTATTTATTCATATATTTAATTTATATTTACAAGTTATTTTGAATTTAACATTTTAATTTTATAGTAGTATACTTATTTTTTTTTGTTATACCTTTACATATCTGCATTAGGAAAAGTAAATTCTTAAATACTTGTTATTACATTACTTCAAGCCAAAATATGATAGGCTTTAATTTATAATTTCTTTCATTATTATAATTGAGTATATAATTTAATTTTAATCGTGTACCCTTCATTGAAAATAATGTATTTAATTATGAGCCTCATGGCTCTTTTTTTAATTATGAGTTTTAAAGACTATTTCATTATTTAAGCTGACTCAACAACATTGTACCTAGAGATATAATTATTGTCAGTTAAAATATAGATGTAGCATACAGTAAACTACAGAAATAATCACTACTACCATGAAAATATAATATTTAAATTATAATTGAATTAAATTGGGCTATTTTTGTAATGATTATTTAGTAAATGGATATTTACATGAATATATATTTGATAAATAATCTAAAAATAGTATTTCAAGCTTTCTTGTTGACAAAAATGATTTAGGTGATGTAGTCATTATGCCCTAGCAATTTAGCCCTACACTAATAGCTGGTTATACTAATCATGTAAATGATATGTTAATGATATGTTAAATGTTATGTTAATCATGTAAATACTATGTATACATATGTATAAATATATTTTTTTTTCTTAGTTATCATTACCAATTGAAACAAAAGTCACCAAACAGTTTATTCACAATTTGAAACGGAGTGCTGCTACATTATTCTTATATCCTCCAAAATATGCTAGTCGACATCATAAATTTAAATACATTTATGATGTATCAGATAATTTAGATAAACCAATCATTCGTTCGTTTTTTATACTCAATCAACAACGTGCAGATGGATCTGGTGGAATTCGTCTCACTAGTGGTAACCGAGGTCTTGCATGTGTCTTGTATGACATTTATTCAATTGAAAATAGCTCTATAGACGATTCATATGGCTATCCTACTGATCCTGAGTTGTTTGAAAAACGTATACTTGCAACATGCATTGAGGATGATTTGAATTCAATCTCTGACTATAGTGGCTATAGTAAGTTGTCTGTATTCCTTGATTTATTAAAACCAATTAATTTATCTAATCATACATTATTATGTTTAGTTAAGGTTTATGTGTGGCGTCGTGGGCGAATCAACATTGAAGCTCTTCGAGTTAAATTGAAGTCAATTGTTACTTATGCTTTATGGGACATTTATATTGAGCGATTCCTCTGGGAACAGCCTATTATAATTGAACAACCATCTAAAGTATATGTGAATCCATTATGTATCCAATATTTAGCCAAATGGATAGCATTTGGAGCACGCTTATCAGTGCCATTGGCCCGTCATTCTCATATTCAGTGTCGGTATGTTTAAATGTATCATATAAGACTGTTTCATTTAGTACAGATAATTTTTGGAATCTATCTATAAAACTTTTCAAACTTTTTAATTGTGTGAAAATTATATTTTCATGTATTCAAAAAATTATTTTTTATCACATTTATTTGTTACATTAAAGAAGTTAAAAGCAAAATAATTTTTATGAAATCTACATGTCTATATAGCTGAACTGTAATATATATTTAAAACTAATTCTAATTAAATCTTACAATACTATATATACTCAAGACATTCATGCCATTATTTGATGTTACACATTAGTTGTTTGTACTTTTTAATGTTTTAATATATTTACATTATTCACCTTGAAACTCTTCCATTTTGCCAATGCATTTTGCTTTTGGATATTTTTACCTATATGTTTCTTATTTAAATTGAAAATCGTTATCATTTAAATACATTATGTTTAAAGATATCTACTTATAGCTAATAACGAATAATTTTTTTAGAATTCATATAAATCATGTGCTAAGAGAATTTAAAGCACATTTGTCATGGTTCAAGAATTCAGAATCAAATAATTTACCCATATCCATTCGCTATTTTTATATCCCTCGTATGGAATATGGCCAATCTAAGACTGATAGTATTAACAGTAACATAATAAGCGGCTCAACTGATCCACTGCTACTGGACCAAATTCAAGATGATTCTTTAATGAATAATCTTATGTTTAAAGAATGGCATATATCTAGTATTGATTCAGTCATATGTCCTCCTTCTGCTGCTTGTATCTTAATAATCGTTAATGTAACTTCAATAAAAAAAACTAAGCATAAACGTAGAAGACATCATAATCAAAATAAAGATTCACATAGTGAATCAGATACTGATGGATTTGTTGTACCAGATGATGAAGAAAATACAAACAGTGAAGAAGGTAATTCATTACTTTCAGTTAAATAATATTAATTTATATTTAAAGATAATGTTACTATATTATATATATATATATATATATATAATTTTATAATAGTATTGGTATATATTTTATTAATAATAATTAACATAGAAAGAAAACCTGTTGTAATAATATAAAACTTTTACTATTTTTTTCTTATACAACTATTTATTAATTTTTTTTCTATAGATAAAAAGAAAACAGTTAATAAAAATGATCAATCAATGAGTTTGAATAGTAATTCATTTGATAGTATAAAGCAAAATGCTGTAACTAGTATAAACAAATATCATAAACATCAAAATATGAACACAGCTGGTAATAAAATCAATAAATTATTATTGTTAACTGTTTCGGGTCAGTCAGTTCATACGTTGTCATATAATTGCCATAACAATGATGATGATCAGTCTGTAGCTATTCATCGTTTAAGCCGTTGGTTAGAATGGAGACACACAGCTTTCACAGCATATATATATCATATGATGGGACTTAAAAACTCATTGATATCAAGCCAGTTTGGCAGTACTAAAATTAATACTCATACATCCAGAATAAAAAATAACTTAGATCTATTGTTGGACTACAAAAGCTATAGTACTGCTGTTGAAGAACAAGAATCATTTGAAAGAGTTACTTTTGAAAAACATAGTAGATTTAGTAAACGTACTAAACCACGTGAAACTGACTTAGATGATAAAAAAAGTAAATCTTTACAGTACCATAAAGATGTTCATGATTTCTATATTGAACAGTTGGTGAGAAACAGCAAACAACAACGTCGCCTAGGTGAGATTGATAACCTTTATTATATCAAAAATAGAACATTTTTCAAAAATTGTAAAAATTTAATTGTATAAACAATTCCTACCAAAAAAATTAAAAAAACATATTTTGAGTTTAACTATTAAAATAATATATCTGTATACTTGGTTAGAGTACTTCATTCATCATGAAAACAAAAAATTTAAAATATTTAACTATGTATTTCATTTAAAATTTATATGATTTATTACTTATATTTATACATTTCTATTCTTTTGTCAGTTCTTATGCTAATCATATGTAAACATACATTTTGTGAAATATGTTTTTTTATCATCTACATACCTAAATTGTATGATATTTGTAGGTATACTACCTATTATAAGTTAACTATAATTTGTAATGTAATCCATTGTATGGGAATCAAAACATTTATACTTGATATGGAATATTAATTTTAAAAAAATATTTATATACCTGTATATATATATATTTTTAGTTGAGCCTTGAGTTCTAAAAGTATTTGTAAATTTGTATTTTATTATGTTAATCAGTCAATCTAATATCCTTTTTACATCAACTTAAATCAGTGTTTTAAATCGATAAACATCTTTAGAAAATTTGTCATTATACATTTTAAATGTTATTTTTCTAAATTTCAAAGCAACTCTAAGGTCTCAATAACAATAATATATAAATAATAATTTATGTACAATTTTCTCATTTTTTCAACTACACTAATTATAAAATTATTTAAAAATAAGTTATACAAATTCAATCATCAAAAATGATCTTGTAACTAACCTATAATATAATTTAAAAAATTAAGTTTTACTTATGATTAGCATTTTCCATAATATATTAATTATTTGAATAGATTAATTTAATTGCTTTCAACTGTTTTCTATTCAATGTTTATAAAAATGTAATACTTTAATGAATTCATAATACACTTAAACACTTTATGTAGTTTAAAATTTTAATTTTATGTCAAAGTTATTATGTTTAACTAAATACTTAATAAATAAAGTTAAATATACTTATTTATAAATAATTTGTCTCCTATTTCAGATATAAATCAAAAAATATTATATGATCTATGGATTCAAGGTGATGCAATTGTAACAAAAGAAGTTTTTCGAGTATTTTATAACCACAGTCGATTAATACATTTTTGTTTAACACCTTTATTATTTCTACCACGGTAAATAAAATCCAGAGATTACTGTGATTAGTAATGAGTTAATAATGACTTTATAATTGTTTTAGCTGGCGTATAGAATTATCTGCTACTCGAGAACATTTATTAGATGCTGTCAAAACAAAACATTTGTCTTCTCTACCTCCACCTCGGTGGCATAAACGACTATGTGCACGGCTGTCAAATGCTTATGCACATAATATTGAAACAAATCCTCTTTTTAATGGCTTTCAAGCCATTCAAATAATTAAATCACGTACATATAATGATAGGTAAGTGAAGCTGTTATAAAATAAGTAATGATATGATAAAATTATTAATATCTATGTTTTTTTAGTGTCTCAATGGATATGGATTATACTAAATCCACTACTTGTTATTATAAGAAATCTGTGCCGGGATCTACTGGTGGATTACTATTAATAGAAACTGGCATATGTCAACCGTTTTACTATGTAAAACTCAGTAGTGTTGAAATAGCTAGATTTGAAAATCAAGTGGAATATTTTGAAGATAAATACAAACCAATGGTATAGAATGTTTAATTGTTAATTATTTTATTATTCACTTAACATTACAATGATTGTTTTATGTTGAATGATCACAATTAATTTTTATTTTATTTTTTTTAGTTTGCTCTTCTTGATCAGTCTGATCACATTATACAGAATATGCACTTGCATTCATTTACATATGACTTTCATATACGTGTACTGTCAGATAGATTAAATAAATTAGTACAAAAACAAAAGACAAGTAGAAGGAATAATTATAGCCATGATTTATCAACACTTTTAGAACATAAAAATTCCACATCAAGTAGTACAAGCAAATCGACTAGTGGAAGTCAAAAAAATTCTGTTGGTAGTTTTCTAGATGATTTCTTGGAGTATTACAAAGTACCACCATTATACTCCAGTTGTTTAGTATTAGCAGGTACTGTTTTTAGCATGTATAATCTAAATTTCTAAAACTGCTAAGCTGTATTGAGTAATAATTTTATAGGTATTATTAAACGTACTCAAATACCTGTAACTGGACTTCAACTATATGAATACTTGTTAGATAATTGCTCAGAAGATTGTGATGGAATGGCTGTCATAAAAATTTGTGATAGTTCATTAATAGATGGGGATGATGGTGCATCTTTATTTGACGATGATGATTATGAAAATAATCAGTTTCTAGATAATCTAAATTCTTTAGGCAATGACCTAACTGTAAGAATAAAATACGAATAACTATTTTTTTTTAAATTTATTTTTTTTTTTATTAATTTTACATTTATAATAAAACAAAATTATAATTGATCATTCTTAGGATTTTATTCTTGTTCATCATATGGCTGGTAGTGATATACAAAGAAGACAAGAATCAGAAATGAAATCAATTGGCCGCAAATCAGAATCAGATTCAAGTAACTTGTTCAACGAACGTGAGTTTGAAGTATGTGGTCTATACGATGCAACACTAGTTATGACATTATCTTCAGTAAAAGAATTACTGTTAGACGCAAGCAATGAAATAACATTATCTTACTATGTTTTATTGACAAATAATGAAAATAATGGTTTAGAAAAGTAAGTCTCTATTTTGGTTAATACTTAACTGTGTGGATTTATATTCATTTGATATTTTATATTTATTTATTAGAAAAGAAACAGCTTTATTCAAAACCAGTTGTAATATGCAGCAAAGACATAGCACGCCTATTCGCCCGCCTGACCATAGATTCGATCAAACTAATAACTTATTCTCATCTAGTGTACCCAGTAATAGCTTAGGTAATACATGTATATCTGAATTAAATACTTGTTGTGGAAGTTTGGACAAAAACAATACCAATAACAATCAGTCTCAATTTTCCCCAAATGATTCACCTCATTTAAAGAGAAGGAATAAAAAATATTCTAACCGTGTCAATGATGATCTAAATAATCATCATCAGCTAGTAATGAAAAAAAGAAACCTAATCAAATTTTATGAAAAAAAAGCTGCTGAATTAGTTGCACATGCCGTAGACACAGCAGCAAATCGTTGCCGTATGCATTTGCTATGGCAGTTATTTAGTACACCATCTGACCAACATGTAAGGGCTTGAAAAATTTAATTAACAATGATCATTATTATTTGCTATTTAAATTAAACAATATTTATGTTTTCAGAAAGTTGGTTTTACTGGTGTTACACTTGATGAACTTCGAGAACTTGTAAATAAATCTGGACTTGTTCAGCCGTTTTCTGTATACGACAAGAAATTAGGCCCTTTACTAGATGAACTAATTAAAGCACCTCAATGGTTTGTTACATTGCATAAGTTGATCATGGGACCAGTATCAATATTATCGTCTTCTACAACTTCTGCACGATGCCGTATTTTCACTAGTAATAAGCCTGAGCATCAGTATCTTGTTATTTTACCAAATAGGTCTAGTGACAATGAATTTCATACATTTATAATAATTGATAATGGATTTGATTCAACGGATAAAATTGTTACCTCATCAGATTCATTGATAAATATAGTATTTAGAAGGAATAAAAGTAATACTGAAGAGGTAAACGATCTAGTTGAAACAATGGGGAAAGCTGTGTGTTTTTACATTTGGCGTACAGTTGCTACATCTCATGTTTGCTCACACTAATTATACCCAGGGTAAAATTGACTAATTAAAGAGAACTATTGATATCTTATAAAACAATGTGCCATTTAAATAATTATATTTTTATCAAGTCTAGTCATTTAATTTTCAATAATAACTGCCCAGTACAATTCATTATACCTAATAAATATTAAAGGTGACTTCATTCAAAATTAATATTATTATTATTTTTAATTTTCATAAGCAATTTTAGAAAAAAAAAACACCATTTATTTCATCTAATACATACATATACAGAGTTGAAATGAGTTAAACTTCAGCATTTGAATCATATATTGACTTTTTTTTTAAATTAAATTAATACCTATTCTAAATAAGTTGAAAAATGTTGTAATAATTACATTTAAAGATTATTATGCCGCTCCAAAACACTGTGATTTACAAATTTTCTCAGAATACAGTTATGTCAAGTGTGATATCAAAAATAAATTTTATACAAGTGTGATTATTTAAAACTTATAGTACAATTTTAAGTGATGCTACACAAATTTAATATATTAATATTAAATATTTTGTTACCGATTAATATTAATGGTTTTCTTCAGTGAAAATTTACATTGATAAATCTTATTTTTTGCTCAATATTATAATTATTTTAATTATTATTAATAATGTTGTTATTGTTTTGTTGTGTTATTAATACAAAGTTTAATTTTGTATTTTTATTATTAGTTATATTAACAATGATAAAATCATTTTATTTTATTTAATTACCTGATTAATTATATTATTACCATCCATAAAATACTACTTACACTGTTTATTTATTATTATTATTATTATTATTATTATTATTAATTTTTTTTTATCAATTTATTTTTGTAAAATCTTTTTACTGGCAGAAATTCATTTTTTTTTTCTTGACCATTTTGTATCCAATATCAGTGCAAAGTGAATTTAAATTATTTATTCTTCTATATAAAACAATAAAATAATGCTAAATTACTGAAGTTGTGTTTTATAAATGTATTACTTTGTTTTTACATTTTACCATTATATTATTTTTGAACTCTCTGCAAATTTAAAAATTCTTCGGTTTAACACCATGAAATGTTAACGGTATGTACCGTTTATAACATAGGTACGAGTATATACATATTATCTACTATACATGCATAACTGTATAAGACTATTCAAATTTCATGTTGAAAAAATATGTAAGTACCTACTTGTATTATTTTTTCTAAATTGTTACATAAAAAAATTCTATGTCTTGCACCTCCCAAAACACATGTATAACAAGCGTAACTATACACACACACACATCAAATGATTTGATATGAACAACAGTACCTATTTATTTTAAACATAATATTAGAAATGATAGTAAAATATTAAGGATTTAATAATGAATTTTTCAAAACATTAAATAATGATTGTTAAATTAAATTCCATTATAAATCAACTGTCTGTTGCTAATATCCCTGATATCTGATAATTAAACTGAAATCCAATTGAAAACTAACGATTTAATTAATAAAGATTTATGTCACTTTTAATATAGGTAGGTATATCTAAGGAACTTTATGTAACTTATTACTATTATAAACTATAAAGATAGGTTGGCAATGGTGTTCTTTAAATAAAAATTATGACATAGGTACATAAAATGAAGTTCTACACCCTCTAGTGATTCTCATCATTTTTATATCCGAGTACCACATTTTGAATATGTTCATATACTACTGGAAGATTCAATAATTTAGTTAAAAAAATTTGGTAGGTACACGTTACTTATGCATCAGACATATGTATTTATGCCTTTTATTAAAAACTCCATCACCCGAAATTATGAAAATATACCTAAGAATTTAACAATCGAAATTAAAAAGAAAGTATTTACAGTTATCATTATTTTTATCATGAGTTGGCTACTATATTTTTTTTTTTTGCAAAGCGAGATTTCCTCTATGTATATTTTATGAGCTTTTCACACACTACTAGTGTTTGATATAGGTACCACAGATCAAGAAACATGGCTCTAGATCATTTAATGTGAGTCCAAAGTTTACAATCTTGATTGTGTAGTATCCATTTTTCGTTCACCCTTCTTCAGCTATACCTAACAACGTCACTTCTCACTTAAAAGCCAAGAGTAAAATACGTAACAGTCGTCTTTGTCTGCTCGGTACCATACTAAAATCAAAACTTTCAATTAAAATTACGTAGGTACTCCGCTCATGGGGTATTCTTCGCTCCTCGGACTAACTAGTTAATGGGGATGGGTATATTGAATTTTAAAGAAATGGTTAAATGATCATTTCTTTAGTTGAGCGATTTTGAACAAAGCTTCAGAACTAAAATATACCGTTCGGATGGAACATTTTCTTCAAATAAATATTTGAAGTTTAAAATTGACGTAAAAACAGTTTAATACGTTAAAATTGTAAAATAATTTACCAAAACGATTATAAAAAAAATCCTTAGTCATGATTTTTGAATTTCTTTTAGTATTGTTAGTGAAGTGTATGAGTAAGGTCATATTACATTTCAAAAAGTTTTCATTAAATATTAAAAATATACCATTCGTAAATTTCACATTTTTCGTCTAATTATTGCTAGATTTTTTTTTCAAAATTATCTAAAGATTTTTGTCCACAAAGAAAACATTTTTTTTTATAGAAGAAATTCAAAACTCCTTGTTCTATTTGTATTCAAAGTTTTATAATATTTGGATGAACTAATTTCTTCAAATAAATTGTTTAGGTTGAAAATTGATGTGAAAACAGTTAATTAGGGATAAACTTTTATAAAAGAAGGTTTTTTCAAAGTTCTATTTTGAGCCCAAATGTGGTAAAAAATTGTTGAACCTTTTTTAAAGCATGTAGAAGTACATCAATAATATGTGGTGAAAATGTAAAATTTCTTGCAACATTACTTTTGGAGTAATGACGAAATTATTAAAGTCGATAATTATATTATAATGAAAATGTCGTTTACGGCTAATTTCGCCGTCTTTTCTCCATTTTAGGCTGTTCTTTCCTGGAAAAACTATTGAGATTAGAGCTTAATAAACCCTCAAATTACCATATACATAAAATTTCCAATTTATAGAGCGGCTGAATGAAACTTTTGGACTAAATCAAGTTGAGCAAAAAGTGTCTCCAGATAAAAAATAAATAAACATCATTGTAAAATCATAAGATCCTTCGCTTCACTCAAAATCTAAAACAGAAATAATTATAAACAAGTCCCTTATGAGACCCATCTAGGTCTACGAAATTTGGGAGATACTAAGTTTTTTCACTTACCCAATCTAGGTACTTTCTAGGATTTCTTTTCGTGTGCATGTTATTTTCATTCATACTCACAGTAGGTACCTTAGTATATTTAAAAAAATATCTTTATAATGACCTAAATATAGATACCCACCTACTTACTGTAAATCAGTTACCAAAAAAACCACTATTTAAATTTTCATCGCTTCTCCATTCCCACTTGAACCTTCAAATCTCATGTATATCTACTTCAACTCTTTCTGCCGATCTACGAAAAAAATGGTCTAAAGATCTTCTTTTTGTTGTACTGCGTATCAACGTATAATACATAATATGTAGGTACGTTCCTATCTACCCAAGATATATAATGAATATATTGATGTGATTTTGATTTGAATTGTTATTTAAGTATATATATATATATATATATATATATATATATATATATATTTGTAAATTGATCACAACGGCTAGGAATGTCTTATTTTATTAATAATAAAAAAAAAGATCACGACATATTATGTATATATATATATACATAATATGTCGTGATCAATATAGATATATTCTTGTTCTTATATACATATCGGTTTTAAGCACATAAAAACGTATGCACGTGCATGTATCAATAATGTATGTAAATATTTGTAAGTGTACAGTTCAATCGAAAAGTGTAGGTACACATGTTATTAACAGTCTACACGTTTAAGTATGTGTATATTTAAGAGTCTATATTTTTTGGTGGGTAAATATTATCATTGATTGATTTGACTATATTATATTACAACCACTAACTCGCCAAGATAAGTCATCAATACTTAACCGAATGTAATAATTTATATCACAAAATATGTTCATAATGTTTTTGGTATCATAAAATAATTTTGCTCGGAGAATAAAAATGTTCCTAAACATTTACGATTCTTTTCCAGGTCCCTTTTCCGGGCAAAGCAAATAGTGATTCATCGCTTCACCTATTACAGGTTGATTTTAAAAAAATTCGATGTTCTGTATTACATAATAAACGTACACAATTTGTATCATCATAAATCGCACTGACGTCATAATTTGTACACAAGTATACAACACGAATTGTTGACCAAATATTGCCGTTAAAATATAGCAATACATTAATATGACTGTAATAATAATTGTCGATAACATACAGGTAGGTTCAATCATGAGCTCATTAAGGGGGGGGGGGTCAAAAGGGGCATTTTCTCCGAGTGGACATTTTTATGGGGCAAAATATTAAATTTTTTAGAGATGAAAATAATGAATATACTTTTTAGAGGGTGCAAACCTTCAAGAGGAAATACAAAAATGTGTACCTAAGAAAGTGTGAAAACAATTTGTTGTATGAAAATCCAATCAAATGTTTACGGACAAAATGATCATCACTATAATATTTAATTAAATCATTTGAACATAAAATTCTTCGATCCCTTAGGTCTAAAAAGTAATATTAATATTTTTATTAGAAAACACTGAATTGAGATACTACAGTATACACGTCTATTCTGTACTATATTAGATTGGTAGGTATATGTGTTAGTCATACAATTGGACAAGTGAGAGAATTGTTTAAATAATATTCTATTTTTTTATTTCATAAATATCCTAGGACAATTTAAAAAAGCCTGACATACTTCGCGCCATGGATATTCTTCGCCCCTAAAAAAAATAATGGCGATGAGTGTATTGAATTTTAAAGAAACGATAAATCATTTCTTTAGATAAACGATTCTGAGTAAAGTTTCAGTGTAAAAAAATTACTTAAAAATAGTATATAATTTACCTAACCATTTATAAAAAAATGTTGAGTCACGATTATTGAAAATTGTTCAGTATCGTTAGTTGGGTGTATGAATAAGATCATATTAAATTTTCAGAACTTTTTGTCAACGATTAAAAATTTCATTAGAGATATTAAGATTATTTTATTAAATTTAATTTCTAATAATTAATTGTATTCTGCGTTTATTAGTGTAATTGTCCAACTGCGTCAATATTATAAAAAATATATTGGAATACAAACGTAAACATGAAATCTGTTTTATAATTCAAAATAACATAATCGATTATGTCCAGAGGTAGACGCAGGAAAAAGTACCCTCTTATTGACTACATATAATACAATATACAATTGAAACTTGAAAGCATATAATGAGACAATAGTGAAAAACTAATAAAAATTATACAATATAAACAAGTATTTATAATATACTCATATAATATTTTATTTATTTTTAAAATTTTTCAAAATACCTACCTGAAACTGCTAATTATACTATATTATAAAAATAAGTAAAAAATTTAATACGATTTCAACGAGTAGTGTGTACGTTATTACCTACTTATTGCATTGCAATGGCTATTTATTAAAAAGGATAAAACTCTATAAAATTTTCCTATATTTTAAAAAATCATAAATTTTTTTGTTTGATCAAAATTCAACCTATTTAAAAAGGTTTTTTATTTTAGTAACTATAAAATGACTATTTTAAAATGTTGAAAAATCAACATTATTTTAAGTCTTATATATTTTTTTAGACTTATAAAAAGTAAGCTACTATATAGCCTTATATTACATTAAAAAAACTGCACAACAATAACATATTTCAAATTATAACTACAACTCTCCAATTAATTAACATATTGTGTTATTTATATTACACAGATAGGTACACATATTTCAAAAGTACGTACCTACTTCGCACCATGAGGTTTCTTCACTCCACGGACAGGATAAATAATAATGAAGATGGGTGTATCGAATTTCAATGAAATGATGGATATTTTCTTTAGTTAAATGATTCTGGGCAAAGCTTCAGTATACAATTATACCGTATATATTACCATTTTTAATCTAATTGTCGTCGGGTTTTTTTTAAGTTGTTTGAAGTTTTCTTCTTTGACAAAGGAGACTTTTTTATGAACCAAAAGATTCAAAATATGTTGTTCTATCTGTATTCAAAGTTTTATCATGAATGAATTGATCAATTTTTTTTCATAAATATTTAAAATAGAAAACTTATGTAAAAACAGTCGATAAAAACAGTGAAAATCAAAATATAATCTACTTAAACTCTTAGAAAAAAATTTTGAGCCACGATTTTAGAAATTTGTTCAGTATCCCAACTTAAGTACGTGAGTACGGCCATATTAAATGTGTACACCTTTTTGTCAGATATTAAAATTGTTATTAGAGATAAACTATAACAAATCAACGTACCTATATTATTAAAAGTTCTATGTTTAGCCCATATGTTCAGCGCCAGATTACCCATTAGGCGGAGTAGGCGCCCGCCTTAGGGCCTCACTTATTTAAAGGGCCCCGTGAAAACGGAAATCTCAATTTTTTTTTTTAATTTAATAATACCTGTACGAAACAGTGTCAGCATTACGATCGTATAAATGAATTTATGAAAATAAGGTGGAATCAACCTTTCCAAATGTTATGACAGCATTAAAAATATATAGATGACTAATGGTCACCAATGCTACTGGAGAACGAACTTTTTCGAAGTTGAAGACGTTAAATAATTGTCATCGACCTTCAATGACCAAAAACGTTTAAATTCAGTTGCCATTATGACTACAGAAAATTACATTGTACAAAAAACAGAATTCAAAGATATTCAGAAAAATTCAGAAGAGTTAATATTTGAAAAGCAAATATTTTTTTAACTAAGAATTACAATTTATTTTAAGTTTTTTTATAATATAGTTCATTATGAATCATTAAAAAAAAAAAAAAAAAAAAAAAAAAAAAAAAAAAAAATACAAATAAAATAACAATTAAAAATTTTTCTTGCAAATGAAATAAAATTAATAAACATGATTTTATTTATTAATATTAGTTGATTATTATTAAAACTGTTTATTTTAATTATTGGATAGTAGAATTAAAGATGCATGTAAAAAATAATTTTGTAGGGCCCAAAATTTTAATTGCCTAGGGGTCCACAAATGTTTAATCCGGCACTGCATATGTTGAAACATTTTTTTTTTTTTTTTAACTTTCGTAAAGTATGTATCAACGGTATGTTGATAGTGGTATACTAATATGTGATGAAAATTTCCAATTTCCAGCAACATTAATTTCCGAATTATTATTACTAAATGACTAAAAAACAATTTAGTGAAAGTGTGGCAAATTGTACTGTTTTTATTTGGTTTTTCGATAATTTGTTCCCAACACCTGGAAAAAATACCGAGAAAATAGAAAAAAGTACCATATATATATATATATATATATATATATATACTCGTATATATATAATGTCTGATCTGTAGAATTGCCGGATGAAACTTTTGGAGAGCATTACGACTTCCCGAAAAAGTGTTAACGGAAAAAAATATAAATAAATAAACATCGTTTTAAAACCATAAAATCCTTCGCAACACTCAGAGTCTAAAAAATAATTTTTATGGCCTATTATCTTTTGAAGGGGGTGGCATTTATTTGAGAACGTCACTAGGTGACACACGCGTCATAAGTTCGCCATCTCTTATTTATGGCGACGCGGAGAGAACCGCGGGGACTTGATTCGAGTGCCATCTGTAGCCAATTAGTCGCCAGACGACGATGACCTCTAGAAAAACGTCTTACGTCGAACAATCGTGTCGTTCCGCGCGCCAAAGTGACGTCACGCATAAAGGTATAAAGACAACGCAGAGAATCGGATTCAATAATGGTCTGCAATAAACCCGTGATCACGCGCGTGTTATACGTACATATATATTATGCACGATATACTTATACGTCCGTAATCTGTGTACAATAAACACGTGCTCCGTGCGTCCGATCGTGTATAATATTGCCGAGTAGCAGCTTCGACATTCTGTCCTTTGTACGGTGTATAATTCGTGTGTATAATATGGGTCTGCAAAACACGTGGGCGTCGTCGGTCAAAACATTAAAATACAGATGTGTGTGTGCGCGCAAACAAAACAGCGTGAAAATAACGAGCATGTCGTATCGAATTCGACCCCGGAGTGTCGATATAATGTAAATGTTTATAAATATATTATGTGTGAATATAATAGGCATGTCCGTATAGCTACTGTATATTATTATTATTATTATTATTATTATTATTATTATTACATCACATGCGTACGAGTGTCTTTCACGCCGGACCTAAATTATCATCACGAACGGCCCGACGACAAGAAGACTATATTATTATATGTACACCGCGGGGACCGGACAAAATATACGCGCGGCGGCGCCTGTTTACTGCTCGGCCACTATACGCGTTACGCGTTTGAGGCGGAACGGGACTTAATGTGTATCACATGCGGCACCGCGTCAACATAATAGTCGTGTAATGGTCAACCGTAATGATTAGGGTCAGCGCTACCCCATCGCGTGCGCCACGCCGCTTCGGATACATACACACAGGTCTTCTCCGATTTCACGGGATTTCACGTGTGTGTATGCTTTTACACTTCATTATTTTTTGACGCGAGCCGATCGCCGCAGCGCTACCGGCGCTCGGACGCGTGCAGTCTTTGCAACTCGAGAAAAAAATCACCGCGTGTGACACATGAAACAACGTGCTTGCACGTGGTCGGCTACGCCACCGCGCCAACGGTACGTCCTCTGTTAAAACGTTAACACGTAATTATCATTACGCAAACCGTATACATGTGTACGTCAGCCTCTATTTTTTTTTTATTTTATTTTTTTTTTTATTTCTACAGGGACTAGGGAGTATATTTTTTTCGTATATTCATTGAGATCCGAGGTGATGCCATTAAACAGACGCTGCTTACCTATATACTGAACCATATTCTACGGCGCGGCGACGAGAAAAACCTCGCCTAGGTACATTTTTTTTTTCTTTTTGTTTTAGTAAAATGTTTTGTTCGTATAAATGCTTGTATAAACACTTCCGTTGGAATGTTACAAAAGCGAAATTTAACAAATCTCGTTTAGTATAGTGTTTTACTTTTTTTACTAACTTATAAATACCTACGTATGAAACACCAAATACTAAACAATTAACTGTTAAACTATAGTTTACAGCAGATAGTCACTATTGATTTACATATGTAGAATATTTAATTTAAAAATAAATTAATCCAATAATTAGACTCCGCATTATCGATTTTGCTCGGAAACACTTCTAAAAAAATATCTCCGTTGTTTTAAACTTTAAGCGAGTGGATAAACTGTATTACCTTGATGTTCACTTTTTTTTTCACAGGATGATTATTAAAATAATTAACATATTGTATACGTGTTTAATTTAATACAAATAATTAATCGTCTGTGGTTTATAATAAAACGATTAACGATGTCCTTCCACAGTTTTACTATAGTTTTCGAAGTATAGTGTAAGTCTATAGTCAAAGATGATATTTTGATCAAATAAACAATTTTTTTTTTTTTTTTTTGTTAAGTATCACAGTTATGGTTCTTGTTTAAAAATTTAAAAATATTGAATAATATACATTTAATTCTTTTTTCATAATTATAGTAAATCTTAACTTGCACTTCCATTGGTTATGTACATGTACCTATGTAAGCGCACAGTGAGCATTCTGAAAATAATTAAAAACATAATAACATATTCGAATAATACAATTGGTGTTTGTTTTCAACTTTAAAAAAAAGTAATTAACTATATTATATTACCTATTACATAATTAGTTGGGTATTGATGATAATACGTAAGTATAAAAAATGTAATTCACTGTGCGTATGATCGTATAGAAATCGATTACTCACACTCGTATATTATTTAGGTTGTATATTTTTTTTTACTTAAATCTTAATTTTTGTCGTTATTTCTTTTTTCATACGTACACTTCAAACGTTCAAATAACGACCGATAATACGTTCAAAACGCGTATATAAGCGGGTAAAGGTAGGCATATATATATAAATATATAATAACTTCTGAAATTCGAGTGTTCGACAATATAACGTGCACGGCACGAACGCCTCGAAAATTTCACAACAGACAATGTTTGGTAAATAAAGGGGTTCCGGCGAAATGGACGACTGAAAAAGGGGATGTCCAAAAGACTATAAATTTGCCCGTGTACAATAATTTATTTATATAGGTATTTCAAAACACCTCGACGGGGTGGTCTGGTTAAATCTGTACGTGTGCTCGTGTACGAGTACGATGCGTAACGCGTATTATACAGACAAAAATGTGGTAAGATTCTAACCTGACCGGGCCACCCTACCCGGGACCCACCGCTGGTCTTGTAATGTAGCGATTATGCAGTCTACCTATAACATAATAATGGCATTCCAGCACGAAAAAAAAAACCAAAAGATACACACCACGCGTTACTTCGTGTACATTTGTATACATTGTATAAACCTTAATATAAAGTCTTTATAGATATGAGTGTGTATATTTTGTCGTCAGGTGGCCGTGACGCGTTATACCGCGGCCGTGCTTCTTTTTTTTTCTCGACAAATGTTATAGATTCGATGACGGCGTAATTTGTTTTCTTATATTTTGTTTTACATGAAAAAAATTGTCTTCATCGGTTCTCGTCACAATGCGTGTGACATAATTACAGATGTTAACCAGGAATATGTTCGATATAGTTCATAACTATATTATTATAATTTATACCCATAAACTGCAATGTATAAAAATAATATTGAAATTTGAAACTGTAAAAGTTATATCAGCTATCATCTATTGTTTTTGTACATAAATTTGAGGCGTATAACAATTAAAAAAATAATAGAACTTAATACTAGTGTATACCTACATAAGCTATACCAATGTCGAAATAGATACGGTTATGAATGACATAATTTATATGAATTTTCTCAATTCCCAGTTATGAAATCACAATGTTTGTTATTTTTTTGGTTGGTGAGTATACATATATATTCCAATTTCAAAGGAAGAATAATTCTTAATGTTTTTCTCAATTATTAATGCGACGGTCTCATTTTCACAGAAAAAAATAAAGGTATTAATGAAAAAAACCGGTAGATAATTTAATCCAGAGATGGCCAACCCGCGGCCCGCCAAGGAAAGTTTTGCGTCCCGCGACATTTATCAAATATTTACAAAAAAAAAAATTATTTTTGTGCCGATAGAATATTCTGGAATGTCCGCACAACGCGATATCTGTATTATTAACAACGTAATCGCAACAAAAGTTACCTAACAAATGAAAACTTGCAACATCAATTACGGTGTGCAAATACAAGCATTTCAATTGATTTAAAAAAGCTTAGTGAACGATTTGAGAAACAAATATCTCACTAAATAGTAATGTTTACTCCATTTTTTTGTGTTAAAATTCTTAAATATATTTTAATTTTTTTTAAAATACGTTTATAATTTTATATGTGATCTAATTTTGAATGAAAAATATAAATATATGTGATTATATTAATATTTTGGCTGATGACCTTTTATTTTTTTTTTTTGGAAATCCTATATGTGGTCCGCAGGATTGTTATGTATTTACAAAGTGGCCCGCAAGATCATTTGAGTTGGCCATCCCTGATTTAATCCAAAAATCAATTTCTCTCAAGTACATATTATAAATACTAAATGTAATATGTATTATCATTGATTACAAATAGTACTATTTATAATCAATGGTATTAGGTATATATATATATATATATATATATGTGTGTGTGTGTGTGTGTGTGTGTGTGTGTGTGTGTGTGTGTGTGTGTGTGTGTGTATATAA
Source organism: Therioaphis trifolii (assembly GCA_027580255.1). Taxonomy (NCBI): domain Eukaryota; kingdom Metazoa; phylum Arthropoda; class Insecta; order Hemiptera; family Aphididae; genus Therioaphis; species Therioaphis trifolii. The sequence continues at coordinate 49,590,364 of CM050405.1, forward strand.
CTAATCAAATCAATGCTACAACTAATTTAACTAATTGACGCTCAATGTAACCTTATGTATACCAAAGTTAAAGTTTTATATGTTTAACTATAAAGAATACAAAAAAGCGATTTTTAAATTTAGTATGCTAGATTGACATATATATTTTTTTTAATGACACTAACTGTTTTATGTAGAGATATGTACTACATGCCTACGTGTATACTATGGTAATAATTGTTAATCGAGTAATGTGGTGAGGCAGAGTACCTATTAAGTAAATATACTTAGTAATGTTAGTAAACTCAAATTTACTTTGAACACAATCAGCTATTTGGATGTACCTAACAAATATTAAAAAATGGTTGTATTCACTCGTGAATATCAAACAAAAAATATGTTTAAAGAAGATTATGTCATGTGTGCTTATACCTACCTTATTCTTAAAAACTATGATACGGTATTCTATAATTATCAGTTATCACTTATCATAAAACATTTAAAGTGTTAAAATGTTGTAATATAATTACGCAATAAACGAGAAGAAATAAAGGTATTAATAACGTTACTCTAATATTCGAAAAATCGCCGAAGTTACAAATTTTATCATAATATAGTCATTAGAACTTCGCGTTTATCCATGAAATATTTAACGAATGATTCTTGAATGTTTCTGAAGTGAATAATGTACTTACTTAGTACCTACTACCTACCGACATCTTTGCTTATATTTCTGCAGCAATAATACATTTTAAAATGTCATGGAAAAAAAAATGATCAAATTCGGTTAACTTCGGTATTATATCCGATATACTATTTTCATTTTGTAATATGAACGGTAATATTTACGGAGTAGATAAATAATTATGAAACTAATTTCGCATAAACAACTGGATTAATGATAACATTTTCTAAACTCCTGTTTTTGCTAATATATGAATAACAGTACGCAAATATTCATATTTGAATATTCTTTGGTATATTGTGTATTGTGGTTGTAACTTTTATTCTCCAGTACATTATTTTCCTATTTTTTTCGTACCAAGTATACCATTGATGTAAAAAAAATTAACAAAATTTACTATTAATCCTTAACACTACAAAAATAGTTAAATAATAAGTATACAATTCAGTAATAAAAAACTGAAATAACTCAAAAGTCCATTTTTTGTAATCATGTTCTTGATGTGTTACGTATGTGTGTAAATAAAATGTATTAGGAAGTCAGATAAAATTGTTTATTCTGTTTCAAAATATTCCTTTTAACAGACCTTGAACATTGAAATGTACATATTAAGCAAATTTAAATATAGTTTGAAATGTACGAACAAACACGAACAATAGCTTATAAGGTACATTTTTTTTTTTTTTTGTATGGAATTTTAATTATTCTTTGATCAGTATTTGTAAGTAACATGAAATGGAATCAGATTTCATTCGAAAGCTTCAAATTCAAATTGAAAATATTTACGTAACATACTATTATTGATAGTGAAATAATTATAGCGTATTGTCGTTTATTAGTATTCGAAAACCAAATCAAAACGAATCAGTTAAGTATTTAATTTAATTAATTCTCCAATTGTAAAACAATTATAAGTGTGCATCGTAATTAGGTATATACTGCAGGCCTTTTAAAATGGTTCGACGTTTAATTAGTGAATAAGCTTATTATGAACTACAATCTATAGTGAATCAATTTGAAGTATTACATAACTATTAATTAATACACAATAATAATTAGTGTCCTAATGGTATTGCTGTATATAACAAACGTGTCTTGAACACGTCATACGTGTATGTATATTATTAGTTATTACATTGCGATACTTGAACGACCAACACAATGAATATGGTACACAGTTTAGAATTCTTTGAAGATTTCAACGAGAGCACTCTTTTAGCACTAGTCTAGTTTTAACCCTATCCTCGCACTAGTTTAGCACTAGAGTAAGTACCAGTTATTCTTATATTAGTACTTTAGTGCGTTAAATCAGTGGCGTCATTTGGGGGGGGGGGCAACTCATACATTTGCCACAGTCTAGTGTTTAGCTGCTCAGTCTCTCAAGTTGGTACATATGAAAAATATAAAATATACAAAATAATAATAATAGTAATAATCAAACCATTAAACCTGTAGAAAATAAATTATGAATAAAATTATTGACTATATTATTGTCTATATAAAAATGATAAAATTGAGATAACAAGAGACGGGCACTCACATATTGACATACCCAAATGCTAAATCGGTACACTGTACTAAGTACAAAACGTCGTTATTTTTAGACTAATACCTCAGTGGACTAGTTTAGTCTATAAATATTATAGTCGTTACAATTCCACCCATAAGAAAAAATATTTTCATATTATTATCAATTTTTATATAAACATTACAAACATTGATTAAATAATAAATATTATTCAATCTATTTGAATGCAGCCGAATAATCGGAGTCGTCATAATATATGACGAATACGAATGAAGATTATGAATAGGTAATACTTTTTCACCCCTTATGCCGGCTCATCAGTAAATGGTCGCTCAAGTCTAGAAAAAACCGAAATGACGCCACTGCTTTAAATTCGAGTTGATTAGAGTAAAAAACGTTACGTTCTAAACGCTCCGGTTTAGAACGAGACGCATCACAAGTGTGTTTTTTAATGTTTTTTCAAAGGCATTTGTATAGTCACATAACGACGCACGATCAGCATTCAACAGTGCCGTGGCCACCGAATACCCACTGTATCCGCACCAAATCACGTTTCATCGGAATCGTTGATACATTACTATTGTCAGTGCGCGTCGGAAAAATAACCGAGAAAAAAAATTAGAAGAAAAAATAGAAGAAAAATCATTCCCCCTACCCGCCGATCCCTCGTTCAGAGAGCCATAGTTCATTGATAGAACCGACTCGACCGTTAGTTCGGTGTAACACAATACGAAGATATGTCATCGACGATATTTCACGTGTGTTGTTACACGCAAACGCATACGTGTGTGTGGTGCACGTACGTTTTTCCATTGTGATAGCGTCGACGACGGTGTATAAAACAAAACGACACGTCGATACGCGTCACCGCGCCGTCGTATATGCTAGATTATATCGCCGCGTCGGGCGTGCTTGTGTGTGTGTGTATGAATGCGTGTAGGGCGCGCGCCCGTGCGTGTGTGAGAAACGCGTGCGTGTGCGTGTGAGCGCGCGCGTGTTTGATTCGATTTGATACGCGTACCACGACGCGGCGCGGCGGCGCTCGTCGGGACACGGTCGGCGGCCGCCCGCAAGGAGGAATTTATTTTTTCTCTCTCGCTCGCGCCCGCTTATGTTTTATACACATTTGTTTTTTTTTTTTTCCTTCCTATTATTTCCATCCCATTCTTTCTTCTACACCTCTTTCGTTTCCGCCGAGCGCCTCCACGGCTTCGGAGCATACCGCCGCGCGTCGAGCTCGCGCCTCCACGCGCGCGACGGGTTACCGTCAAAATGGCCGATGCGCGCGCCGCCGCCGTGGCCGTGTTTTTATTTATTTACCCTCCCGCCGCGCCGCCGTCACCACACTCGCGACCACCTCAGTCACCGCCGCCGCAGCCGCCGCCGACCTCCTCCGCTCCATCTACTCCTCCCCACCGCCGCCGCGTTCCCCGCCATCGCACCCGCCGTCGCCGTCGTCGCCGCCGCCGCCGCCGCGTCAGTCTCCGCCGCGCCGCCGACCCCGCTACTACCACTGTCCCCGCGTCGTAGTCGCCTCCGACGCCACAGTCTCCACCGTATTATTATTATCGCGTGTGAGCGTGTGTGTGTGTGTGTGTTGAGAGTGCGTATAATACGCGTGTGTGTGTGTGTGTGTGCGCGCGTAACGTTACTATTACTATTACTATTATTATTACTATTACTACTGTGATCGCGGAGCACTGGCAGCAGCAGCAGCAGCAGCGTCAGAGGAGGCCCGTCGTCGTCGTATCAGTTAATACGCACCGCGTTTTCGGACGACAACAACGCGAGCACAACAGCCGCCTGCGTTCCCGTCGTCTACGAACACCGCCGTTTTCGTGAGCGCGTCCCCTCGGCCGCGGGCACAGGCGCGTCTTCGTCGCGCACCGTTATCCGTCGCCGACACGCCGCGAGCGCCCGACGTCTACGCGTCCCGTCGGCGCGCGGCCACGCTCGAACGCGTGTCACCGGGTCCGCCGTGTCTTCGCCGCAATATGTCTCCGTAGTGCCGCCGGTGGTTCACCTCTGGTCTGCCGGGCCCGACTCGGCGGCGACGACCGACCGCCATGTCGTTCTGACACATCTCCGAGGTACGTGTGACTCTTCCGTTCGTGCGGACGCCGCCGGGTAATGATCACGAATTACGGGTTTTTATTGTTTTCTCACAGCTACGCACTGCCGGGATCATGCCACGAGAGACGGCCGCTCCACATCAATCAGACGACACCGGCGGTGATGATGAAAACGGTCGCACGGTGCCATAACGACAATCGCCTACCCGAGTACACTGTGTTATTCACACCGACATCCATACTGTACTTGGCTCTCTTGGGGTGTTTACAAGGAATCGGTGAGTCTTCCGAACCGAAATAGTAGTATTTTAATGTTTTTCAAAGAATGTTGGAATGTTATTCAACTCTTCTTGTGATCATTGTGTCAATCTATCAAAGCAAATTAAAATTTAGTAAATTCAATTTTTCTTTTGTTTTGACGATTTGTCAATAGTCATATCTAATTATGTACGTTCAATATCTTATATTTTGTATTTACATTTGTGTTCGCCACATTCTGTGTAAATATGAGTGATAATATTTAAACTAGGCACTCGTTATACAAAATATAAAGACAATTTTATATCTAATTTAACTCATAAGGTATTTTTTTAATATTTTTATAATCTAAAATATAAAATTATTAGCTATATAGAACATATTTATGTACATAAGTATCTAAAATATCAATTGTGATTCAATAGCAATTATATGAGTATTAATTTCTAGAAGGTTTACCTATAAGCATTGATTATTTTAGTATCTTTATTTTATTAATATAATGTATAATTTCATGAGTAATTGTGAATAGTTTATGATGCATTACTTGGTCACATATTTAACCCTTTGTGGACCGACGGGACTTTAAAGTCCCAGCCAAAAAAAAAATCATATAAAATTACGTGTAAATGTGGAACAGTTGTTATTGCCCGACGGGACTTCTATGTCCTGTATTCTACCAGAAAAAATTATCTTGGAAGAAATAAAATCAGTTATCATAGTTTTATCAGTGTTTGTTTATTAATACTTTTCATAAACATGTTTTTACAGTTTTTGTTTTACAGTAATTGTTTAATTTTTTTTTTAATTTTTTTTATTAAAAGTCCTTAATTTTATAATTATTTTTACATTGATTGTATGTAAAAAAAAAAATGACCTAGATGACTGACGGGACTTTTAAGTCCAGACCGTAGAGGACTGGCGGGACTTTTAAGTCCCAGGATAAAATAAGGATGAAGGATAAAGAAAAACATATTTTTTTTTTCAAATCCTATCTTAGAAATAGGAAAAATTTTGAAATGGCCAAAAAAAATTTTACTTTTTTAATGTTATTAAGGTGCTGTCCTGAAAGGGTTAACTGTGAATAAGACCATTTTTACTATAAGAAAAGAAGGTGTAGGTACTTACCTACCAAAGTATTATTTTCTTTTAAATATTTAAAACCTATAAACAATATTTACCTACCTACATTTTTTTATTTTTTTTAAAAAATAGATATTAATAATTTTAAGTCAGTTAAATATTTTTGTACAACAATACCTAACTTTTGATACCTTATTTTCTATTTTACTTAAAGTATATGTCTATGAGCATATAATTTTAAATGTTTTATATTCTTTAAGGCAAAATTCATTAAAACAGTATATTATAATAACTGGCTAGGTAATGTTTGTTTTAGCTCTAAGTCGCTTTGTTGACTTTTTGAAATTTTATATTAAATTCTTATATATTTCCATTAAATATCTATAAACCTTAAAAAAGAACATATCTATCTTCTAATTTATAATGTTTTTGTGGTTATTTTTGTTCGGCTTAAAAAATTAGGCAAAACCTGATAGATAAATCATATGTTGTTGAATTTATGTATTTAGTCATGACAAATTGCAATGTTTTATGTAAATTGTTTACATATTACGTTATCTCATGATTATTCTTATAATTTGAACAATTTTTTCATTGTAAAAAACTGTTTTACTATCTCCAGTATATTTGTTATCTCCAGTGGCTGTTTAAACATACACTACAAGTATATGAGTGTTGTTAGCAGTTGTAATTTTTTTTAATAAGTATTTTTTCTCAGTGTTACACATTTTAAATTAATTAGAAAAAGAATGTACCTACTTTTACTTAAAAGTTTTTAAAATAGAAATATATATGCACCCAATAATAATTTAATAATTAGAATACGGGTGTATGTATAAAATAAAATAATTGGTAACTCATTTTTTTTTAATTTTTCTTGTTTCACTTGGTACCTTTATTTTTATTTATTTTCACTTTAAATTCTTCCTGTCTTACAATATTTTAGTACTAGGTAGGTATTAATGATTAATAAAGTAAATCAAAATTTGAAAAACGATATATTTTGCTGTTACTGTAGTAGAACTACTAAGTTTAAAACCTTTATTTAAATATTCAAGTTTATAATTCTGAGTTAAATTTATACGAGTAAGTATGGTGTTATAAAGCGGTAAAGCTTTTGAGTGATAGTTAGTTGAATATTTACTCTAGTATTTATTATTTCAGTCTTATTTTTCTTTGATTTCCTATAAAAACATTTTTCAATCATATTATTTCATACTATATTTAATCTAGTTACTAAAATTTTACTAAAAATTTTGTTTAAATTGGTAACACTTTTTAAAAAACCAACAAAATTAATTTTTATACGATTACTGATTGCTAGGTATTGATTAATTAAATTGATTAGCTGAATGTTACATGGATTAAATAAGACATGCTTTGCTAACAAAATTTAATAAATAAAATTATAATTTTTGTTTAAACATTTTAATACTTGCTCAGAAATTACTATCAAAGTTACATAGTCCTAACTTTGTATCTAAGAACTTTTTATTCATTTTAGGTAGGTATTTATCATCAATTTATTCTTCATTATAGATGTAGGTATAAACCAAAATATTTAAATGTATACTGGAAAACTGAATTTTATTTTAATTTAGTCTTATAAACTTCAAAATAATGTACCTATTTATTTAGTCCTTGGCTATCAATTCTTGTTTGCGGACTAACAATTTAATTCATTCTCAATTTTTTTCAATATAAATCATATTTAATTGTTAAATACAAATCTAATAGAGTAATTATTTATTTAAAAACCATATTTTAAAAGTCACCTATTTTAATAGTATAATTTGAAATCAAATTTTAAACAATATATTTTTTATTAGTTTATCAAAAGGTTTAATGATTGAAGTTGATTAAACATGAGTAATTTTAAATTTTTGTAGTTTAAAACATGTCATTTGAAAAACGTGATTAGCTTATCATTTTCATCTTATTTTTACTTTTTATTTGATTCTGCATAGAGTTAATTTAAATCTTTGATTTCAATTAAGAATCATGTCAATAAATTATTTTATGTATATTTTATTATTATGTACATATTTTAGTTAATTGCCTATAGATATACTACATCTACATCTAAATATATCTACATTTAATCAAACAGTATCTATAGCTACATTTAATGAATTTCTGGTTAGATAGGCATTTATTATTAACTGCATTATTAACTTGTGAAGTAAAAATATCATACCAATATTTATATACACATAAAATATATATTCTTTTATGTAAGTATCTATATGAACAATAAAATAAATTAAAATATTCATTAATATTTAAAAATCACTTAGGTTTTTTCATTATATATTCATAAATTTTTATTTTCAAATAGTTAGTATTTACAGCAAAAAAATACAAAATAACTTATTATAAGTGCTGAATTAGAATTTCATAATATTTAATAAGTATAAAATTATGAAGCTTAGTATCATGCATACTCATTTTTTTTTAAACTTATTTTTCCTTTGTTATGTGAAAATTTTGGTTTTTTATTTTGCCTTATAAATTATTTCTGTTTAGTCTTGTAAAATACCTTGCCATGTTAGCTTCATAATCTTTAATACATTTAAAAAATGCTTTACTATTACAGTAAAACCTCGATTATCTGTCACTCTTTCATCCATCACCCACCATCATTATGGTATCGTAAAAATTTTAATAATAATAATCATGAATAGAATATTGAATGTTTGTAATGAGTATATATTCATTTTTTTCAAGTAGTTTTACATATTTTTATTTATTTATTTATAGTGTTTTTAAATTTTATTTTAATTAATCATAGAAATTACTTATACATTTAATATTAAAATCATAGGTATATGTAATTACTATAAATATTTCTTTTTCTTTTATCCTTCTAATTTGATAATTTGACTATCTGTCACTCTCTTGGTCCAGCTGCAGACGTAGAATCAAAGTTTTACTCTACTTTGAAATTTGTTCTATTTATGAATAACAATTAAATAATTGCGTTATAACACGTTTAATCCTGGAATAGACTGCCTAGTGATATATATTTTTTTAAGTTGGTTAAAATCCTACTACACTTGCTATCATTTTGGTTTATTTCCATGACATGAAAATAGACTCATTTGCCAACAAGTTTATTTCTAGTAAGCCTTAAATTGTTATAATTAATCTTTTTTTTTTTTGAAAAATGTTGGAAATGTTATGATTAAAGTATGATTTATTGTTTCTGTACAAAAATAACTAAAATTACAAAAAATTTTATAGATTGACATGTAAATTTTTAAATTTTTAAATCGCACAATTATTGTTCAAAGTTTCAAATACTTGTTAAAGTACCTATCACAGTATCACAGATGAATTGTCTTCAGTAACTATTTTTGCTTTTAGTAATGATTAAAACAATTATATACTCAAAATTTTAAACTAAACATGTTTTATGTTTACTTGTAAGGTTAGTATTTACTTAACTTTATTTATTTCCTAATTTTAAAAATGTGATTACCTACATTTTACCTAATTATTTTTGTTTAAAATTACTAAAAGGCTCATTTTAGTTATCATTTTTTTTATAAAAAGTATATATAAACACAAATAGGTTGATTTTATTAGTTGCAAGTATGCCATGTATTAATTTCAAAACTTTTTTTTTTTTTACAGCTTCACTCTTAAACAAAAGCTTCAATCACACAACTTCAAGTGTGTGATGATAAAAGAGAAGCAACACATAGAAAAAAAGTCTTCATTAAGTAGTCAAGGGGGAGACTCTGGTACTGGTGATGATAACCAAATGATCAAAACGCCCGATAACAATAGTGGTGATCTTCATCGCGATTTAGAGAGTATTATTAAAACCGAAACAGATATGACGGCTTTAATTGATAATTCTGGCACAGATGTGACCGATAATAAAAGTGGTGTTGGAGGCGGGAATGCTAGTAGTAATGCATCTCCAGGATCTTCCAACAATGACCAAAAGCAGCAACTATTGTCAAATGACATGTGTCTTAATCAAAGTATGTTACAAGGAACTTAATTTTAATTGAATTATAGGTTTAATAAAAATCATGATTTTATTTATTTAGTTAAACATGAAGATACTGGTAACAATAGTGGCATTAAAGTAGAAGATAACAGTACAACAAGTACCACCACTACTACTGGGGAGTCTGACTTTGGTATGAATGTTATTCTTAAATAAGATTGTATGTGTTAAGAAGTATTTTTTTTAGAATCATGTGATCGAGCTGTGTTATCTTCGATGAACAGTGGCAGTGGAGGACCATCAGATTTAATTGATGGTTCTGGCGGGGTACAACCTTTAATGAGCAATGTTTTAGGTGGTAACGCGACGGGCAACAAGCAGTCAAATACCACTAGTGGAAATATGGATGCTCAACAACAACAGTATATGCAACAACAAAGTCAAATTTTTGTTTTTTCTACAAGTTTAGCAAATAAATCAGCTGAATCAGTATTAGCTGGTCAATATCCCACAATTATTGCTTATCATTGTGCTCAACCTCGAACAAAAAAATTCCTAGAGGTATGATAAAATATTTGTCAAATTAAGTATAAACACATCTGTATAATTCTAGGTTTATTTAATATTATAAATTTTGTTGATACAATAAACAAAATAAATAATTTCGATTTTATAGAAACATCCATTGAAAGTTAACCAGTTTAATAGACAAAATCCTGGACAGTGGATGAACAATGTAGTTGCATCTCAACAGCAAATGAAACATCAGCAACAGCTAAATAAAGGTATGGCTCCTCATGGTGGACAACCAAAATATGGTGGTGGTACACCTTATTCGAGAGCAATGAAAAACAATAACAGTCCTTCAGTTGCCTCAATGGATAATTCAATAATGCAGCAACAACCTGGGGCAAGAATGCCTATGTGGAATCATCATCAGGTATTGTTATAATAAACTATCTAATTTTTAACTGAATAATTTAAAACTACATACCACGGTAATATTAGGCTCACTTAACGGTCATTACATCTTACTAACCAAATGTTATCAAATAAATTAGTTTTTTTTACTTTTAAAATAATTGTATTACATTAAATTCAAAAATGTATATGTGATTTTTATGGGTAGTGTTCGAACATAAAATTATTCAGTTGTTTGAGTTAGGTTGTTTAAGTACTATGTTTCAAATGTAATAATTTTCTTAAATTGATTATATTACATATATTTTTAATTTCATACTTTATACATTTAATGTTATTTTAATTAATTTCTACCCTAATTTTATGTCATCATAAAGAAAATTGCTGATAAAAACTCTTTATTGCGAATAACGAATAATGTATACCTAAAAGCTTGGAATACTTCACACCATGGGTATTCTTTGCCCTTAAGATAAAATACGTGTGGTATGTATATTAAATTTTAAAGATTTATTAAATCATTTAAAAAGTAAAATGATTCTCTGTAAAGCTTTAATGTAAAATACTGGAATTCAAATTTCTCCTGAAAAGGTTATAAAAAAAAATACAAGTCAATCGTTTTGAAAAAAATCTTTGTTGTGTCATTGTTATTTGATGTAAAATTCAAATATTTCCATATGTTTTAATGTTACCATTTAAATTTAATGGTTATATAAATGCTAGTTAATTTAGTGTGAAAAGACAGTCAATAAAAATTTACCTACCTATTTATCATTATTATTATTATTATTATTATGTTAATGGGTCAAACCTAATTCAGATTCTTCTTTTTTTTTGGCACAAATGGGTAATTAATATTTTTTAAACTTAATTTGGCATAAATGAAATTTTGGATAGTTCAAAGAACACACTAAAAAGATTAATAATATAACTTACATTTATCTCTATTTTTAAAACCTTCTGTTTAATGATTATATGTCGTATATACAGCAGAGGTGAATCAGACCTCGACTGATTGTTCAGTAAATTTAATAAAGTGAGATATCTTTTAAATACATTTTGTAATTGTTTGCCCCATATTGATGCAAAACTTGATTTGGACTATGTGCTTAAAATATCAATTATGATAATTATTAATTATTATTATATATCCAAATCTAACTGTGATTTTTAATCAAAAAAGTAGTGAAAATAAAAAATAAATAATGTTTTCTTAGAAATATCATCATAAAAACTTTTGTGACAAAAGATAAAAATAATAACTCACTGTAGGACGAAAAGTTTGTATTTAGTTATTTCTCACTCAAAAAAGTTTAAAATGTTTCATTCTTTATTATATTGGTCTGTGACTGCAATTTACAGTTCAAGATTTTTTACTTATTTTTGTACTTTTTCATTATTTGTCAATATAATATGTAAAATTGGTTTTTGATGTCTCTCTTTTATCTTTTGTTTTACAGCTTTAAGCTCTGCTCTATTTACTTAAGTTTTAATGGTGTATCATTTTTTATAATTTATTTTTCTTTACTATGTTTTCTAATAATTATTTTAATATGCAAAGTAAAATTTTTTAATCCTTTGACTGCTGTAGACATAATATGTCAAGACATAAATAAACTTTGTCAAAAATCACATTGTTATTGATGTTCTATAACATTGTTATTTATATAGATGTTAAAATATATTTTATATATAATTGGCAATAATACCATTTATTTGGAAAAAATAATGAATGTCTTGATAAAAACTAAATGATTTTATCTTAAATTTTCTATTCGTGTCTTACATTTTAAATCTATTGCTTACTTATAATTAGGACCTGAAATGGTTATATCGCTTTAAAACTTTATTTTAATATAAAACAAACAGCCTATTGTTGTACACATAGCCACTTGTCTGATTTTAAGTTTAATATCTAGCAATTTTGTGTTACACCTGAATAATTTATTTAAATTAATTCAACTGTACATATTCTTTAAATAGACCAATTATTATGATGCCAACATTTTTCCATGAGCATATTGCCATACAAATTTAATTTGTTTTTAATCATTGAAATAGAAATATCTAATTTACGATAATTATAAATTTTGTATTGTATTTTAGTTTATTGTTCAGGTTATAAATAATTTATTTATACTTAAATACAGCTAAGTTTATCTGTATATTATTTATTTGAGTTAGAGTGTAGTCATATAAATTTATATGTTCAATTAATTCTGATATGTGTACACATTTATTGAATTTTTCATACCTATCATAATGAAGTTTTGTGATACAAATGAATAAAGCAGTTATTTTATGGTTTTATTAATTTTTACTCTACAATTGTTTCTGTTTATATGTTCCTACTTTTTTCAATTGTCTAAAACTAGCATTAATTTGAATAAATAATTAAAAATTTATGAACATTTGTTAATAATTATATTAAGTTTGACCATTAATTTGTATTTGTTGTCTAAAATAATACATTTCTCATAAATTATTATCATTTAGATTTCCATTTTTCATCATCAATAATTGAGCATTATTATTTGATTTTTGATGTTATCTTGTGTGTGTGTGTGTATGGTACATTTATAATGTATTACTGTATCATATGTAAAAGTGAACTAGTTTTTAATCAATAACTAATATTTTGTTTCAGGGAAATCATATAAATGATTCAGGACCTCAGCAGCTTCAACATCCTTCAAATCATAATATGATAGGATCAATGTGTGGGCCTGGTAACAACGGTATTATGGGTATGTCAAATCACAGCGGTGGTGGTGGACCAATGGGTCCTGGGATGTTAATGAATAATAATAGTAATTCGAATCCATCAATGATGGGTGGTCCAGGATCTATGATGAATCAACAAGGTATTATTTCAGGTTTGTTTCTTTTAATACATTCAATAACATTTTAAAATTTTTATTAGGAAACCTATGTTCTATGGGTCCAGGTAGTGGTGGTGGTATGCCTATGAACGGTATGGATTTAGATTTAATGGATCATCATAACCCACATCACCAACAACACCACCCAAATCCACATCATCCATCTAATATAATGGATGGTGGTCATAGACCAATGATGGGTGGTGGTCCACACCACCCTCATCACCCTCCTCCCCATCATCCGTCGGGTGCTCTTCATCATCGAGGTAATGTTGGAATGGGTGGTGGACCTCCTCACCACCATGGTATGCCTGATATGATGACAATGGGCGGCAACGCCAATAAATGTCAATCATCTCCGATGGACAGTCTTATGTCATCCACCGGTGGACCACCAGTTGTTGTACCTTCAGGTTCACCTGGTGGTCATAACTCTTTAGCTGCTATGATGCCATCTTTAGCTGATTTTGATGATCCTATTGGTAGTGGTAACTCTTCTCTAGGTGCAGCTGCAGCAGCTGCTGCTGCACATCATTCATTAGCTGGTGAGTGATGTCTTCATAGCTTTTTCTTCTAAGTATTTTCAAAAATTGTATAATTATTGAAAATTTCAAAGCATAAATCTTTAAAAAAAAAAAAAATTAAATTATATATATTTTATTTCTTATTGTTAAATATTGTTTTGTAAAAATTTAGTCATAGTAATTAAATCAAATTATATGAGTGCAATACTCTTTAATTTTTGTTTATTTTATGGATTAAATAACTAAATTACTCATATAAAATTAAAATTATAGTCTTCTAGTTCTTGAAAGTTTAATTTTTTTTTTCATCCACATCTAATTAAATTTAAAGGTTTAACTTAAAAGTAGTTATAATATCGGTAGTCTATATTTTACAAAAATGATATTTTTTCAAAAACATTAACATTCATATTCTCTTTAAATATTTGGTCATTAGTTATATAAGCTATAGAGTCTGAATATTAAAATTTAAAATCTACATAGTAGTGATATACTGTTTTTCCCTTTGTATTGATAGAAATAAAAAATACTGGTGTGTCATTCTCTTAAACTAAATCATTTAAAATTTTTCAAATACTCATGCATTACAAAATATAAATACCATTCAAAAAGGGGAAAAAACAAGTTATATATGTATTTAGATTGTGATAGTAATTTTAATCTTGAATTTAACTATTGTGTTAAATTTTTAAATTGAAAACTACCTGCAGTTTAAATACATTTTTATTCATATTTCAATGATATTTTTAATTTATTTAATTCTTAGAAAGTTATCAATCATTTTTCTATTTTTTAATTTTATTGTAAATGGTCACTAATGTAGTATCTTAATAATTTTATTTAACATGTTTTTATTTGTAAATTTGAATAGTTACTAAAAATCATTTTATTTATACCTTTTGTAAATTTTATGAATATTGAATATGTAGTTAAATTATAAAAATTGACTTTATCTCAAAAAAATGTAATATCTAATTGCTTATCATTTAACTAATATTTTAAAATCCCACAAGTATCAAATTAAAGTATAAATCAAGTTATTTATTTTTTGATTTAAAAAATTAATGAAATAATTTTCATTACACAATTTGTGTTTTAGAAATTTGATTTATTAGGAAGCGATTCATAATTATTATTTCACACATTTTCCCAACTATTAATTAAATTTTACATTTAAAAATACAAATATATAAAAATATTTTAACTTTGTCTGTATTGGTAGATTTATAATATTTAACGCTTATCTTATTATTAACACTTATTTTAAAATTTAAGATAATTTGTTTGCATCATTGTTATAATTTAAGTTTTTTTTAATCAGGTGTTCAAGTACCTGATGAAAATTTGACACCCCAACAAAGACAACACCGTGAAGAACAACAAGCTACTTTACGCAAACTTCATCAAATGTTGTTTCCTGAAAATTCTAATAGTAGTGGAGGGCCTCCTCAACAACAGCCTCCACCAGTTACATCATCTTCTTCTTCTGTTGGTGGAGGTCCATTAGACAATTGCAGTGGAAGTGGTGGTATGGATGATTTAATGCCTTCTATTGATGATGATTTAGATGTAGATGCTGTTGTAACAGCTGCAGCAGTAACAAATTCTGCTGATCTTTTATTGCCACCCAAGACGCCAACCTCATGTTCATCTGATTGGCAAAAAACAATGTTTGGTAATGAAGATGATAAAAAGAAAGATGTGGTTCGTTGTGGTCCACCACCGTCTTATCATCAAACAGTAGCTCGATCTGCTAGTGTACCTATTGTATCTGTACCAAGTTGTAGCCCTAATTCACCTTTACCTGGTAATGGCACTGGAGTAACAAATAGCAATTTATCATTGCCATCTCCTCGTACATGTTCAGCGCTCAACTCTCCAGCTGGTGGCCGTCCATCATCAAATATGAGCCCTACTGCTGTGCGTTCTCCGGGTGGAAGTGGTTCAAGACTACAGTCCAGCAATCCTGGTACACCTGTACACATGTCGCCTGGTAGTGCCACTGGTCATAATTCTTGTTCGTCTTTAAAACAACAAAAAGGACCAATGTCAAATGAATTTTCACCATCATCTAATATCGCAACTCCCGGTCAACCAGGTATTGGTGGTCAACAATCTCCAGGTACACATATAAAGTTAACATGTATTAATATTTTGTTTTCTAACATTTCATTATTTTAGATGGATTATTTTGTCACAATAATAAACAGCTGTCTAAAAGAGGAGATGAACCTAATTTAATGCCTGTTCCTTCACCTCAGCACATTCAGTATCTAAATACTTTCGATGGTCAAGAACTTACCATCCAAAAACAACCTAATACAGGTTTAAAAGATTCCTCGTCTTCCACCACGACTACTACTTCTACAATGTCCCCTTCGTAAGTGATTCAAGTGAAACTGAATTTTTATTTAAAAAATTAAAAACTGCTGTTTATGTGTTTCATGTGTTAAAAAAGTAATAAGTTTCTCATGTAACGTAATTTTTAACTTCAAAATGTTTATACTGTATAACAACAAAATATTTAAGAAGTGGTGATTACTCAATAGTATTTTTAAGCCATTATTTTATTTTATTTATATTATTATCATCATTATTAACTGTTAAATTTCAGTAGAAATACATAAATACTTAATTAGTAATTATATTAATATATTTTGAAATTTATTTTTGTCAGTTTATAATTTAAAAAAAAATAGTTGAGAAAATTAATTTTTTATTATTATTATACATTAATGTTTGATGACAACATTTCCGTATGTGTCAAGGACAGTTTATTTCTCGTTTCTTGTAAAATCTATTTTATAGCTCTGATTGATAATAAGTTAATGCTAAATTAAAAACATGTCCATTAAACAATCTGCAAAGATGAAGACATTTATTATTATTGAAAATGTCATTATTTTTCTTGTTTCATTGCAGTAGTTTTTTAGTTAAATATGGCTAATTAGATTTAACTAAAAGGACTTATTTAATCAATCTGATTTAAAACAGAGTTGTTAATTCTATTTTAATATTAAGAATAAATTATTATGTTAATAGATATTTCATTTTTTTTACTTCGTTTTATAAATATATTAAATAATAACATTTATGTTTTATAATTGGTGAAAATACTGTTTTATTTTAATTTAAGGACAACTTAAAATAAAGAAGCAATTTTCACTAAACAGTATTTTGCCATTTTTCTAAGTTAAATATAACTTATCATGAACAATTTATCAATTAAGAATCAAATAAGAAAATTGAATGTTTTAAATTTTCATTTTTATAAAGATAGTGTTGAAATTAATTTTAGAAATATTGTCCTCTTAACCTGATCGTCCTAATCTAATTCAAGGCATAAAATAAAGCGTGATCACCTCTAGATAACCTATTTTTTTGTTTTATCAAACAATATGAATTAATGTAATAATTATTATGTTTTGCACTTAAATATTTATTGACTTTTCTTCAAATATTTTCATTACAATTTTTTTCATTCTGTGTTGTGAGAATTAAAAGTAAACATTCTTAAATAAATCTTTAAATTTAATAATTTACTAATTGATTGTTCATAAAAAAATATATGCATCTAGTATGGTTTAGAAAAAGAAGAGAATTATTATTTTTTATACTAGAATAAGAGGTACGTTTTAAATTTGTACCTAGTATTCTTTTATTCAAATAATTTGGATTGTTTTCATTCTAAGTATATTATCAAATATAGACTTAGATTCTTGTTAATTATTATTTAGTGTTTATACAGTATACTATATAACTATAGATATAGATACATATATCTTTGTATAGATTGTAAACTTAAAACATTTCTGATTTGGAACTATATTAATGATAAATGCTTCAATGCATATTGTTAGTTGATAATTTTATGTAATTATACTACTTATCGCGATATTTAAAGTACTAGTCACTGTAACTAAAATTTCACTCTTGCATTGTATTTTTAGGAGATAGTTAAAGAAGATTTAAGGAGACCAAATTAAATTTAGTATTTGACCCCTATAAATTATTAATATTATATTTGTTGCGCATTATCATGATAATATTTCAACTTTTAATAATAGTAACTACTATAATGCTATTTATTTCTGTTTTAGAATACCTTCATCTCAAAACAATATGGACATGATTATAACTGATTCAAACATAAAATCTTCACAAGCTAATACTCCTTCCAATCACCATTCACCGTCATCTATGGATATGCCAGTTGGAAGTAATCGTTATCCTGGTACCCCAAGTGATTTTGCATCACCAAGTCCATCAGCTATGGAAGGTAACAATGGCCCTCCTAATAAGCAAGGTAATATGCAACAGATGAGAAATGGAGGTTACACATGTCCACCAAGTCCTCAGCAACAAATGATGAATGATTCGAGATATCCAGGAAGCTATGGAAATGGACCACAACAACATAAACCTAGTGGAATGATGGTCGACCCCAAAGATTCTCCTCTAGGATTTCCATCTAGACTTGGACCTGGTGACATGCCATTAAATCCATCTGCAGCTGCAGCGGCAGCTGCTGCAGCTGGTTTGCAGACATCACAACAGCAACCGATGAAACATTTTGATCCCATATCTTCTTTAGCTCAAATGAACCAACAGTTAGCTAATAACGTGGCTGGTGGGGGATCATCTCCAATTGTTAACCATAGTGGTGGAGTTCCGCCTATACATCATCCCGGGGGTCCAGGACATCACCATCCTGGTGGTGGAATGATGTCACCTTTTGGTGGTGGAGGGGGTCCACCAATGCACATGATGGGTAATAATAGTGATCCTATGTGTGGTCCAATGGGAATGGGTAGTGGTGGGATGCACGATAGTGGAATGGGTGGTCCTCCCGGCAGTGGTGGTCGTATGATGTATGGTCCAGGACCAGGATTAGGCCAAGGACCGCCACCACCAGGTCCTAATGGAAGCGGAGTTCCTATGGGCCCAGGAAGTGGATTGACTATGGGAATGCCCCCAATAGGCGGTGGCAGAAATGGTGGTATGATGATGAATACCTGTGTCAGTGGTGGTCCATTGTCTCCCAAATCTTCATCTATGATGCAACAACAACAATATCAGCAACAGCAACAGCAACAGCAAAGATTAATGCCTAGGATACCTGCTGGGGGTGGTCCTGGAGTACCTTATAATGGAGGTGCTAATATACAAGTTAAACCTAGTGCGCCAAACACTATTCAATATTTACCTAATAATTCTAGAGCAGGTGGTCCTAGAGGTGCACCTCCGCCACCACAAAATCAACAGCAACAACAACAACCTAGTTTAGATTTTCTGCAGAGGTTTTCGGGTGGACCTGGTAATAGCGGGAATCCATTGTCTAATTTAGACGGTAAAGTGCCTACTCACAATTTACAATATTTTCCTAATTCTGGAGGTGGAGGTTATAATAATAGTAATGGTGGCACTGGAATGAACGATATGATGTGTGGTAATGGAGGTCCTCCTGGTGGAGGTATGGGTGGTATGCCTCCTGGTGGACCAAATAATAGTCGAGGAATGATGCGCGGTAGTTCTGGTGGTATGATACGACTAGGAAGTGGCAACAGTGGAATGGGCATGGGTGGTGGAAATTATAATGGAGGGGCACCAGATAGTATGTTTGGTGGTGGTGGACCTCCTCTTCACCATCCATCAGGTGGTCATACACAACAGCAGCAAATGATGATGATGAGTGGTGGGTCAGGTGGACCACCACCCCAACAACATAAAGGAGGTGGAATGTTAGGTGGACCGGGTCCTCCAGATGCTACACAACCTTTACCACCTTCAATGGGTGGTGGAGGTGGTCCAGGACCTGGCGGTGGTCCTGTAGGATTTAGAGGAGGTCCACCGGTATCTAATTCATTTATCGGTCCAACCACAGCTGATCCTAATTATGCACAACAGTTTCATAACTTCCAGCAACAATTGTATGCAACTAATACTCGAGGTGGAGGAGGGGGAGGGGGTCCATCCGGCCCTGGAGGTGGTGGACCTCAACAATTTTTTGTGTCTAAGTAAATAACAATATTTTGACTTTTTCCAAAGCAATAATTATTTGTGTGTTATGTGGCTGTATTAATTCTTTGTTTTTTCATGTATTTTTTTTTTTTTATAATTATGATTTATTTAATCAGCCTTTCCCAATCATATAAGATTAACAGCAGACTGATAATCCTTAAAGATAATTATTTTTATGCGTATTGCATTTGTTTTCAAATAACACCCAGCAATTTAAGTTATGAGAATAATTTAAAAAAAAATAGTTAATTTGTGTTTGTGTATGTGTATAATATAAGTATTATTAGATTATATATGTATATACTATATAATATATATTTATACTAAAATTGTATAGACGTGAAAATTTTTATGTTGTATCAAGAATACAATTTTTAATCGGTCACCACCACAACATACTACATTTTAATTAATTAATTAATTATTCTTATGATTATGAATATTATTATTATTATTGTATTATTATTATTATTATTATTATTAATTATTGTAATTGATTTTGTACGCCAACTTGACCACGGGTGCAGCAATAATGAGTGAGCAAGCGCATGTATGACGTTTATAACAATATATATATATATATTTTTTTTCTTTTGTACATTTTATTATTAAGTCGATTATGTCGCGCCACTCCTGTGTAATATAAATTACAATTATAACAAATGTGTTAAATAGTTTTTGTTGTTAAATTTTTCATTCTTTAGCAATAATCAAATAATATTTTGGGTAAAAATAAAATAATATGTATATAAATGGTTTCAATGGCATTGCTCTTACAAAAAAAAAAAAAAAATTCAAACATGTTGCACTAAAATGATTATTTAATATTTATATAAATCCTTAAAATAGTATGTTTTATTTTATAGAACTCATCAACAAACAATTATGTATTGTAATATATTCTTGACAAAATCAAGATCTGTAGGGTAGACCAAAGTTATCTACTTTTCTTCAAAAGTACATTAACAAAAAAAAAAAAATTAAAATGTTTCTCTGAAATTTATGAAATGTTTACTCACACATATGGTAATAGAATTCAGCTGTAATAGAAAAACATAAAAACAATTATTGTTCTCATTTTTTAAGAAATATACTATATTTATATTAAATATTTAGTATAAAACTCAATTAGTCTGAGGTTGATACACTTGAATTGTGTAACGATTTTTACCGAAATTTTCAAATGGGATTTCATTTACAATATATTTTTTTTTTTTACATTATTATAAACTTTTACCTAAGGTTTGGAAGTTAAGTTTTTTGAGAAAAGTGAAAAAATGATCATTTTCTCTTAATAAATTATTCTTTGACTCGTACTATTAAATTACATTTAATCTTCATATTATATAAATAAATATATACAATCATTCTATTTATTTTAAATTTGATCATTGTTTTTTTTTTCGTAACAAAGAATTATTATCCAACATGCTGAAGTGTAGTCTTTTTCTGCCCACAACAAATTAAACCTAGAAAAAAAAATCGTAAGTATGTCATTGATGGAAATCTATCAAAATCTTATAGAGGAGGCTATTTATAATTTTAATAATAATTAAAAATAACTAATATTTTAATATAATTTATTAGTATATAATATTTAAAATAAAATTAACAGTAAATATAAATATTATTTTAAAGTGTTTATAATTAACCATGTTACAGTTAAATTTTAAAGTGGTTTTAATATAATTGTTAGTATAATTTGTCAATGAGAAAATTACAATTTATTATTCAGTCTTAAAAAATATTTTCAATATTTCGCCTCGTACTTGTAGTTCACAATAAAATCAAAATCTTTGAATATTTCAATTATACAACAATGTTTTTGAAAATATCTTATTATATACTATTTATACTAGAAATAAGTTGATATGTATCTACGTGGTTTGAGTGTCAAATCACATCAATATAATCGTCATTGAAATATGTGTAACTGAATTTCACCTATAACTTGTATTTTTTATTTAAAATACTTGTTAATAAAGTTAACAAATAAGAGACACTTTAATATTAAATTTTGATGGATAATGAAATTTGTTCCATATATAAAAATTAAGAGAATGTAATGGTTTGGGCATGTATGGAGAGCTGATGGTGACATAATAAAAAAAGTACTAACAGAGATCATACAAAAAAAAAAAAGACCAATAGGCAGACCACGAACGAGGTGGAAAGATGCGGTAGAGAAAGATATCAAGATGCTGGGAAGAAAATATATAACAGTTGACCCGACATTGGACAGGGAAAGATGGAGAGAATTGCTGGTGGCAGCTCAGGTTCTACAGGGACCGTTAAGCCAAGGAAGAAGAAGAAGAATGAAATTTGTTCCATCTAATAAATAATACAATTTAATTACACAATATTTAAGAAAAATGTACATAACTAAAACATTCACCATATAAAATGAACAGGTACACTTTAAACTTAAACCTTACACTTTAAAATATGGAATTATATTAATATTGTTCCACATCCTCTGTGCTAGACATCCATTTCAATTGGCTTATGGCAAATTGATACGCTTTATTTATTTTATATTCAATTAATAGTTCAAAATTTATTTCAAAACACGCACCTTTTTTTAATATAATTTTCCATAATTGAGATTCCTAAATAAGCTCGTGTTTCAAATAATAAAATCAATTATATTTTATGCTTAGTGAAAATAAGATTTTTTTATTTTTTTAAACAATCTAATGTAACTTATATCTGTTGTGTAGCCAAAGATCTAGTCACTGGTAATTGGGTAGGTACATTTTTCAAAATAACCTATAACTTGTACTTAGTTTATGTATTAGTTTAAAGCAGGGGTCTTCAACCCGCAGGCCGCATGTGGCCCGTTTCGTCATTATTTGCGGCCCGCGATCACATTTGAAATATAACACGCGCGTCTTTTATATTTCGATAAAATTAAAACTGCCACGAGCCTTCGATGTTGAAAAAATTGGGAAAAGTGCGATCAAACCAATTAAATTACCTATTCTTACGTGTTATAAATGTCGCCCGTTTTAATGATATTAATGATAATTAGTAATTTGATTTTTGATCATGAAAATTATTGTAATAGTAAAACTGAATTTTAGTATAAAACACATGTTTTTACTGCGGATGCGGCCCGCGAGATTTTTAGAAAATAATGTGTGGCCCTCTCCATAAAAAGGGTTGAAGACCCCTGGTTTAGAGTAATATATTAGTAAGTAACTTGTATCTGTTGACAACGCATTGAGTTACTTGTCCGTCCCATCTGAGTGTGCTTGAAAAAACTCAAACACTAAATTATTGTCATGTCGTGATCAAAAAATTAGCCTATGTAAACGTGTCGAGTTGTGAAATTTTGATGAATAACAATGTGAATCGTCCTATCGCGAGAGGAAGGGTGGCGTACGGGAAAAATTAGTGTCGAAAATTGTTCATCGATTATTCTTACTAGCGAGTAGGGGTCTCAAACGATATATTTTTAAATATCGATATCGAAGTGATATTCCCGATATTTTATCACGATATCGAAAAACTAAATTTAATATCGATATATCGATTTATCGATACATCGATATCACACTAATTTACCATAACACAGAAATATATTCAAATATTATATACAAAAAAAAATGTAGTTTTTAGTTTTTTTTAATTGCAAATTTTGATGCAAACTATGAACTGAGTGCACAGACATTAAAAACAATTTTTGAAGTACTATAACTTAAATATTTTTAAACAGATGAAAAATAAGTATAAATATTTTTGTATAGTTTAATGTATAGTGTATATGTTTAATGTTTATTATGCAACCCATAACAGTACAACCATGGGATGATGAATATTATACAATACACATTTGGTAAATTTATTTTAATTTCTTAAAATAGGCACTAAGTGAACTTAAAATAGATATCAGATATAGATTATTCTATATTTAATATTGATTATTCAATATTATACTCATTACTCATTAGTCATTATTCATAAATGGATTTTTTTATATTTACATCACGATATTTATTTAGATATCGATATCGAAAATAGTCAAAAAATCCTTACGATATCGATATCATATCGAAATATCGATATCGTTTGAGACCCCTACTAGCGAGTAATAATAATATCATGAAATAATACAAGTCATTAGATACGCTCAAAAACGTGACAACGGTCAAACGGTTCGAGTAGTTCAATTTACAATACATCCGTGTGAGTATGGGTTAATTTAAAAAAATATCGACTGTAATCGAGCTTAAAGTTTTCGTCTTGACTTAGACAGAGCGAATCTTTATGTTGGTCTATCATAGACATTGTGTCAATATCAACGATATCAATTACTCAGGCGCCGGTATAGGCAACCACGTAAACCTGTACGCTGAGTTTATTGCGGAAATCATTTCTACACGCGCCGGCCATAACGTTTGCGTGTCAAAACGACGATAACAGGTGTCTGAGTGAAACACTCGGATTCGCCGACAACGTCGACGAGTAATATTATATAAAAAAACGAAAAAAAAAAAACGAAAGAAGATCACTCGGTTAGTTCGGATCGATCGCCAAGGTCAAATCATTAATCGCGACCAATGTCGTAGAGTCGGGGGTGGCGACGATTTGTATTCCGATTTTTGCACTACCCGCAGACATTGATTTTTCGAAACTGAAACCGTTCGTTAAAATACACAGTGGTGAAACGGCACGGGTGGAGTTCGGCGGAATTCCGCCAACGCCACGACCGCGAAGAGGCCCTATTCAGTCCTGGACTGCTTTCGATGATATAAAATCGTGAGTTACGAATAAAAAAATTCATAGTTTTTCGTTTTTGTTTTTCGAAATTGACTTTTTCAATTATTACTCGTGTGCAAGGTTGGGATTTATATACCTTAAAAATACGGAAAAATCGACGTCAAATTTGTTTAAAAATCAATTCACAGTTAAATTAATTACATTTCTTATCTCTCAAAAACAAAAACGATACAAAGATCGAATATAGAAATATTAAAATTCAAGAAGAAATATCCATATTATGTTCGACAAGTTTTCGATTTTTCATGGCGATTGTTTAGTGTGATTGACGAAAAGATTAATTCCAGTTAAAAATTCATTGAAAATGTCATTTGACGTAAATAACAGCTAAAAACGGAAAGCAAATTTCTTGATAAAAAAAACTGTGAACATGAAACACATATATCCAGTGTTGGAAAAAAAAACAGTTTAAAAATATGTTTTTTTTGTTCTAAACGTTTTTTTTTAAATGTTTTTTCTAACGTGTTTAAAACGGTGTTTTAAACAATTTTTGGTTTAAATGTTTCATTTGTTACATAGTTTAAACTATTAGCAGCTTTTTGAACAGGGAATTATATTTTTAACTTAGGCATATATAAGTTTATCTCAACAAAATTCAAAAATCCTTATTAGTTAAAATTAAAAATAGTTTTAACTTTTGATCAGAGAAAAATAAAAAAATTTAATTTCATTAATTTCACAAAGTTAATTTACGAACAATTAATATCATAATCAATTCATACAAATCATCTCAAAAGTTACAAAACATTTACCACACTAAAATGTTTTTTTTTTTTTTAATCCATAATAAAACGTTTGAATAGTTAATGTATAAAACGTTTAAAACATAACTACTTATTTCAAACATTTTAAACACATGTTTAAAACACTTTGCTACCTTGCATTTATAGCTTGGAAAGCATCGCATCAAGAGCATTCTAAGAAAACGATATAAAATGCGTTAAAATCTGAGCCTTACTTATTTATAACTTTTATGCGACGCGCATTTTGAGCTGAAAATTAGTGTATACCGAGAAGTTTTCAAAGAAGATACTCGGAACGAAAATGTTCTGTCTTTGAAATTAATAAATTCTTTAATTTGAGATAAAATTAAATTGACCTTTTTTTCTCGGAACTTTTCTTTTTTTTTTTTTAACGAGTAAAAAAGTTCTATGATGAATAACAAACGAATGTTTTAGAGTAAAAAAGTTCTGTTACTTGTTATCACTACCAATAAACACGACGACGTGATTCAATAATTGTGTTGCATAACGGTATAGAAGATAATTATCTTCTATACCGTGGTTGCATATAGTCTGAACAAGCTTTTTTCTTAAAAAAAAAAAAGATGTGTGAATTTATATTCGAGTAATTCGAATACAATTCATACCTATAGGTAGAATTTAAAATATTCGATGACATATTCGTACAATTTGTTTTTGATAAATGCACGAATGATGTAAAATTAAAATTCACAAAAAAGGCCTCTGGTCAAAAATTCGTGGACTATCTCGGGCCAATATTTTTAATTCCATGCCAATTTATATTGAGAAAATTGTGTTCTGTTACTCCAGGAATTTAGAAAAATATAATCTAAGTAAAATTGTTGCGAACTGGTTAATAGATTCTCTAGAATAGTTTGTCTGTTTATTGTTTGTTGTATAGTTTTAAATGTAAGTTCGTGTATCAAAATTGCAATTCAACAATGTAAAATATAAAATTAAATGTAATGTATATAATATATTGATACTGATGTATAAATACTATATTATGTTATTGTTATATCATAGCAACTCTCTACCAACAACACAAGCCTAGCTTAAAGTTGGTAGATAGTATTTATTATTGTAAATTATTCAATTATTTATAATAAATAAATATCTTTATTAAAAAAAAAAAAAAAAATGGAATATCAAAAAAAAAGTCTACTTGTCCAAAACATAAAACAAAGAAATTACAGCCTATTTAAAACGAAAAAAAATATCCAACATTCAACTGGATCGTGTGTTTAGCTAATGTTGCATTCTAATCACGAATTGACTTAAAAACATACGCGCGTGCAATTTTTTACTATGTTGGACCAGCTGACCGAAATCATAAAACATGCTTTTACGCAAAAAGGTTCTAACTATTAAAACGTTAAATATACATAACGGGTAAAACGCTCTTTCGTAGAACCTTTTAACTCGTAACCGTTTTAGTGAGTTTTTGTTTTTTAGAGAAATTAACGTAACCAGCGATCAACATATTTTCATGGGCGCAGGTAGGAAATATTTTCGGAGGGGTGTTTGGTCTAGATCTATATTGATATTATAAAACATTAAAATTAAATATGAATTTTTTTTTTTTTAATACGATCGAATACCATTACAATATTTTGTCCATATAAATAACAAAATTAAAAATATACAAACAAATTATGAAATAAAACCTTGTTTTCTTGGATGAAGTTTAAAAATATTGATTATGTCTTCCGGGTCAATATTTATTTCACGGTGAAAGCTTAGCAAGGCAAGTCCAGTTAATCGTCCATTTCCCATACGTCGTGATGTTGAAAAAATTCTTTCTGCAGTAGTGGTCGATACGGGAAGTGTAGAAATAATAGTTAAAAACAGTTTTATGTATGGAAAAAATTCAGAATCAAATTTAAAAAATGCTTCAAATGCTGAGGATGGTCTACAATCATCTTTTTCTATTACCCATTCGGATTTCCACAATAAATATTCCGAAATTAAACTGTTGATGATCCGAAAGTGTTGTACTATACAACTATGAACTATAGTATAAAATGTAAACTGTGGTATCCCACGAATTATACCTAGTAGTAAGTAGGTACATAATATTATGCGAGTTGATAACATTCTCGAACAAATTCACAAAAAGCTCAAAATTGTTTAATTTAATTTAGGGGGTTGTTTGAACATCCAACCTACTCCCATGCATATTTGCATGTGATAATGTGATATTATTATCAAAAAAAAAAAAATAAATAAATAAATAAACACGCTTTATTATTTTATTTAGTATTTTATGTGAATAGCAAGCGATCTATTATCAACGCGATGAAAAAATATCCGCTAACAAACGTTATAGATACTGTTCGAAACTTGCCGCCTTAGCGGCTTTTAAATAGAAAACTTCGCGCCACCGTTATTGGCAGGGCCGGATCAAGCCATCCGTAGGCCCTAGGCATTGAAAAAATTGAATTTCATAACGGCCACTTTTGAATATTATTATTTTATATTATTTTAAATTAATACAGCGTCATGAGTTTACAATGGAATTATCAAATATTTAATTTTATCAAATAAATAAAATTAATGAGCACTAGCATATCTAGATTACATTTTTTTTTCGGCATCTTGCGTTGGCGAATTCGTCAATGATATCATCTTTTCTAATTTCTCTCAATAGTTCTGACTCTTTTGACAACAGTGCTAGAGATGATAATTTTCCTTGACTGATAGATCTTTGCCAATTTTTAATTCTTTTTAATACAGAAAATGACCTTTCACATCACATAAGAAGATCCAACTATCGCTAAATAAATTATAAAAGCAATATTGAAATTTGGAAAACTTTTCATTAATTTTTTTCAATTTGTTTTTGAAGCATGTCACTTACAGCCATGTCTGGTTCACGAAAATTTACAAAAATTAGAATTTTGCTACAAAATCATTTTCCAGATCTAATGGATATAGGTACCTGAACTAAATTAGTCGCTTTTATTTCGATTTCACTTTTGGTTAATTTGTCATCAGTTAAACAACTAAACCTTTCATTTAATTTTGTGTATGCTTCTTTTCGTTTTTAATTTCCACAATTAAGGAATCTATCATAACAAAAACTGTTTGTATTTCAAATTTATCGCGTACATTTGTTTCAAATTCAGGTGTGATATACTGCAATAATGTAATAATATACTCTTATAATAATTTCCGTATCGCATGGCCATCGCAAAGCTATCGTCGTCTAAACAATATAGGTATTGCGCTCATGTAAACAATTTGATTATATATTTTAGACTGTTTTTAGATTTTGAGTGACGCAAAAGATCTTGTTTTTATAATGTTTATTATTTTTTTAAATTGAACCGTCTTTCGTAGGCCCTCCATACGTCGTAGGCCCTAGGCACAGTGCCTACAGTGCCTAATGGTTAATACGGCCCTGGTTATTGGTTCTGCCGTGAACGTCGCGAACTTTCGAGACGTTTCAGCGGCCCTCTCCTTCGGCGCATCCACGACCTTAAACCTCGGCCGATCGCCGCAACCGGTACCACGGTCCACGACGAGTCGGCTTTTGCGTTTTTGTTCCAGCCACCGTCCGTCGTTGGCGTGTTTGGCGTGTGCCGTTTACCGAGCGTTCATTTTTTTTTATTTTAACGATAATTTGTTCGTAGGAGTTGATGGTGTTGTGTGCTTGTTCTCGCCGCCGCCGTTGGATTTCGTGCTGTCGTCATCATCTGTCCGCTGTCGCCGTCCAGGTTTTATTATTATTGTAGGGGAGACCGGGGCTAGTTGTCACACGGGTTGGTTGTCACAATGTTTATTACTTCGAATCTCTATGGCGCTGCTTTTCGTGATATTTACTGAACTCTATGTGTTTAATTCTTATTAATTTAATCTCGACGGACGGCCGTTTGAAGTCGTGAATAATATTCTACGACGAAAAAACGAAACTTGACGTCGGTAAGTAAATATTTTTCGTTAATTCAATTAAAATTTACTATTATGTGTGTTTATGATATTGTTATTTTCGTTAATATTACTATTACGTAGTATATTGAGGTAATTACTATTACATCGTTTTCGATTGTTCTGGTTAATGAGAAGATGTCATCGTGCCATTTATCTCTGGTAGTGTAATGGGGTTTGTTGTCACATACCATATGGGGCCGGTTGTCACATGTGACGGTTGTCTTTTACATATTATCTAGTACAAAGTTTTAACTAGTCAATTTCTAAATATAATATAAACTTCAATTACTTTTTGTTAATTATGTTGTTATTTAATAAATATTTGTTATTGAAATATTAAAGTTAAAATATAAAATATAAAAGTATTATGTTATTTGTAATTTATTAACACCCGGGACAACTAGCCCCAAGCCATGTGACAACCAACCCTTAAGTGGGGCTGGTTGTCACAAATTTTATGTTTGAAAAAAACCATTTTAAAATGGGTTAAGGTTGAATATTAATATTTGGTAATTTTTTTGGAAACTTCTTTTAATTATGTGATCATCAAAATTTGAAAAAAAAACAAATTCCTTGGAAAAAAAAAAAATGTTAAAATTGTGACAACCATACCTGGTCTCCCCTATATTTATAATTGCCCATTCGGCTTTATGTACCTTTTTTTATTATTAATATTAGTATTTACCCCCCCCCCCTTTTGGGCGCCCGTCTCAATTTTGTACATTATTATTTATTTGTCTGAATAGTAGTTCTGACCGATTGGCAGACAAACCAAATTTGTTATATATTATTGTTTATATTATTGGTCACCCGTTTTTATAAATCTTTTCTCTGGGTAGTTTGGGCACCGTGTTGCCGTCATTCTGGGCCAACCGCCAGTTAGGAGCCCGTTGACAACAGACACTCTTATTGAAACGAAAAAAAAAAAAAAAAAATAGAAATTTCAACGTAGACTCGGTTTTATTCTTTTGGTCTAGCCCGTGACGTCATTTCACAGTCGACGACGATTTAATAATGGACAATAACCGTAGACGATTATGAACTCACCGTGAATTGCTGTACGTTCGAGAAGCGCCAATATTTCAATATTAACATTACGTTTACTCGATATCTAAGTTACTATGAGAAAATCATTATTCTGCGAATCGGTGAGAATTCAACGTTAGCACGCGAATGTGCATCAAAAACTAACGCAGACGTAGAACGTGGATTTCCTTTGTACAAACATATCCGAGTGATTGCAGATTTGATTTTAAAGAGCATAATTCGAAAATGCGTCAAATTACCGATTTCGATTCAAACGAACATAATTTCAATGTTTTGTTTCGAATCGATTTTATTCCATTAAAGAAACTAATCGGTTTTTCTTTTTTAACAGCGTCTGCTTTAAATTGACATTTATTTTGCAGTTTTAACGTATTTCTCGGTGCTGCGATTATACAATTTTAACACGAACGTTTCTCGTTTGTTATTAGTAGTGGTAAGATATATAAATCCGGATTTCGGATTTTATGTCATAAAATCCGGATTTGGAATTTTCGAATTCGAATTTCGGATTTCCGGATTTCAAATACGGATTTCGAATTTTCGGATATTAGAATTCGAATATTTGCGTTTCACATTGTGGATTTTGGTATTCTAAATCAGAAAATGAAATTTTCGATTCTGAGTGAAATGGTTTTACAGTGATGTTTATTTTTACTATATTTTTTCACTTTTTTAATCTGGAGGAACTTTTTGCTCAACTTAAATTAATGCAAAAGTTTCATTCAGCAACTATGTATGGATCGGTATTCGGTTATCACATGTAGATGATACTTTGAGAATTTCTTAAGTTCTCATCTCAATAGTTTTTCCAGGCGAGAGAAGAACAAACTAAAACGGAGCGAAAACGGTGAAATTCCCCATATACGACATTTTCATTAAATCAACTTTGGTAATTTCGTCGTTATAAGTTATAGATAAAACAATACTAATTTAATGTTTCAAAATCCGAAATCCGGATTTTGTTCCAAATCCGGATTTTGGATTTCGGATTCCGTGAGTCCGGATTTTACGAAGTTTGGTAAATCCGGATTTTTCCCATCACTAGTTTATTAGCGCAATTAAACTCGATTACTAATCATGAAACCATTTTAACCATCCAATGATCTGAGTATACGCTTTTTTTTCTCGAGTACATTGATTAAGCCAATTTGTATCCAAATCATTTTCTTCTTAGACTGTGAGTCGTATTTTTCGGTTAAAAAGAAGATACGCATTTGGTGTAGGTAATGTATTTATTGAAAATAATTATTAAACGTTTTTATCTCGTGTTTGTTATTCCGGTGTTCATTCGTAGCGCCCACTATAAATTACGTGCCGTAGACGTTGAATAATTCGTCGGTGAGCAGATTTGAAGACTTGAGCGTGTACCTGGCTGGATCTTTAAATACGCCTAACCCTTCAGTTGCCCCCTAGTACGCACCGGTATTTTACAAGATATTATAATAATTAAATCTGTGACCGGTCGAACGGATCAGAACGATATTGTCGTGCACGCGTGTTTATGTTTTGACGAGTTGATTATTTTTTCCCGATGTTTTCGATTTGAGCAGTACACGGGCGCCTCTCGTCTGTAGTTTTTATTTATCGACCGCAAAAACGCACTCGGCGTTTTCTCGACATTCTGCCTGCGGTCATAACACGGCCATTTCCGCAGTATACGTTCCCTGACTATACGTCTGCCGACGAGTCCAACGAACAAAAACAATATTGTGTCTCGACGAAAGACACACTGCAGGCTTGCAACACGCCGCCGCAGGACGTTTTCCAGGCCGACCCGACGAGACGTTATTTCGGTTCAACGGTTTACGCGGAGCGAATCAGCGTCGCGTACTCAGGTAGTACACGCGATATATACGATCAAGGCCCTCCGCACACTACCTACGCCAGGGGTCTCCAAAGTACGGCCCGCGGGCCGGATACGGCGCGCGAACAAGTTTTAACCGGCCCGCAGCACCCATAGGACGGTAAATAAAATATAGGTGTCGTGAAGATGTGACGTGTAATTTGAAAAGTCGGTATCGCGGGCACGTATCATAATTTATGAACCGAACGTGACAATAGACGTTGGCCTTTCCTTTTAATAATTATCGATTAAGGTCTGGCGCACGCTGAAAGAGCAAAACTGCTCCGATCTGATCGAAACATTTTGTTCTAAACAG
Source organism: Therioaphis trifolii (assembly GCA_027580255.1). Lineage (NCBI taxonomy): Eukaryota > Metazoa > Arthropoda > Insecta > Hemiptera > Aphididae > Therioaphis > Therioaphis trifolii. The sequence goes on from CM050405.1 coordinate 49,622,942, forward strand.
CTGGGAAAAATTCCATTCACACTGGACCCGATATTTCCTTTTCTTTTTTGTTTTCACATCGTTTCGTACCAATAGTGCATAACAATGTGAAATTAAAATTTAAAATTACAATGTATTTATTATCATTTAAATTTATACCAATTATATTTAAGTATATTGTAGACAATATTTTATAAAAATATTTAAAGTCAACTTATATTTGTGTACCTATATTTTCATAAAATTAAAAATTAAATGTTTTAATAAACTATTGGCCCGCTAAGAGCATTAAATATTTTTTGTGGCCCTTGAATAAAAAAGTTTGGAGACCCCTGGTATGATTATGTTTTATGCGTATTTATCATGCACCGTAAAAAGTAAGGACGAGCGAAACACACACACACACACACACACACACACACACACACACACACACACACACACACACACACACACACACACACACACACAACTGGTTTCATGTAGAATTCAGTTAATTACGTGTGGTGTCCGGTAGATTTAGCACCACACTCTATTATAGGTGCATGGTGTATAGGTCTTTTTGCCCGTACACGCCTTTACACTCGTCGTGAGTTCTTCAATCGTTAAAGCGTATCGTGTTGCTGTACCAGCGTCGTGCGAATAATGTTTTTCCGGGTGAATTTTTTAATTTCTTTGTATTGAAAACTGCAGGTTCCCATCTGAACTTTGTGTTATTTTAGACCTGTGTGGTTGGCCGGCGTGCGCAAGTGCATTAAACGTCGAGTTAATCGCTTACGTCGATCGACCCTAGGATAAAGACCGAAGAAAGGAAAAGTTTGTGAATGCCTAATGGGTTTTAATTTATTTTCGTTTAGATAGCTGCTGTTCTTAAAATACACGCACTAACGTAATAATTTTCATGGTTGACGCTGAATATAAATTATAATATTACAAGAAGAAAATACTGATTCTAGCTTTAATTAATTGAATGTGTGTGTGTGTGTGTGTGTGTGTGTGTGTGTGTGTGTGTGTGTGTGTGTGTGTGTGTGTGTGTGTGTGTGTGTGTGTGTGTGTGTGTGTGTGTGTGTGACGAAGTTAATAAATTATTAGAAAATTATGCACAAAGTTACATCGGTACAAAGAATAATTTTCTTTTTTTATTACAAAGTTCTTCGATAGCTTCACCGATCGTTATTTCCACCTCTTTATGGCATAGCAAACCCATTCAGTAGAGTCTATTATGAGTATGACAAAACTTTTGTACGTAAATGAGTTTCATTTAACTTCATAAAAAAAAAATGAAAACAAATCATTTACTTCTTTCAAGCTATTCTTTAGAGAATTCTTTATCCTCTTTTACGTTCAGAACCACGTTTTTTGGAATCAATGTTAGTATAGGTAGGTAATGTAAAAAATATAATAGCGTATGATTATCGTTTTTTATCGTTTAATCATTAGTCATCACGAGTTTAATAAACTGATCACCGGTGCTGATTGATAAAAAAACAGGGGGCTCTATCTTCGATATTTCGCTTCGCAAATACGTGTTTGTGGATTTTTATTTTTTTGGAAGGGGAGGGTGTTAATTATTTTCGGACACTAACATTTCAATGCGAGATCGTGTGGACCTGAAATGTATTTTTAACGAATATGATACGTACACTACGGAATGCGTCGAAATAATTTTTTACCGTTTTTTATTTATTTATTTCTTTCTTTATTTTTTTTTTTTTACAAAATAACAATCACTATTCAAACGTATAGCACAGCGTTGCAGGTAGATTTAAATTCATACGTAATCAACGCGGATTAATTTTTCATGTCCTGAGCCATGATGCGCCTCGTACAGAAATAATAGGTTAATTTATATCTGATCAAAATCATTAACGACAGCGCTGAAGATTCGTTTGTCGACATCAATCACGAAAACGCGTTGTATTCTAAGTGGGGTTTTATAGAAATAATATTATGCTATCTCACACCGACCACTAAACGTACTATAAACGCACTAGACGCACTAAACGCAGTGCTCGAATTGGGGGGGGGGGCTGCGGGGGGACGGAGCTCTTCTTCGGTTTTTTAATATTTTGAGCGCACCCCTTCCTATTATTTTTATTGGAACGGGGGGACGGAACGGTTTTTTACTTCATAATGAAGTAATTTTGTAAATTTGTAATGAATAAGAAATTCAAATTTTAATTTTGATCTAATGAATTATTTTGTTGGTCGATATAGAGACCGATGTTTTTTATCTCTTTATCAGTATCATACCGGCTTGGTAACCGGTTAAAACAATCTTGTGATATTACAACATAATCATAATAATCATTTTATTATAGTGCAATTTGTCTTAGTGATAATATGAAATATATCATACATTAATATAATATCAGTTTTATTTTATTTTATTATTATACCTATTGTCCTATTTGATCGAACACTAACTTATATTTTAAATATAAAGTTATATTTATAGTTGTTATATTTTTAAAATATGGACTGCATTTTTGAAGATGGGTTGTTTGGAGGGTGTGGGAGGCAAAGCCCCCTACGAGTTTGGTGTGTGAAGTCATCGTAAGGGACGCTAATTTCTTTTTAAATCTCAGAGTCCCCCTTATTTTATTTTTCAAATTCGAGCACTGACTAAACGTACACCGACCACTCAGTTTTTTTCGTGAGCGCGGGCGTGTGCAATAAAAGTTAAATTAGGAGCTTATTTGATTACCGTTTATGAGCGATCAGCTTAACAATAATTAATACTTTCAACGGACTCTATAGCATTTTTTATAACAATATCTTTTTTTCTTAAAGGTTTAAGAATATATTTACTTATTTGCAAAGGTTATAATGAAAATAACTTACTAGAGTTGTTTTGGTTGAATTCATAAAACGAGATTCAGTTGGACATTAACAAAAAACCAAAAGTAAGTTTCGTTTCATATTTTATATTAATTTAAACTTGGAAAATAATTCTAACTTAACTATGATAAAATTTAAAAACAAAGTTTATGTTTTTAACGATGTAAAATTATGAATTAAATTTTGAATTTAGATTGTGATAAAAACAAACAAAAGTTATTCATAAAAATACTAATACTAAAAGTACTTAATGAAATCGGTATTAAACTAACACAGGTACGAAAAATATAAAAATGTAAGTTAAAATATGTCGGAATACTTAAGTTAAAGCTGTAATATTTTGAAATGGTCAAGTCAAACTGATATTAAAACCAACTAATTTATTGTATAAAATAATAAACTCGTTAACCGATTTATATCAATAATAATTTTATGTACGTAATTTAATGTACATGTGTTATATTTTATCTTGGACGCCTTTTTTTTTTTTGTTACATTTCAAAGACCACACAACAAAACTATTTTTAAGAAACTTTCGAAAGAAACTTACATTTTGTCATTTTTCACTTGTTTTTTTTCGCTTAGAACAATAATTATCGAACTCAGTACTTTGTATTTTTTAATGCTATTATAGGTTGTCAAGTGTGTAAAAACTTTTGTCCTTTTATTTTTTTTGTGATCTGCGTATAAAATTAACTGAGTTCGTAAATAGAAAAATGGTCAGCGACGAACGAGCAACGGGATCGTTTGTGACGAGTGAAAAAACAAAACCATATATTGCGAGAAACGATTTTTAGGATTGAAAAATGTCCATCACGTGTACTTTGACAGCGGAACCATTTCGTACTGGAGATGTCTGCTGAAAACAAAGTGTACGGTACGCGTGAAACATGACAGGGCCACGCACAGTGCTCACACACACACACACGCACACACACACACACACACACACACACACACACACACACACACACACACACACACACACACAAGTACTGTTGAGTGGCATTATTCACAACTAACAGCACCCAACATGGACTAGAGAAAAGAGTAGAAAATAGTATAGATCTAGTACCCCACGACATTTGCGTTAGTGTTCAAACTTGAATCTATAAAAACTTTGAGGGATCAAAGGTTCATAAAAAAAAAAAAAAATGTTATTCAACACGTTAAATTAAATATCGTTATAAAATCGGTCATCATCATTGATCACGTAATCGACAGTTGACTCAAGCCACGCAATAGAAATATCTGGCGATCGACGAATTATCGCCAAAAAAAGTTTTTATCGTCAAGTGTCACGTGTAGGTATCGATGACGCATCTACAGTTTGAAAGCAATTATATTGTGAACTATTAGTTTTGTTATTATAGTGTAAGTACCTAGTTTATCCATCTATTGTAAAATCAATTATTTCATATCGTAGAATAAAAACTAAAATGATTATGACACTGTCGTCTTTATTTTCCACCGTTTTCGATATTTTTTGAATGTGTTGTATTAATTGTCATCAAGCTTATTAAAAAAAAAAAAAAAAAAAAAAAAATCCGAAGTGAATTGGAAATCGGCTTTTTTTTTTTTTTTTTGTTAGAGATTTATTAATAAAAAAAACCTTCAATGAAAATATGTTGAATTTCCCATAAAGTTTAACTAAAAAATGTTTTATTAGGTATTTTAAGATAAGAGGTCAATGACATATCCATCCGTACATTAACTTGCCGCGCCTATTATGCTTATGTACATACATGCGCGCCTACATATACGAGTTACACACACACACACGCACACGCATGCATGCACATACGCGCGTTAAGCATAAAGCACATCAAATGTTACTTAAGTGTTAAAATTAGTATGAACTTCTCGTGTATTAATTTAAGCTTAGCTTGGAGATCAGCCTTAAGGTCAAACCGTGTATGAAATATCGGGTCTCAGTGGTAAAGCTGAAGTAGGAAAGTTTTGTTTTTTTCTCACTTCAGATTATATTACGGCACTTTTATTTCAATATAATATGATAATATTGTTTTTTTCCTCAACGCCACAGACACGATACAATACGACTATACGGACTTAATAATATGTATTAATTCTTTCCACGTCTGTAATTTACAATGATTTGCGTTGGTCGTGGGAAAAATGGATGACGCATAGTTTTGATATTGATCGTGGTGATGTCCATAATATCGTGTTTCGCGGTAAAATATTAAAAACTTATGCTACGTTTCGAAAAAATAAGTATATATCTATGATGTATATATGGTATAACAAATTTGGATCCGATTCAACGCTGTTTTATAATGTGACATTGGGTCATGTTTTAGAATTTCATGTTTCAGAACAGGATGTATAAAAACGATGAGTTTTAGAAAAGTTGTATTCAAGAACAATCAACTTTGAGAATAACCATATTTTAGAAATATTGTACGGGTAGTTGTTAAACAATTTTCGTGACATTTTGAAATTAAGAAGACTAAAAATACGTATTATACATACCCATGAGAAATTGAAACATTTGAATTCGTATCGTTCAGTAGGATTTATAATAATTCTGAGAATATTATCTAAGATTTTTCTTTGACAAACAGTACATTGTATACATTTCAACGATAAAAACAAACGTATAAACTATTATATTTATATTTTATTAGCAACGTCTTCAATGTCATAACATTTCACAATTAAACTAAATCGTTACCTATATCATAAAACTAGGGTTTTACATTAAAATTGTATTAAAAAAAAAAAAAAGATTATTCTAAAAGATAATCTTTCTAAAATAAGACTTTTCTATTTTTCTTTTCGTATTGTACGCAGTTCGACATCAGTTTGTAAGCTATATTCTGTCATATAATGATTACGATTTACGGACGAATTTGACGAAAACAATTTTTATGCTTTGAGCAAACGCGACATATCAATCGTTACAGTGATGCAATTTTTTCCCTGCGGTATTTTCCGATATCCATATCTCGGGGTATAAATTTCCAATAAAATGTTTTGTCGTGTTTGGACCATGTATTTCAATTCGTTTTTTTTTCTTGTGAATCCTGATACAAATATTGTGTAGTCTGATGCTGGAAGTCAGCTGTACGAGTTTTAAAAGTTTGTACTGGAAAATAAATATACGTGAAAAGCAATTATTTATGACAATTTAAAAAAATGTTAAAAAACATGATGTTAATTATTCCAAACTTGATATTTTTAAATTTTTCAAAAAAATAACAATGATTACGAAAAAAACACATTTTTTTTTTATTAAATGTTATCTAATTTTAAATTTTATTTAATGTTATCTTTGATGATTGGTTCACACAAATTTCGGAAACTGTTGATACTCTGTAAGTTAACCGTTCATTATTGTTATTAGGTACTAGTAACTAAATAACATTAATTTTACTCGTTTTAAAACTAAACATGTGCATGGCATCCTTACCATTCAATTTCTCGTCTACACCTACTCATAAAATGGCGTACCTGCACGGGTAACATAACTTATCTACTTGTTTTGAGCTCAAAACAACAAAGGAGTTTTTCCTTAGAAGCAAATTCGAGTAAAAAGGACAACGAAGAGTCGAGTCTTCCTTAATTAAACATCCTACGTAAAACAAGTACCTAATAAATTGTTTAACATTTTACAAGTACTCCTTATAGTATGTACAGCGACTACTAAAGTTCGGTAATAATCATAGTAAATGTGTTTTGATTCATCGAATTTCACCTTTATAATATTCTAACATAATAGTAGGTATTGTATTTTTCCCTAGTTTAAAAACGAAAGATTTTACTTCCTACAGAGACAATGTAACCTAGTTGATATTTTTTTCATTGGACTAGAAGTAGTTTAATAGAATAACATTGTCTCAACGTATTTATTCATTAATGCGAATTGACATTCAGCCATTTGTCATTCAGATTTTACAACGATAATATAATCATTACATAACAATATTATATCAACACTGATATACATAATATTATGGTGTTACACGGGAGCGATAACAATGAAATATTAGGCCTACGTATGATATTTTCAGGGGAGACGGAGTGTCCGGGCGTAACTTGGCGTCACTGCTGATGCACAATGTCGCCGGTTCAAACTTCGGTCACGGGCGGCTCTCTCTCTCTCTCTCTCTCTCTCTCTCTCTGGGCAGGCGACTGTCTAGAGAGAGCGGACGCCATCTCCCCTGAGCAGGAGGCAACGGGAAACTACTGCGCAGTAACCCCTTCCTTCCCTAGTAACAACTTCTCTTAGTTGTCCAACATTCGTGATCGGATAGGCACTCGAAGAAGAATGATATTTTGGATTTTCATTGACTAAACTCATCGTTACATTTGCCGGTGCGTTACCCGCGAACTTTGATCAACTCACCTGCGTGTAAAATTATCTCCGAACACTAGGATTGTTGAACTAACGCGATGAACCGATGTGAGACTATCTCGTATAATAAGACGATAATAATAAATATACGAGAAAAAAAAAGTGTGAAGTGTATAAAAAAGAAAAAAAAAAATTAAAAAAATCGGGGCGTCCCGTACAACAGTATAAATCGCACGAGTGTTTCCTTAAACGATGTTTTGGAGTAGGTGATTCGGCCGGGCGAATGTAAGTTCCAAGACGAGACCTATAGCAGATAAAAAAAAAAAAATCATATTTTAGTTCCTACACGATAGTGAGTTCATCACGGTAAAAACCAGGTACGGTATAAATACGATACGTTTAATAAAAAATCACAACGCCACGTATTTTCATTTTTTTTTTAGATGCATGATGTTTAAAAATTTAAAATCATTTAAAACTAGCGGTTGTTTGCCTTTTTCACTGAACATGAATGATACATTTTCGCTCATTGTGACGTTGTATAATAATAATTGTTTATGATTGTTACAGACCGATATGTACACGGACACACGGATGTTTAGAACAATACTAACAATCGACAACAATTATTATTTCAAGAGAAATAACTCGATGTACATTTTACTGTGTTTATTTATATAAAATTATCAAAGGTCTTTATATGACGACAGTCGTAGGTTTCCCCAGTTATACCAGCGTAATATTATAAAGTTTCGATAACGAAATTAATTTATAAGAAAATGTAAAATCGGAAGAATCGGATACAAGAACTATACCACATCTCATTTTTATATTCGTGTAGGAATTAACACATCACATTTGTAGGAACTAACATAATATTGTGTAATTGTTTATCTGCTACTTTCATGTAGGCACTTACTGTTCCCCATTTGGAATGATCGGCCGTGACGCGATTTGATTTTTCGTCTGTTTTCTTTCAATCGATTATTCATAAAATATAACGATATCAATCATAATATAGACACGAGTAGGTGCCGAGCAGCTGCCGCGTTCGTTGTTTATACAATATTATAATATATTTTGAATAATTATATTGTTCGACGAAAACGTCCGCAGAAGGAATATCTCATCTCGTGTTTTCGTTTATAAAAGTCATACGTATACGAACATAAATATACACATAATATATAACGTAGTGTTTTCGTCGAGTGGTACCTGTTCCGGACCAAAAGACAGTAAGAACAATAATAATAATAATAATAATAATAATAATAATCATAAACGTATACACGAAAGCAAAGCACAATCGAGTTTTCTGCGTGGGGAATTCAAATATCTGAGTGAAATGCAGCTGCACAGACCACAATCTCTCGGCGCTCGTCGTCCGGAATTCAAATAAGTTTTTAAATTATTATCATTATTATTATTATTATTATTATTATAACACCGGTCGAATCGTAATTTTATGGAAATGACGCGCTCGGACCGCCGCCGCGTGCACGTCGATATCGACGTCCCTCGGGTGTGTGGATTATCGCGGACCCGCGCGATCGACGCATTAGCCGCGGACGGTGACGTGGCGGGTCGACACGGCGGAGAAGCAGTAAAGACCGTTTCGATTTTTTTTTCTCTCTCCCCATCGTAATCCTTAAGCGTGTACGAACAATAATAATAATAATAATAATAATCTCACTCAGCGCTCTTAACAGTCTGAAGTATAATTTGCACTCGCGCATCTTAGAAATTAAAATAAGCAACATCATTGACAGTGTTGGGAAAAGATAGCAAAAAAAATCATCTGGATAAGATAACAGATAATTCATCCGAAATTTATCTAGATAAGGTAATATATAATTATTTTATATAGATAAAGATAAAAATAAATATAATTTTATCAAGATAAAAAACAGATAATTTTTTTTTCTACAACTATACAAATAATGTAATATATTTATTTGAATCTTATTATTAGGGGATGGATTTAAATGCTCTAAAAAATAAGAAAAATGCCTTAAAATAATATATAAAATATATGATTTTATGCACTCATAATAGAATATTTTTTTTAAAAATGTTCTTAAAATTTTTTTTAACACTGAAAAAATTTGTTTAATTATAAAAATTGTTATTCTTAGGAATTAATTATTCGTATCATTTTCATAATCTTCTAGTTCTCCTATCTTATTTTTACTCTGAAAATTATTTCCAAAACATGAATATATAATTTTGACACCCAAGTGTCAACAATAATTTCGTCTGGCATCACATTTATCTGATCGTTAAAAACATAATATTATATAATAAAATAGAAGTATGTACAGTATATTGTACGATCAATTCTATTTACTTTTATTCTTTTATAATGGATGTTAACTAAATTCTTATCGAATTTTTATATATTCCTATGTAAAAATGTCTTAAAAACATAAAAAAATGCACTAAAAAACAAAAAAGTCTTAAAAATGCAAACAAAAATTTACATTTTTTAATTCCTAGATGTATGAAATCAACTTTGTGTTTGGGAAACAATGTTTTCAGACATTCAGAAAAAATGCAATTTGCAACTATACAGCCACACAACACTTTCCAGCAAGCGTGGACTATTTATGTAATGTGTTGTTTTGTGCCACAGATAAAGTGATAAACGACAAATATTATTACGAACTCTCAACCTATTATTTATTGTTTAATATTGTTATTGTGTAGCAATTATACTGCATATTATCACCATGCTACACGCATGGGCTAGTGCAATGTGATGCAAGCATATGGAAAAATGAACTCGCTTTTATAATATAACATTTTGTTTGTAAAAATATGAAACAGAATTTATTGATTTAAATGTATGGAAAACTATTTTATTAATAATAATATTGAATCACGTCAGTATTTTAATAAATCATGGCCCTTTTCAGTATTATAAAGAAAAATCTCATTATAATAATATTTATCTAGATAAATTACCGCAGATGATAAAATCGAACATAATATAACTTATTTGACAAATTTTTTCTTATTAGTTCATTTATTATAAAAGCGTCTTAAAATTAAAACGAAAGTTTTTTTTTTTCAATAGTTATAGCTAAGTTGTTAATAATTTCATCATTATTATAAGTTTAGCTAATATATCTTTTTCACTCGACATGAGCGTAAATGCTTCTAAATAAGGTTGACTTAAATAGTTTCTCAATCGATTTAATATATACTTTAGAGTAGAAAAACTTCTTTCACAGGTTACTCGTGAAGAAGATAAACGTATCGCGTCTTTCTATTTCGTAGAACTATACAAAAATAAGCTTAGATAAGATTTTATTATTTTGTATTTTCGTGTATTACGTATGTGTACACGATGTACCAGAGCTGTATTTCATCCGACATTTATTTTCACACTCAATTTACCATCGATGTGCCCGTCGTGATTAATATTTGTTTAATATTGTCATGAACGAAATTTGTATTAATTATTTTTTATTTAATTTTGGTAACAACGACCACTGGCCACATGGCCACATTAGGCACTGGCCCGCGGGGAAATTTCCCGGCGTCCCGGTGGGCCAGTCCGCCCCTGCACGACAACACCAATAAAATAATTACATTTCTAAAACAAATTGATATGTACAAACTAAGTAAAGGAACATTGTCTTACTATAATATTATTACTAGGGCTGAAGACTTATAGTACTTAAAAATCTCAAAATATGCATGCACTTATGCACTAAAAAAACAAGAAATATGCACTTATAATATGCTCTAAAAATGTATTTTATTTTATCAATTCATCTAATTATAATATTTATATGAAAAAAAAATTGTAATAATTATTATTACGATAAGTTAATTATAACGAATTCTTAAAAAATGACGAGCAACTGAAACATATATGAAGTTCACTTCCATATATGTTCCGATTTCATCGGATAGATAAAAAATTATCTAAACGATAGTAAAAATATTATTTTTAAACAGAAAATTCACCAATTAGTTCTTTTTTATCTAAGCTATTTAAATAAATTATATCGAAAATGACCAAATATTATGATCTTGATTTTTCTGATATACTCAAATATGCATTTATATGCAATAATGACAAAATTTGCAAAAATATGTAAATTAAAATTTTGAATATGACTTCGTGGTAATATGAAACATATTTGTTGATCACTAACGTGATTCTACGATCTTTCTAAAAAAAATATGAAAAAACTAGAAGTCCTCAGCCTTAATTATTACGTAACCAAATTTTCTATTTTTTGTTGTGGGCTAATAACCTTAGCAGCTGAAGCTTAATAAAGAAAACAAAAAAAAAATCAAAAATAATAATAATCTGCGGACGAGCGAAAACGTCGTTTCCGACGCACCGACTCCCTGTGGCCGGCCATTGGGCTTTGACGTCCGCTCTTTCACCAACCGAAACCGTCGTCGCCGCGTCACGCGAGTACCGTCGAAAAACTTGACGGATCGCGGACGGACGCGTGTCGGCGCGCGCCCGGTCCGGTGGAAATATAATAATATGATATGATATAATGTAATATACACCGCCTCCGCCGCCGCCGCCGGGGGTCAACGAACCCGCGGACTATCTCGTATTTCCGAAAATATTACAACGCCGTCGAGAGACACACGAGACTATACGCGAGCCACCGTCGCGCCGCCGTCGTCTCTGTTCACCTGCGCACGTCAAACGACGAAAAACGTGCGGTAAACGATCGCGAACATTTCATTGCCGCGACGAAATCCAATAGCGTAACGGTAGAGATGTAAGATCGGTAAATTTTTATCGCGTAAATTTACCGGTACGATAAATTACCGCGGTAAATTCACCAATTATTTTTTTTTACTAGTAAATATTTTTTTTACCGAAAAAATTATCATGTGACACCTTGAATCACACGTCGTAATGAGTTGAATTATTTATACTTAAAACGTCAAAGTTCTATTTATAACTGGAGAAAATGACAAATAAAACAAAAAAACTAGAATTTATTTTGTTTTTTGTTGTTGTTGTTGACGTTATGTCAAGGTACCTAATGAATCTGATTTGATTGATCTACAATTTATTTTATAGGTACATTTTTAATATTTATATTCATATGAAATAATTTAAAATACAAACAAAAGTCAATAATAGTATAGTACAAAGGTATTCAATCTGTGCATCGCGGCTCCGAGGGGCGTCGCGGAAGTTGTCGAAGGGAGCCGCGTCTATTAATTGAAGACCAATATATATATATATACTATTTTTTATTTTTATTTTTTTATTTTAGACTTTTTATACCAAAGTTATTGCATATTAGAAAATTGCTAGTAACTAAAAATGGTGAGTTTATTTAGGTTGGGAATATTCGTGTAAAATCAAATTTAAATTTATTAAACATTTTTACTATCGACATTTTACGAAAAACGTTTATTATCATCATCGAGGCACACCAAAATTTAACACCTTTTGCGACTTCGTACCTCTGTGAGACCGGATTATCTGTGTTAGCTGTAATTAAAACAAAATATCGGTAAAAAGTGAACGTTGAGAAGGAGATGGGAATAGCTATTTCCCTACTTGAGCCTCGATTTGAACACATTATGAAGCATAAACAAGCTCATCCATCTCACTAAAAATTTAGTATTAAGTAATATTAATCGATTTTTTTATTGATTAATATTTACTAAGACTAATCATGAAATATTTGATTACAATTTTTTCTACATTAACTACTTATTTAAAACAATTTTATACGTCGTATAATTATAAAAATAAATTACATACAATATAAACATTCACTTTTTGTCATTTACCTAGGTATAATATGGGAGCCGTCAACATTTTGTGAAGACACAAAGGAGCCGTGGGATGAAAAAGTTTGAACACCTCTGGTATAGTACACTACAAAGTACTTATACAAAGTCATTATGTGAAATTGAAAACGCTATGAACACCGTGCTATCCAGTAAATAATAACAATAAGCGTTAAAATAATTAAATAAAGTTCATGAAAAAGAGGAAGCGTGGAGTTTCTTGGGGTGTCCCTAATGTGACATACAAAAATTATCAAAATTTACCAAATTTACAGAATTCACGGTAAATGTTCCTCGGTAAATGACCCAAAAAAAATTTACGTAAATTTTACATCTCTACGTAAAGGTTACCGCACACCGGTAAAGCAAAACTGACTGAAGGAATTCAGGTCGTGTTTAGTCGTTTTGCTTTTAGTTATAATAAAGCATTATTATCGCACACTAAATAAAACATAGCTAGTCAAATCAAAGTAAAACCGTTCGTCAAAACGTCGTCGGACGAGGAGGACGTTGTTGTTCCTATTTTATGGTTTCTTTTGGAGAAATTGAACAGGGAGAAATAAACTATCATAACTAGTGATTCCATGCTCAATCGAAATTTTATAATCCTATGGAATAAAATAAATAATAACATTATATACATATTATACTGCCTTATACTTATTTACTTGTTTGGTTACTATTAATTTTTAAATCTTTTCAGATGATGCGCATAGTATTTAGTATACGTCAAAATTATGTACATGTATAAATATATAACCACCTTTTTATTGTAGACGATTAAGCATATAAATCAAATAATTTTTGGCATAATCAATTGGCAGAATAACAATTTTGATATAATCAACCAGTGACTGTTTGATTATGACTAAAGAGCGGATTTTTAGGCTCTTAAAACCTTAAAATATGATGCTATACTGCTTAAAAAAAACCTTAAAATATTCTCTAAATATTCCTTGAATTTGTAAATATGCAAATATGATTTTTTTCTAAAATAGTTCAATAAAATCAAATATCTGTTAAGCGCCATTCTCTTGTTAACAGGTAAATTATTGAATTACAAAAAATGTTAATCAGGTGATACATAAATGTGATATAATAAATTTAAAAATACATAATAGTTTAGTAAAAATAATAGATAACTTTGCACCATTCCTTAGGAACATGACTAATTCGATTACAAACAAGTAGATAATTAAATGATTTTGAATTTTTATCACTCTTTGATCAAATTTTTTTTTCCTAGAAGTAATTATTGCTAGAAAAAAATCACAATTCGAGAAAATAACAAAATATACGAAGTTTTATGAACAACAATATAATATATTCTAAATTATGAAAAATAGGCGAAATATTCTCTAATGTCCAAAATTAATTTTTTTTCTATGAACTCTGTGATTGATAAATCGTCCACATTTGTCACCCTCGTAAATTTGCACAAAGTCAATAAAAATATGTAAAAACCTAAAGATCCGCTCTTTAATTATGACTAGGGAACGGATTTTAATTTAGTATAAAATCAAAAATACTTAAATATATATTTGTTTATTACTTGATAAATATTTATTTATAAATGAATAATATTTAAATATTTAAATTGAAAAAAAGATAGAATTATTACATAATTAATTTTATTAAAAAATAAAAAAAAATTAAAAATCAATTCAGAATCATCATAATCTTCATGTGGAAAACAGTTAGATGCAACATATAACTTGAAATTTTCAAATGTAAAGTGGCGGCGGTTTGGTCTTAAAACTGCTTTGTAACGGCTGAATGACCTCTCAACATCCATGGACGTGACAGGTGCATATTTCATACACATTATTTCTTTTGGAGTGTATTCAATAATTCCTGAATAATTGTTCTTTGGAGTTTTATTTAATAGTATGTCGTATACTGAAATTACTACCTACTACTTAGATGACTTACTCTAAGATATCGAATCGTTGTCGTTTGATGTCAAAGATGTACAGTACAAAGACCTAATCGTATCGAATATCGTATCATAAAATACTAAAATAAAAAAGGAAATTTCTAAAATAATTAAAATATACACGAAAATTCTACAATATTACATAATTAATGTATTTATTTGTAAAACAATTTAATTATTCTAAAATATTTAAAAATATTTAATTATTCTAAAATATTTAAAAATATTTAATTATTCTAAAATATTTAAAAATATTTAAAATAAAATTAGCATCAGATTACTTGAAATTAAATAAAACGTATACATATATCGAAAACTTTCCGATGCTATTACTACATAAAAATATTTATTTAAATTAAAATCCGTTCCCTAATTATGACTAATCAAAACAGCGCACGTTCTATTTCAATAAAGCAATATTAGTCATGACTGTAAAGACAAAAATGTTTTGTCTTGATTACGATTTATCAGTGTGCGGGAATTCCATTAAGTGTGTATGTTTTATTTTTCATTAGTCATAATAAAGCGACTTTAGTCGCTTTAAAGCAGTTTCGCTTTACCAGCGTGCGGTCACCCTAAGACTTAAAGTGCCCCCGTGTACACGCCCGAGCCCCGAGTGCGTACTTTGTAGTCTGTACCGTGTATGGCCGTCGCGTCGAGCGTACCTGAGAGTACGTATGAAAGTTTGTTTTACAACAAACTTTGTCCGTCGCCCGTCGTCGAAATGTAATTTTGTATTTTTTTTTTACGTCCATATTGATTTATCATCGCCGCACGCGCGTGTGTTTGTAGTACCACATAGGTATTGTATATATTTTGTTAGTTGCCACCAGTGTTATGCTCAGATAGAAAAAAATATCTAGATAAATATAAGATATATGAAATTAAAATTAGTTAGATAAAGATAGATAGTACGAAAATTTAATTTATCTAGTTATAGATAAATTAAAATTATTTTTATCTAGATAAAAATGAGATAAAATGTTTATATAAAATATAAAATAATACAAATTTTAATTTAAAACAAAAACTTATGTTTTTTCTTTCAAAAACACTTTGATGTCTCTAGTTTACATATTTTTAATTAAATTGTAATAGCACCTTGTATAAAATATATAAAATGATACAAATGATATACATATACCTAACTAATACTACACATATTTATTTTTTCTTAAAGTTGAAATAAATACCAAATTTTCCGAAGTATTTTTTTTTATACTTAGAATAAAATAATTTAATAATTGGAAATATTAAAATGTAATAACCAATAGTACTTCACCTAGTATCGGGTCATGTTATCAGTTACGGTAATGTTTATATTTATAGATTATGTCTTATAAATAAAGGTGGGCATTTCATATCCAAATTTATATTTTATTTTATTACTATAATCATCGTGAACCGATTACACTGAGATCGCAGACTACGCTCTTTATAAAATATTTATCTAGATAAATTTATATAGATAACTATTGTTTTCATCTAGATGAAAATTAGATGAAAATTTTTGTTTTTATCTAGATAAGATAATTTTATAAAGTTTTTATCTAGATGAAGCATCTAGATAAATTTATCTAGGTAAAATTATCTATGGCACAACATTGGTCGCCACACGCTACGTAGGTACTGCACGTCATGACTATATTCGCGCGGTAAAAATCAAAATTCGTCCGGTTCGAGCCAAAAGCTGGAGCGGGGTCCCCTCTAGGCGGTCGGCCGACTCACGGTTTTTTCTCGGTATCGTGTGCCTCGTTTTTGTATTTTTGTTTTGTTTTTGAATATAGCTACAAAAAACGTCTTACGTTTGAAATGAAATGTACGTGTACGTTCAACAACACTGTCGTACGGGTAAAAAATCATTGCCAAATTTTAATAACAGTTTACCTATACCTACGTTATGATAATTATTTATCTATGCGTTTACGGTATCATCGTTTATTTCGGTCAAATCAAGCCGAGCGAGTTCACCATAAATACAATATTAAAAAAATTGTTTTCTGACAATTGCATCTGTTTTGAAATGATAAAAATGAAGATTATATTTTGGAAGTGATAATATACTTATATAATATTATATATATATATATTAGTATAGGATGTCCCAGAAATTAGTAACGTAATTAGTAATGGAATACTCAACGGTACCCATATGCTACAGTCCAACATAAATATATTTGACATTTTTTCTCGCTTCGAAACCTGGGTTTCACACGATTTATTCGTAGAATATTATTTGAAATGTAAAAATAAATTCTCTCATTAATATATTCTTTCAAAATTCTCATGTTAATCGATACGTGTCGTATTTTTTACGCTTGTCTTGCGTCTTGTAGCTCGATGACTCTCGACGTCGACAACCAGAGGGAGGGTGGGCGTAATACGATATATATTATATAAATTCATAATTAATTTTTGACGTAAACGATTATTACCTATATTCTGAGTAAAACTTCTATTCCATTATTAAAATCATTATACATCTCGTATAGGGGGATTACCCTCACCCGCGTCGGTACAGATTCTTCATATACCTAGAGGCAAATTAATTTATAATATACAGAGAAGGTCACGATCCCTTAAAGTGTGTACTTTGTTAAACAGAAAATATCGTAAAATGGAAATTCGTAGTAAGAAAGTTACACTGTATATAACTTTTCATTTTTACATTATTTTTATGTACCAATTAACAATATTTATACATATATTCGTGTTTATTTTAAATTAATTAAAGTTCAAGTAAGAAGAAGACGTAAACTCTTTAATTATATGTTCATTAATGTTTGTATTGGAGTATTGTTTATAATTTATTATGTTAATTTGGATACATTTTGGTATTAGAACTACATCATTTTTACTATGAAAATTAAAACAGTGAAATTACAAATTGAATTAATAAGTTATGAGTATAGAAACTAAACAATATTATTGAAATAAATATATTGAATGTAGGTATATTGACAAATAATAATAAATATGAACAATATTGATTATTTTTAATCAAAATAATAAACGCATTATTTCGTCCATTGTAAAATTTTAAATGATCGTATTATTTCAAATATTTATAATGAGTGCTTGTTTTTATTATACAGGTATAGAACGTAGGTACGTTTCCCTGGCACCACAATATTGGAAAATCCATAATTTTTTTGCACCATTAATTGTACCATAATTTGTACCAATTTGTACCACTCATTTCAGAATTTGTACCAACGAATTTCCCAGGGAAAAATCGATTTTCTCCACGGGTGCCAGGGAAACGTTTCCCTGGCACCCGAAATCACACCAAATGAACTTTTCTCCTTTTTTTTTGCACCATTAATTGTACCATAATTTGTACCAATTTGTACCACTCATTTCAGAATTTGTACCAACGAATTTCCCAGGGAAAAATCGATTTTCTCCACGGGTGCCAGGGAAACGTTTCCCTGGCACCCGAAATCACACCAAATGAACTTTTCTCCTTTTTTTTTGCACCATTAATTGTACCATAATTTGTACCAATTTGTACCACTCATTTCAGAATTTGTACCAACGAATTTCCCAGGGAAAAATCGATTTTCTCCACGGGTGCCAGGGAAACGTTTCCCTGGCACCCGAAATCACACCAAATGAACTTTTCCCCTTTTTTTTTGTACCATTAATTGTACCATAATTTGTACCAATTTGTACCACTCATTTCAGAATTTGTACCAACGAATTTCCCTGAGAAAAATCGATTTTCTCCACGGGTGCCAGGGAAACGTTTCCCTGGCACCCGAAATCACACCAAATGAACTTTTCCCCTTTTTTTTTGTACTATTAATTGTACCATAATTTGTACCAATTTGTACCACTCATTTCAGAATTTGTACCAACGAATTTCCCTGAGAAAAATCGATTTTCTCCACGGGTGCCAGGGAAACGTTTCCCTGGCACCCGAAATCACACCAAATGAACTTTTCCCCTTTTTTTTTGTACCATTAATTGTACCATAATTTGTACCAATTTGTACCACTCATTTCAGAATTTGTACCAACGAATTTCCCAGGGAAAAATCGATTTTCTCCACGGGTGCCAGGGAAACGTTTCCCTGGCACCCGAAATCACACCAAATGAACTTTTCTCCTTTTTTTTTGCACCATTAATTGTACCATAATTTGTACCAATTTGTACCACTCATTTCAGAATTTGTACCAACGAATTTCCCAGGGAAAAATCGATTTTCTCCACGGGTGCCAGGGAAACGTTTCCCTGGCACCCGAAATCACACCAAATGAACTTTTCCCCTTTTTTTTTGTACCATTAATTGTACCATAATTTGTACCAATTTGTACCACTCATTTCAGAATTTGTATCCAATAAATATTATATTGTATATTATTACAATATAACCTATATTATAATTCCATTATACTATACATGCATATATTATAAAATACCATAATTTGTATCGATTCGTACCACTCATTTCAGAATTTACAAAGGCAAGCCCTTTGAGGTACAAGGGGTTTGCATTAGTCAGGACGAAACTTGACGAACTTATTAGATAATAGATATTATATCTGATTTAATCATGTCTGTTTACGCTCATTATCAATGATTTTTAATTGATATCAAGATATGTGGCGTAAAAACTGTATTTAAGCCGGATAAAACCGGTTGGTTATTATTTAAAATACTTGATACCGTTAAAAATTGGTCATTGATAATTGTTTTATTAAAAACTTGTTACTGGTTTTTAAAAATTGTCTGTCTGATTTCCTCTAAAACTATGTGAGTGCTATGATAGGGCAATAGATAATAATGAGTTTTTCCCATAGAATGTTTCTGTTCAGCAAAGTATAACTAATTTAATGTTTATTTGACTTAAAATATAACATATGAATGATACACCTTCTAACTTATTGTTGATAACGATAACAAAAGCACAAATACAAATTGTCAGCATGAAATAAAAATACAAAATAAAATCCTAATAAAAATAGGTGGTATTAAAAAAAATGTACACCTTGTACCTTGGTATTAATAATAATAAAAATCTCAATATTAAAATTAAATATTAATAAAAAATAGTATAATATGCTTATAATACATTACTTATTGTTTGAATTTGTTGTAAGTACTATGGGAAAAAAATCTGTAACATATAAAACTTTACTATTTTTCATATTTTTATAAATGTTTTATATTATTTTTTTCATACTTACACTTTTGTTTAATTCACATTGTAAAAATTAAAAATTCAATATCATTTTTATACGATTCCTTAATATGTTGTACTTTTTTTTTAGTATCGTCATAATGTTCCCACTTTTCATTTGATCTAAGTGTGCAGGCTGTATAATGTCCGTTAGCTGTACGAAGTCCACTCCTTTGTCCACTATGAAAAACAATTGCTCCTCTCAACTTATATATTTTGTCGTTAACTGTAAATGTTTTTATTATGTCTTTTAATTTGTAATAATTGGGTTTCACATAATTCTGTTGTATCATTTGTGATTGAGTTCTGTGTATATTTGCATGACTTGTTGAAGCTTCTAAATCTAAAAATTAAAAGTTATGTGTATTAAGTACGTATATGAACTAGTTACCAGTGGTACTTTATAACATATATAACAAACATTCTTAGTTTAAATAATTTACCTATTGGAACCAAATTTAGTTCAATTAAAATATGTGTTGTTGGTTTGATTATCACATCCCTCTGGTGTCCACAATAAACACAAATTTCTGCTACATTTTGTAAATAATCTTGTATTTCGTTCTCTATTGACATGCTCCCGTCTTGCACATCAATAGATAAATATGTAGATTTTGTTTCTAAAACTTGAACAGAACAATCACTGTTCTGGCAACAACTAGTTCTTATGAAGGATGGCATATGTTTCAAAAGCTTTTGTGCCATTGATGCTACTGTATCAATAGCATCTATAGATTTTAAACCGCCAACTAATAATTTTACCTTGTTTTCAAAATTCTCCAGCATCAATTTTACTCGACTGCGATATATTTTAACTCCTTGCTTTTCTGAGATTAATTTCAGTATTATTTTAGCAGTTAAGTTTGAATTTGAAATGCTATTAATGTAATCTCGGAAAAAAAGATTATCCATTCCTCCTAACCTAACCTAACCTTTCTTTATCATTCTTTTCATTGAACCCTTCGCAAAATTCTTCACAGATTTTTATCCAGGCTCCTATTTTTTTTATTCCTATCGTGATAGGTTTCAGCAGCCACATTCCATATTTCAGGATAATTTTTAACTGCGCCTATCGGCATTTCAACATCAATTTCATCACCATACTCTGCCATTATTATGTACACCCGCGAACGTACTTACGACAATATACCTAATGCAAATGTGCATTGCCCGATACAAAACAATGTACTGAGAGAGCGCATTTGCGTGCGCGGTGCCGCTGCGGCACGATAACAACTCAAAAGTAAACTTGCCCGCAAGATGGACGCGCGTCACCGCAGCGTTGCCGCTGTGTTGTGTGCATCACGCATAATAACCGAAAAATACGTAAACAGTATATAAATAATAGGTACATATTACACTGAAACTTTGCTCAGAATTGTTTTTTACTAAAGAAATGGGTCATCACTTCTTTTAAACTTAATACACATAATACCATTATTTTGAAAGAGGACCGAAGGAACAAAGCATGAACTTCTCATCAATCTCCATCATCTCACCAGTTTTTTTTCGTGTTTTTATTTTGTTACAGCATTTAATTTTTCAGAATTTTTTATTTATTTTATCAAATATATTTACAATCTATAATATTTCAAAACAATATGTAAATGAGATACTTCTGAAGACGTCTTTCATCGACATTACTTCAAATTTTTAAGAATTTATAACTGTAACTTGTGAACTATGGAATTACAATATAATACAATATATTGGATACAAATTCTGAAATGAGTGGTACAAATTGGTACAAATTATGGTACAATTAATGGTACAAAAAAAAAGGGGAAAAGTTCATTTGGTGTGATTTCGGGTGCCAGGGAAACGTTTCCCTGGCAGCCGTGGAGAAAATCGATTTTTCTGAGGTAAATTCGTTGGTACAAATTCTGAAATGAGTGGTACAAATTGGTACAAATTATGGTACAATTAATGGTGCAAAAAAAAAGAAGAAAAGTTCATTTGGTGTGATTTCGGGTGCCAGGGAAACGTTTCCCTGGCAGCCGTGGAGAAAATCGATTTTTCTGAGGTAAATTCGTTGGTACAAATTCTGAAATGAGTGGTACAAATTGGTACAAATTATGGTACAATTAATGGTGCAAAAAAAAAGAAGAAAAGTTCATTTGGTGTGATTTCGGGTGCCAGGGAAACGTTTCCCTGGCACCCGTGGAGGAAATCGATTTTTCTCAGGGAAATTCGTTGGTACAAATTCTGAAATGAGTGGTACAAATTGGTACAAATTATGGTACAATTAATGGTGCAAAAAAAAAGAAGAAAAGTTCATTTGGTGTGATTTCGGGTGCCAGGGAAACGTTTCCCTGGCACCCGTGGAGGAAATCGATTTTTCTCAGGGAAATTCGTTGGTACAAATTCTGAAATGAGTGGTACAAATTGGTACAAATTATGGTACAATTAATAGTGCAAAAAAAAAGGAGAAAAGTTCATTTGGTGTGATTTCGGGTGCCAGGGAAACGTTTCCCTGGCACCCGTGGAGAAAATCGATTTTTCCCTGGGAAATTCGTTGGTACAAATTCTGAAATGAGTGGTACAAATTGGTACAAATTATGGTACAATTAATGGTACAAAAAAAAAGGGGAAAAGTTCATTTGGTGTGATTTCGGGTGCCAGGGAAACGTTTCCCTGGCACCCGTGGAGAAAATCGATTTTTCTCAGGGAAATTCGTTGGTACAAATTCTGAAATGAGTGGTACAAATTGGTACAAATTATGGTACAATTAATAGTACAAAAAAAAAGGGGAAAAGTTCATTTGGT
Organism: Therioaphis trifolii; assembly: GCA_027580255.1. Classification (NCBI taxonomy): domain Eukaryota; kingdom Metazoa; phylum Arthropoda; class Insecta; order Hemiptera; family Aphididae; genus Therioaphis; species Therioaphis trifolii. The sequence continues at coordinate 49,645,757 of CM050405.1, forward strand.
GTGATTTCGGGTGCCAGGGAAACGTTTCCCTAGCACCCGTGGAGAAAATCGATTTTTCTCAGGGAAATTCGTTGGTACAAATTCTGAAATGAGTGGTACAAATCGGTACAAATTATGGTACAATTAATGGTACAAAAAAAAAGGGGAAAAGTTCATTTGGTGTGATTTCGGGTGCCAGGGAAACGTTTCCCTGGCACCCGTGGAGAAAATCGATTTTTCCCTGGGAAATTCGTTGGTACAAATTCTGAAATGAGTGGTACAAATTGGTACAAATTATGGTACAATTAATGGTGCAAAAAAAAAGAAGAAAAGTTCATTTGGTGTGATTTCGGGTGCCAGGGAAACGTTTCCCTGGCAGCCGTGGAGAAAATCGATTTTTCTGAGGTAAATTCGTTGGTACAAATTCTGAAATGAGTGGTACAAATTGGTACAAATTATGGTACAATTAATGGTGCAAAAAAAAAGAAGAAAAGTTCATTTGGTGTGATTTCGGGTGCCAGGGAAACGTTTCCCTGGCACCCGTGGAGGAAATCGATTTTTCTCAGGGAAATTCGTTGGTACAAATTCTGAAATGAGTGGTACAAATTGGTACAAATTATGGTACAATTAATGGTGCAAAAAAATTATGGATTTTCCAATATTGTGGTGCCAGGGAAACGTACCTATAGAACGTGGCTCGGGTTAAAGGAAATAAGTGCAAAAACACTATTTCGAGAAAACTAAAAACAATATTAAAAAGTTAAATTATCATCATTATTCTAGTTATTTGTTCTTCAATTGGTTTTTCAAACATGGATTTTCTCGAAACTTACAATATTTGATAAACTTTAGACTTATAATTCCAATGAGTGACTTACTTCTTTTAGTCAGTATTATTTAGACATTTCATATTTTTGCATGGCTCATTAATTTAGGAGTGTATTTATTTTAACTTGTTCCCTTTTACACGTCACTTTTTACTTTTACGCAGTATTTAATTTGATTTGTTCCCAAATAGGTGCACATCATCAATACTATATTCAATAATTTGGACGACAGTGTTTTTTTTTTTATATACGCCCCATTTTTACATTATATATTTTAATAATGCTTCAGTATTATATAAAACATTATAATCTGTTTCTTTTAAAACTAGGACATGATGAATAAAACTAATATTCATTAGGTATGTATTATATAAATTTGTGTGTGATTTAGATAGTAAAATACAATTTTACCATTCTGATTATCTCAATATTTTTTTATTAAAATTAAAGTCAATTAAACTCAGAACAATAAGTTGGGTAAAATTCTAAAATAATTAAAATAATATTGTTAAATATTTTTAATTTTTAAAATTTTAAAAAGTTAAAAAAAACAAAACAAAAACAACTACAAGTTTGCTACAGACTTATTAATGTACTTAATAATTTAAAAAACCCAGTTTTTTGGGAATAAGTCGTGATGAGCAAGTATGTCGAAAGAAATACTTTGAGTCGTTCTTATTTGTACATTTGACATATATCTTTTTCTATATTAGTTTTGTGAAGAAATTAAACAAAGATTATCTTATTTTATTTATTTATTTTTTAATGCTTATTAATGTGAATTGTAATAGTTAATAAGAAAAAAAACATTGAAATGGACTTATTCCCTTTTACCTGGGCACCATCCAATCAAGTTATTTTATACTTATGTCAATTGAGTTATGTATTTAGTAAAATCAGTATAAATCGCTTAATGAAAGTTTGAAAAATGTATTATTACTTGTGCGGAAAATAAACGATGTTGAAATCAAACTATGGAACTGACACGGGCAATCGCGAGTGGTTTCGTACTTGCTAAACAGAATGGCTTCTAGTGCGCTAGGCGACCCGCTGTACGAAAATCTCGAGTACGCCATTGGTACGAACATTTATACTTCACGTTTGATTCACGTCGTGCCGACGGATCCGAACAGGAATCGACGAGACGTCATAACGACATTTGTCGTTAGCACATTATCTCGTTCCCGCGTGTAGTTGTAGAACTTTAGAAGTGTTTTTGTTTCGCAAGTTATATATTGTTGCAGTGGACCGGAGACGTATATCGTCGGCCCGTAAAGTTTTAGAACTCTGACCGGTCCAAAACCAATTTAAATGGGTTAGCCGCAGTAGCACAGTCGAGTATAATACGAATACTTATGGTTCGCCGAAATTTTGCCAAGTCGAAGTCGGTAACTCGCGAGTTCCGTCGCCAGTGCGCATTACCGTCGCAAGGGGCGGAAACATTATTATCGCTATTACTTTGTTACGCTGACATGTATATACATCACAGATATTATTATTATGCGGTGTGCGGTAATATTTTTCTCCGTCGGGTCTGCGATAGAACAAAACTTGTAGTTCAAATTTTGTTCACACATATTTTAATAATAAAAAAATACCTAATTTTATAATTAATATTCTATGTTTAAAACTTGCCGGGTGTGAAGTTAGATATATTGCTAATAATCCATAAATATTGCACTTGTTATTATGTTTTTTTATAAATGAAAAATTATTTATCATTGCATTTGAAAAAAATTGTGAACTTATCAATGATATTTATATTGATCTCGCCACTCTTCCAATATTATAATATGAACCGAGTAAACTGTTTACGAGCACTTTTTTCAAAAAGTTGGCTTTTTGAAAAAAAAAATGTGCAAGATTTATTTTGAATATGGTGTCTGGACACAATATTATAAATAAAAAACGCACATGATAACTAAAACAAAAGTCGCACTTGAATGTATGTGTTTACGAGTTGCATTGTCATTCAACAAAAAATATCCATAAGTGCAAATAAATATCACGGAAATAATTACATCATTATTTTTACGATGAAGTTTATTTTAATTTATTGAAATTGTAGTTTTTCTTAAAATCTAAATCGTCATTAATATTAAACCGTTATAATTCGTTAAAATTAAGTATCTTAAAACTAAAATTGTAATAAGAAGCCCATAGTTTTTACTGATTTTAATGTTAAAACAACTGAAGTTCTTTTTAGACACCTTTTTTTCAGATATCAATCATATTCCATGCTTACGGCGTAAATCGTTTTTGACTTTTGTTTCGTCTGTGTCTTTCGTCCATGCGATTGAAGTTTGAACAATTTGAATTTTTGAAAATTTCGAAATTTACTTCGCAGTGTTCATTAAAGTACTTTACTACCAATACAAATCGACAGTCGATGGATTAAAAAATCGATCGAGGTATGGTGGTTTCGATCCTGGACCGACGTGGATAATGACAACATACCTGTTCGTGGCTCGTTCTGGGTAGGTCGTCGTCGAGATTGCGCTTTTAGTCTTTTTGCTACGACGCTAAAGTGCAAAATCGGTTCGGGCCGAAGCGAAAAATCCGGCGATCTGCCTTTTTAGGTGCATCGTCGGCCATCGGTATGTTATGAACGGGTACGTCCCAATAACCGATACATGCGCAGTTATGCCCCCAGTGGCATAGCCAGATGGGGGGGGGGGTGAAGGGGCTGCAGCCCCTTTGGAAATTTAAGGAAAAATAAAAATATAATTTTAACGATTTGTAAAAGTCGTTACACAAGTCTTGGATTATATTTTACTGATTTATATGAAAAAAAAAAAAAAATGTATTAGTATAATACTCTTATCAAGCTATTTATAGCTGTTAGTATATTAATTAGTTTGTATGATTATTCAACGGTGTGCATCGGTCGACACAGTACAAAATAGTATTATTTGTAGACTATAGACAAAGTGCATTATTAAATCAATGGCAAGGGTCACTAATATGATTTAATACGTTTTAACGACAAATTTGTATTGTCATTTAGGAACCAATACCTAAAACAAAATGTCGGTATCCGCTTGTTATGCGACTTATGAAAGAACCTAGTCAAACGACCTCTGTGTAGAAATTTATCAGCCCCCCCCCATGCCCCCGAAGAAAAATCCTGGCTACGCCACTGACGTGCGCTACGTATTGATCAGACGATCCGTTCGCGCCTTTAGTTCACGTACGTTATTAATATTCGAATGCACAACGAATCGTTGGTTTGCTTTTTGTTTTTTGTTTGTTTTTGTCCACGGCGCGCTCTAAATGTACATTTTGTCTCTGTCGCAATAGCGTTCCCGAAAGTTTTGCCAACTCGTCGTTTCCTCGTTTTTATGGCACGGTAATAACGTGTCCAAGTCTCTGATCGGAGGGCCGCAGCACATGCCGGTCGACGCATCGTGTGGCGTGTCCACTTCCCCCGACGAGTTCGCGATGTGTCCCGACGTTGTTTTTGGATTCCGAGGACGATTTCAATCATGAATCACTGGTGAACATTATTTATTCGTACGCGTTTCAAATCGGAACTATGGCTCAAGTGGTTCTTTACGTGAGATCGTTTCGTAATTTTATTTTATGGTTTTTTTTTTTTTTTTTTTTTTAATGATTATCAGGCCTCACTGAGAGGGTACTCGTGTGGAAGCCTAGGTGTTATATTGTTTACAAATGTTTAATTTTCAGATACAATTAGAAATCTTAATAACTATTATTATATGTAAATAATAAAAGCTTTATAATTGTTTTAGCTTACATCGTATTCATATTATAGAAGCCAATGAGTAATATATTTTTTGAATATATTTTGTAAAGTCATATTTGACATACTACGAATACCTACAATATTTGTATTTGTATAACAATTTTTTTTTACCGCGTTTTATGCGCCCGAATACGTCGAAACGAAACATTTTCGCCCGTAGTTAAATTGACATGGAATATTTTGTCATCATTTCCAAACTTGAATACGTTATTACATTTATGAGATGAGAATTAAAAAAAAAACGAATTCTTCACCTGCACACAATCATAACTAAGTCTTCCGTTGAGTTTTGCCCATAGAACCGCTTTCCGAAAATAACGATTTATCACTGGTTTCATGTTTGAAATAACATCACGTTACCACGCCGTGCACCAGATGATCCGATCGCATAAATTATTCGGGCGAAATGCGTTAAGCCTACGACCGTCATTTTTCCGAAAAGCCAAGAGATGAAAGAAAAAATATGGGTTCAGCTATCTTTATCATTTTATTTTTTTTTTTTCGTTCATCACGTTATTGCTCACGGCGAGACTCGGATGTTTTTTGGAAAACGGTAAAAATAATTTAAAAAATATACATCGTATTATATTTCGAATGAATAGGATACCAAGTTATGCATATTCATATCGTATACGTTGAATTGAAAACGACGTATGTGCATAATATACTCGTCCATTGAAACGTTCTATACATTGACGTTATTCCGAGAAAAAGAAAAATGTCAACGAAACTTTTTAGGCTTCTGAAAATATTACTAATTTAATATTTATAAAATTGTAATGCACGACGGGCATGAAACGATATAACTTTTCGCCAACAACAACGCAACCAGGACGATGTATTCGTAAAACGTAAAAAAGTGCACATCTCTCTCTCTCTCCTAATAATTAAATCTGTCTGTGTGCATGATAATGATCGGTGTAAGTTATAATGGCACCGCGGGTTCCCACAACACACAATTACACGTACAAACACGTCAGACGAAAAGTACAGACACCGTTTCGAGTGCGCTGCATTTTTAGTCTCACGTTTACGATTTTTTTTTTTATTGTTTCAAGTAATAATAAAAGTACGAAAATATGGAAATGTGTAAGAATAATACGATTATGCGACCTTTCGTACGGAGCCTACAGGTGATTCAGTTGGCCGTTCATTTCAACACAGCGGCTCGAAAAACCCTTAAGCAGGACGGTCAATAAGATTAGAAGTGAGAACGGCTTTCGAGCGCACAAAATAAAAATAATAATAATAAATAAATAAATAAATAAATAAATCGAAAACGGCAAACAACTATTTTACTAAACACGGACGCGGAGAAGTGCAGCTACGAGGCGAAATACTAAAGCGTACGCACGGATGAAGATGTCGACGGAAAATAACCACGCTATGCGGTAGGAAAAATATCGGGACTAGTCATTTACGGAGCTACTGTACACAAAAAGCCCAGACACACACACACACAAAAAAGATGCGACTAACATTAACATTAATATTACGTTGTCTTATGTAGCGTACACGCGCAGTCGGCGTAACACTGCGTACGAAATTTCGTGCATAATACAATATGAAGGGCTCGGATTTATATGTATTAAGAAAACCAAAACATGTAAATATATAATATCATGTAATAAAAAATCGCTTTATATGTGATAAAAAAATGAAAATATGGAATACGAAAAAATTACAGAACATTACTGAAAAAAACATTAAAAATTACACATTATGTATGATAAATGGCATTATTATCTAATTTACTTATTTTACTTCGACGTTATTCATTTTAATATTGATTTTGAAAGCAATAAGATACCATATATTATATTATACCATATACCATATATTATATTACGCTCAAATTTTCAAAGTTAAAAATGATCTACGGTTTGGTCACAGATTTGTACCGACTAAAGGAGTGCTCGACTTCCACCGATGTAATAAGTGCAAATGTCATATTTGCAATATCTAAAGGAGTGTGTTCAGCCGGAAACATTACTCCATTCATTTCGCAACGTTTATCTCTAATTAATTTTAGGCAGCCTAAACCGGGATTTTTATGTGATACACTGTGCATTTTTTGTTTTACTGCAACTCCCGAGGGTCTTTGTACTATGCATTTTTCAGCTTTTTCTGTAATTCCTAAATTTTGAATCGAAGTCATTTTACTTGTTTCTAGTTGTTTTATTGTATTCTCTTAAAATTCAAAATTAACAGATATATAAATTAAATTATTTTTAATATCGAACATAATATAATATCGACCGTGAATCACGGTCGATTAGTTCAATAATTGGTATTATTTTGTTTACGTACTTTTGGAAACACGGGAAATTATCTGTATTGAAAAATACAATCGTATATACCTAATTATTAATAAATCGTAAATGAACAAATCGTAAAAATATGTAGGAAAAAATGGAATTATTGAAAAATATGTAAAAGTATGTACTTATGACAAAATACGCAAACATATGTAAAATAAAATATAGTTAATTACATTGGAAATCGCTTGAAACGAATTTATCACTTACCTAAATTAATTTATCAAGTAACCGTAAAAATGCG